>CM024572.1:29221689-29629189 GCA_014182515.1 Eucalyptus microcorys
GTTTGGCCGGTAAGTCTAGCTTGTATGTAACCTTCCCGATCTACTGTAGCACTCGGAAGGGACCTTCATAGCGACGGATTAGTCCTTTATGCATGCCTTGATATCAGAGGACCAAGTGTAACTTGGCCAGCACTAGGTCCCCGACCTGGAACTCCACATGTCGTTACTTCTCTTCGGCCTACTTTTTCATGCATTTAGCGGCCCTATGTAGGCACACTCATGCTAGATCCGCATGCTCATCCTATTCCCTTGCAAACTTGTGCGCGGCCGAACTGCTCCCCGGTAGCTGAGGCGATTACGCCGGGGGTGAGCGGCTGTTGCCCCGTCACGATCTCGAACAAGCTTTGGTTCATGGACCCACTTCGCTGCAAGTTGTATGAGAATTGAGTCACTTGATTAATAGTGCCCAATTCACTTGCGTGTTGCTCATGAGTGCTGGAGGTAAATGTGACATCCCGAAATTTGGCCTGATTCAGATATATGAAATGGTGGTTTCATTGACGCACTTATGGTTATTTTACTCGGAGCTGGCCACTCACGAGTTAACTAATCTATTAGGTGAGGCTGTTAAGGGATATAAACGCGATAAATTAGAGAATTCGATCAGAAATCGACCGCTCGACCATAATAATCGGCAAGGGTCAATACAACACTGTTATAAATCGATTAGTGAAAGGATATGAGTCGATTTGACGGAAGTATGTAGTCGAATTGTGGGTGATTCCGTATGATTACGATATTCGTGTCCAATGGCAATAACCCGACTTTTCTATCGATATTATACTCGGGACACGTAATTGAACCCTCGTAATTTTATGACAACCGAGAGTCGTCTATGATTCAAAGATGCACAAACGTGGTTATCGACCATGGGTCAAACGCTCTAAAATTCCTAAAAGCTACCCGATAAGTTAGGTCGTACTAAAGTCACGTTCGGTCAATTTTAACCACGAAATTGAATTCGGTTTCGGGAATCGGACATTCAAGCATGTCATGATTTATTTATTAGACGTCGTCTCATCTTTCGGCGAATTTTTGTCGAGTCCAAAATTTTGCGAAAAAATGAATTTCGAACAAAAAGAAAATAGAAAGGGAATTCGGATGAGATGAAAATAGGCTTTTTCTACCCTAAAAATAATTTATTTGGGGGAAATTAGAGGTAATTTCTAATTGGGTGGGCACAAGACTTTGAAGCATGAAGACTTTGGGGACATTGTGATGAGTGCTTAGATATTTCTCAAGATTTCTCATTGGTTGTTCATTTGACTTGTTTCTTTCTCTCTCTCTCCCATTTCTCTCTATCCCTCATATCCTCACGACCCACGTTGTTTGATGACATTTGACCGGGCTTGTTTTCTTTCTCTCTCTCTCCCATTTCTCTCTATCCCTCATGCACGCATAACCCCCACCACCAGTAGATTGTCCATTCCCCCCATTTCCTTCACGTCTTCATCTTTCCTTCCCCCCTAAGTTTCTCTTGATTGCTTTTGTTTTGTAGAGAATTTCTGTTAGATTAAAATCAGATTATAACTCTTTTTTGTTGCCTAACTTTAGCGGATTGTTTGAGAAATGGGATTTCACCACCGCCAATCCCCATTTCTTTTCTTCATCCGATTATATTCAAACTTTCATTTTAGAAACATTGGAGAACACTGAAGAAAACCGCCCAAGGGTTGGCTTTTTTTTTTTTTTTTTTTGAGTCTTGCATCTTCACAATTATCCAACCCAGGCAACCCCAAGAGGACATTTGTTTTGTGAAATGTTTGATAGCCAATTTCTCCCACCCATCATTATCCCACCTTCACCATCATTCACCATCAGCACTGCCATCTTCATCATCCCCTCCAAAGTCCAGCCCCACCTCCATAGCTACCACCACCGAAGTCCATCTTCACTGTCCAGCGTCCCAACTCCAGCAACCACCTTTCCAGCCGACCAGCAGCTCCACGCGCAGCCGCTTGCATCTCTCCACCGTCCAGCCGAGTCGTCGACCAACCCAAGCCGAGACCCTCATCCCCTCCGAACAGCCCTCCACCGAGAGCTTGTAGGACAACCACCGCCGCCGTCGAGCCTCCGTTTGAGACGCGTTGTTTTGTGTTCTCATCGCCGTCGCGCTGCCATTGCCGTGAGCCCGCCGCCGTCGTAACCTGTGAATTAACTCCCTAATCTTTTATTAGGCCGTTAATTACGCTTAGGGGGTGTTTAGATTAGTGCTAATCATGGTTAGATTAGTGCTAATGATGATTAGTTTTAGTTAATACCATATTAGTGTTAATTAACCTTGGTTAGGTTAGTTAACCTTGGTTAGGTTAGTTAACCATGGTTAAGTTAATTAATAATGGTTAGGTTAATTAATCATGGTTAGATTAGTGCTAATGAGGGTGGTTTAGCTCGATCTAGTGGATTTTCGGGTTATAGGAGCTAGATCTATGTAGGATTTTAGCTTGCATGTATGCTGTGATGTGTGGAAAGTCTTGCATATGAGTTTCTTGAAGGTTTATGGCTACTAAGCTTACAAGAGACGTGCTCAAAGGAGCTGAGTCTGGCTTTCTCTTCAGATTTGTTTACTGGACACTCGTTGTTTGCTATTTTTGTGGGTTAAAATGTGCTATGATTTTGAGGTTGCTTCCTTCTTGAAAAATGTTCTAAACATCCTCATTTATGACATATATTTTACTTAAGATTTCCTAGATTTAAAGAACAAGATTTCAGCTTCGTTGCATGCAAGGCAGAATCTCGTTTGGTGCTGGAACCCGTGACCTTTTGGTGTTAAAAGGATTTTTATCAACTCTTAGGGTTCGATTTTCGAAATATTTTCTTCACAAAAGTTTTTCATCACATCTTGAAGTTTAACATAGTCAAATTTTAGAGCAAACGGACGAGTTTTGGAACTCAAACCAAGCTGGTTTTGGAAAACATAATTTCTGGACACAGACACAGTTTTGGTAACGATTTGAGCAATTTATTGATCCTATTCTAGAAAGAGCTGGGTCAATATGTCTTCATAAAAAGTGTTCGTTTAAGCGTCCTTTATAACATATTTAAATTTGAGGATTTTTTGAACTCGTTTGGTTATGTTTCTATAATTAATCTTGGAGACGTGCGAGTGGACTCGGTTTCTGATGGTGAGGGCCGGTTGTGGTCTTGTGGTTGTTCTTGGTGTCTTGCTTGCTGGAAAATGTATATTTTGTCATTTGGTTGAGTTTTGGCATGCTGAGAAATTATGCGTGATTTTGAGTGTTTGCACGTCCGATATTGTGCAATTGATTGCTCTATGGTTGGTTTCGATTTTTATGTCAAAAGATGGCTTTATAAGCTTTTAAATAGAAAAACAATGAGGTGTCAGGTTTGGACACCAAAACTTATTTACTCAATAAAATAATGAGATTTTAAATTAGGTGTGTGCAAAGTTTGACAGATTGATTTTGAGTACAAGAGCACCTACGAATTTCTTTCCAAAAGTTTTAAAGAAAAAAAGGGGATTACCCAAGATTTAGTTCCAAAAAAGGGTGGTTGGAAAAGAAAATAGAAAATAAATGAGGTGTCGGATTTGGACGCCAAATTTTATGTGCTCAATAAAACTAGAGGTTTTATAGTAGAAGTGTGCAAAGTTTGACAGATTGATTTTGAGTACGTGATCGCGTACGAATTTATTTCGGAGAGTTTTGAACAAAAAAAAAGAGTTGCAAGGTTTATTATTTGAAAAGGGATTTTGGTTTTATTGGCTAAATAACGGAAATAAAAGCTGATTTGATTGATGGTGTGCTCGTATGGTCACGTAATTGAACCTGTCACCCAACGGGAGTTTGGGGACGATGCCCGATTTTATCGGATGCCCGGCAGGGGTCCGGAAGCCGAGTCGCGGTTGAGGCCGGACCGATGCTCCTTTATGGAATGCTGTCTAGGCGGGGGTTCTAGACGTTGCCGTGCCCGATGGGGCGGGACGATGCCCGGTTACACCGGAAAACTGCTGACACTTGTGTAGGCCGTGGCCCGAGGGGTCGTAATAATCGGAACACGCCTGAACGGTTGTGATGCATTGCGCTTGATTATGGGGCAAAATTGTAAGCATGGTATGGGACGTGCCAAAATGGTTTTACCTTATAATCGGGACCCATGTGAATGTTTGGGTGGTGAGAATTATGTGTTCTGGTTATTGATTATGCTTGTCGTATTTATAACGGCATATGTCATGTGCTAACTTGCAGGGGTGTGCCGAGGCGAGGTGAGTTTGTTTGTGGTGCCTGTTTAGGCTGCCTCGGAGGCGAATTTGCGTCCTAGTTAAGGCTTAGGGTTTTGACTCGCTGAGATTTATCTCACGTAAACATTTTTCAGGGTTGTAGAATGGAGATCTGCTGAGTGCGGATGTGGTGGGCGCGAGATGCAACACCGTTTGGCTGGCCCTGCCGTCAGTGAAGTTTACGTTAACCCTAGTCCCTGAAGGTTTTAGAGAGGGTCGGTAGGAAGTGGCCGTGGAAAGGCTTGTAAGTATTAAACTTCCTAGGTTAACATTTGATAAATGAATATGTTGTTTTCGGTAATGTTGCCGTGTTTTACTATCCCTATGTTTGTTTGTTGACCCGGGGTTTATTTAATTCGCTTCCGCATGCGTTTAATTGAAAGATAAAAAGAATGGGTCGGCGACGCGTCTTGGGACGTCGCATTTTCAGTTGACTGCCAAGGGATGTGTGCGTACCCAGGATTCAAGGCGTGACAATAAATTTCTAGGAGCGCATTCACCATCTCCATTTGACAATCGGTTTGGGGATACAAACTCATAGATAAGTTGAGGTTCGACCCCAGCAACTTGAAGAACTCGGTCTAAAACCGCCTAGTGAACTGGGGATCACAATCGTGTGTGGTACGCCCCAGTACTTGACAACGTGCTTGAGGAACAGCTTGGCTACCTCCTCGGCTAGACAATCCTTGGTTGCTAGCACGAACGTTGTATACTTGGAGAAGCAATTCACAACGACCATGAGGGTCTGACATCCTTCGAACTTTGGCAAGTTCATGATAAAGTCCATGGAGACACTCTCCCATGGACGCTCGAGGATAGGCAGCAGCTCAAGGAGTCCCGCCGGTGTCCGTTGTTCGATCTTGTCTTGTTGGCACACAAGACATGTCCGCACATAGGCTTCAACGCCGTTCTGCATGTGAGACCAATAATATTGGTCCTCAACAAATTCCATGGTGCGGCGGATTCTCGGATGACCCACCCATTTAGAGTCGTGGCACTCATGCAACACTTCCTTCCTTAGTTTTCCATGGAGCGGCACATAGAATAGTCGTCCCTTGGTGTAGAGGAGGTCGTCCTCACACCTAAATTGCCTCGTCTTCCCCTCCCGTGCCTATCAAAGGAGGTCTTGGGCCGCTTGATCATGTTTGAGACCCTTCTTGATATGGTTGATCCACGGGTAGTTGGGTTGGCTCACTATATTGACCAGCTCCATCTTTTGACTCAATGCATCGACTACGGAGTTAGACTTTCCGAGCTTATATTCCAACACATAATCGAACTCGGCTAAGAAGTCTTGCCATTGAGCTTGCTTTGGGCTAAGCTTCTTTTGCATTTGGAAGTAGCTCATGGCTACGTTGTCTGTCCTCATGACGAACCTGGATCCCAAGAGATAATGCCTCCATATGTGAAGACAATGCACCACCGCGATCATTTCTTTCTCTTGGATTGTGTATTGCCGCTCGGTGTCGTTCAATTTCCGGGATTCGAAGGTGACCGGGTGTCCATCCTGCGTGAGGACACCACCACTAGCGAAATCAAAGGCATTAGTCTCTACCTCGTATGGCTTGGCATAGTCGGGCAACACAAGCACCGGCTCCTCGATCATTACTTGTATCAGCCGTTTGAACACCTTTTGACACTGACTCGACCACTCCCACGGCCTTTCTTTCTTCAACATGTCCATGAGTGGCACGGTGAGGCTCGAATATCCTCAGATGAAACGTTGGTAATAATTCGTGAGACCAAGGAATGATCTCAGCTCCGTCACTTTAGTTGGCGGCTCCCATTCAACGATGGCCTAGATTTTGGCCGCGTCCATCCACATTCGTCCACCCCCGATGATGTGCCCAAGGAAAGGGACTTCATTTTGTGCGAAAGCGCATTTCTCACGCTTCACGAACAGGTCATTTTCCTGCAGGACTTGGAAAACTTGCCTCAAGTGCTCGACGTATTTCTCGAGTGTCCTACTATACACAACAATATCATCAAGGTAGACTACCACGAATTGATCAAGGAACGGGTGGAGTACCTTGTTCATCAATGTGCAGAAAGTGCCCGGCACGTTGGTCAAGCCGAAAGGCATGACGAGAGTTGTCAAGCCGAAAGGCATGACAAGAAACTCATATGATCCGTACCGAGTCATGCAAGCGATCTTCGGCTCGTCCCCTTCAACAATCCGTATTTGATAGTAACCCGATCAAAAATCGAACTTGGTAAACCATCGAGCTTCCCCGAGCTGATTGAACAAGTCTACAATGAGAGGGATCGGGTACTTGTTGTTGACACTTAAATTTTAGCGACCTGATCATTTATTTATTGCATAAAAAATTAGGGATTGATTTTTAATCCCTAAACAAAAATATTAGAATTAAATTGCATAACATATAGTTTTAGGAGCATTTATTTTATCATTACATTTGCATTGGACCAATGGTGGACAGTTTGAGCTTAATCGATTTAATTGAAGTAAGCTTCCGGAAGCTAAAAATCGGCCAAAAGCCCATTGATCAAATAGCATTGCCGTAAATTCGATGGACATGGAGATCTTTTCTCCACGGTGTGATGAGATAAATGAAGCGAGAGGGATTGGGCACATGCACGATTAAAGCTTGGATGCAAGCGTGCAAACAAAGTAAATAAAAGAAGAGCAACAAAAGATCTTAACATTATTCGTAGATAGGAAAGAATTATGGGCAGATAACTAGAATATATACTCACGGTCAAAGAAGGGAATTGATTGTGCTCATGGAGGAATATATCTTTGACCGTGCGATATGCAAATATATTAAAGGAGGAAAGAAAACGTGGTCCTTTTCTCGAGGAGACCGCCTCCTTTACGTATAAAAGGACCTGCGACAATTCCATAGAGGGACAGACACACAACTGAATACAGGGCCACAATTCTGAAAAGAGAAAACGTGAGGTCTTTTCTCTAACAAGTGCAGAGAAGCAACGGGAGCGAGAGAAAGGTCACAAAGAGAGAAAATAAAAAGAAGAAAAGAAAGTTGGGTTCATCTTCTCCGGCCATCCCATTCCCGACGACTGCTACCCGTACCCGCGGCCGTTGTTTCGCTGTCGCCATTGCTCCGAACGCTGCTGTTGCTATTGTCCCGAACGCCGCCGTTGCTGTTGCCCTGACCTCCGACGCACTTGCTCCCACCGCGCACTTCAGCCTTTTGACACCTCGAGTAGTCCGACGGTCCGTAGCTGCTCCATCCCGTGATTCGCGCTGCCTCCCATTACTGCACCAAAGCTCTTGCTCCAACGAACTCCAATCCACGAACGGCGGCAACGGCGTTGCACCCTCCTCTTGCTGAACCTAACAAGCTGCTGTCGCTTCCCACGATTCTAGTCGTCAGAGACGACTGATTGCTCTCTATTCCAAGCCGCTGTTGTTGCACCGTGATCTCAAGTCGATGGTGCTCGCGATCCTTCCTCTTGCAATCACTTTCTGTTTTTACAGGTTTATTTGGCGTCCCTTGCGGCTTCTTCTTGCATTGCCACTACCGACACAAGTTGAGCCGTATCATAAATCATCGGCCAAACCATTGCTACGCGCATCTTGCTGGAACGCCCCAACCGCAGCTGTCTTTTACCGTGAGCCCATCCCCGCTGAGCCTGTCTCGACGCAAACCGTAGTTCGTGAATCCTTGGCGCCGGTCCCGTTTTGGAAATAAAATCCAAACAAAGTAATTTTCTTGAACTAAATTTCATCTTGATATTATTGCCTAAATTGGAATATTTGATACTAATAGTGAATTTATTGAGGTTTTAGGCATTAATCAATAGGATATTATTAGCAAAAATCACTATAATTACTAATTTGATCCGTAAGACTTCGGAACATTTTTTTAATTATGTTGATTTTGATGATATTTTGGCTTTAAAATCATTATAATTATTAATTTGATTCGTGAGGCTTCGGATCAATTTTTAATTATTTTGATTTTTCTTGACTATTGTGATGTTTAGGGTTAGAATAATTGTTAATTTAATCCATGAGACAACGGATTACTTTTTTCAATTATTTTAACTCTTTATTTGATGAATATCTTGAGTGGATTGTATATGATGCTTATACTTGGAAATTGCTTGTTTTGGAAAACACCCAAAAAAATCAAATTGTGTATTAGATAGGATAGTTTCCTAAATTAGGATTGCATGTTTTTTTAGATTAGATTGCATGTTAGAATATATAGGATTTCTCGATAATATTGCCTACTTTGAATAGGATTGCATCTTTAGATAATTCTAGAATAGATTCTAGATAGCATTTTCTTTCATAGAGTCCTAAATAATGCTTGCATGTTTAGATAATATTGCATCTTTAAAATAGTTTTCTAAGATAGGATAGGGTTTAGGTCAAATTAATCCCTAAACTAGATTAGATAGCTATTCATGTTAGATAGTTTAATTAGGGTTTTTATTAATTTCGAATTCTAATAAAAAATACAAAAATATTATGTGCATGTCAAATAATTTGCATGTTAGGTTCATTTAATTAGAAATCACTTGTCAATAAAGTTAGGTCATGTAGTTAAAGTGCATGTTATATAGGTAAGTTTTAATTTCAAGATAAGATAAAATCCCAAAAATAATTGCTTGCTTTGTGTGTTTAATTCTTTTGGTGCAATTTATTTGATTCATTAGGTGTTTAATAATGGTTGAGCATCGTGTGATCACCCCATTGCATAATAGTGATTTAGGCTAAAACTAATCTAGATTGCCTGCAAAGATATTTTTGAAAATAAAAAGAATGGTACCGAAAGGGCATTAAAGAAATCTAGCGTAACCAAGTCCCCGTGCTCAAAATCTCCGATTCGTAGGAGTAAGATAATTCTCCCGTTATTTTACTTAGGTGTCTAGTCGACCTACCGTAAACTGATTAGTGGCGACTCCTAATTAAAAAATCATTTTACATGTTAAGAACTTGAACCTAAGTCGTGAATTGATATGGGCTTGGGAGAGCCTGAGCTAAGTTTAGGCTTAGTAGTCTATTAGCCAAACCTCAAGTGGTGCATCGAGGTTAGGTCGCAACACTTGTTCTTGATGGTGAGCTTGTTTAGTGCCCGGTAATCCATGCACATGCGAAAGGATCTGTCATACTTCTTTTGGAACAAGATTGGGGTACTGAACGGAGCCTTGGACGGCCAAATATATCTCGTGTCAAGCAACTCTTTGAGTTGTTTCCGCAATTCCTTTAACTCAAACGGGGCAATGCAATAGGGTGCCATAGCCAGAGGTCGAGCAGGCGGGGCCATGCGATAGGGTGCCATAGCCGGAGATCGAGCATCGGGCACGAGCTCAATCCGATGATCTACTTCTCTTCAAGGGGGCAACTTCTTGGGTAGCTCGGGCGACATCACATCTTGGAAGGCGTCAAGGACTTAGGTCACCTCCTTCGATATATCACTTTCTTTCATGCCCTCCTCCTTGAACGCTGCCAAGAAGGTCACCTCGCCCTTCTTCACTCATTTCGACATTTGCATGGCCGATAGCATCTTCTTATCACGATAAATCGGGACCATGCACTGGCATCGCTTGTCCAAGACGCATATACAATCTGCGAAGAGCATAACGCCCGCATTGATCCCGTTGAGAAATCCAAGACCTAGCACGAAATCATAGTCGTTAAGAGGGATTACCTCGATATATTCCTTACTAGTCCATGGATTAAGATAGAGCTCAACGTCCCTTGCCACGTTACTAGTTGGGACTACCTTGGAATTCACCGTTTTGAGTCAACCGATTTTCCCTTTCAGCTTCTTCGCGGCCTGTTGGGATATGAAAAGGTTGGACACCCGGTATCCACAGGCACCCCCATTGTGGTACCGCCGATCTTTACACCCACGAACATCGTTCCTTTGGGTTCCTTTACTTTCTTGGTCTTGATCGATTGAAGGATATACAGTGAACCCAACTATGCCTCCTCCTGTGGTTCATCCTCCTTTCATAGGGCTGCCAATTTTCTCCTCTTTAGAGAATCTCGGGCCATGTGTGGCCTATCATAGAAGAAGCACTTATAAGTGCGTGTCTTCTGATATCCTCCATTGCTCGATTTTGGTTGAGTCCTAAGAGGGGCCAATGGTGGTTTGCCTCTGTTTTCGAACGGTTGTACCGACTCTGATCTCCCCTCCCCCACCATTGGCCTTTTCTCTCGAACGAGAGTCTGGTTTAGCCATGGATGGCGGCTTGTACTCCACAAGAGACTCGGCCACCAAGGTAGCCATTGCAAGATCCGCCGTGCGACACCGCTTGGGCTCTTGCTTGACGCGTGGTTTGAGTTTGCTCATGAGCTGGTGATACACCTTTGTCTTGATCATGGATAGGATTTGGAGCAACGGCTCCAAGAACTATTTCACATACTCACGAACTCCGCCTCTCCACCTTTCTACTCTAAGCGCTTAATTTCTCCGCGAGCTTCTTTTTCCGCATAAGCGGGCAGTAGGTCCACCGAAATTCCTCCACAAACCTGGTCCATGTCATGATAGGGTTGCCACTCCTATCATCTGACTTGCGACACCACCACAGCACTGCGTCATCAACTAAATACATTGCTGCGATATTTACCTGAATCGCGTCGTCGTTCATTCCCATGATTTGGAAGTAGCATTCCATGTATCATAGGAAGTTGTCTACGTCATTCGCCACCCGCGACCTCTTGAACTCTTTTGGCTTGGGTGCGTTAGCACGTGGTCGCGTGGTGATCACCCCTTTCACGCGGGCCGCTTCAACCTTTGCGAGCTTCCCCTTGAACTCGACAATTTCCATGTGCATGGCTGCCACCGCGGCTTCCCAAGTCTCTTCCCGTTGCCTCAATTCGTGGATTAGGGACCCCAGCAACTCGCTGTGGAGCTCTCCCATGCTAGTCTTGAGCTCTTGCATCCCGGCCTAGTCTTGAGCTCTTGCTCTAGCTCAAGTCCTCTACCTTCCCTTGGACGTCCAAGACAGTCTCCTTCATGACCGCCATTTGGCGTTCCAAGTCGCCCATTTGATCTCTCGAACTCAAGGCACCCCAAGTTTTCTTCGACTTGGTGTGAGCCTTCTCGTTGGCCCCTTCGCAGTCCTCGCGATCCTCAACTTGAGTGATCACAACATCGAAACACTGGTCAGCCATTGTGCTTGGAACGAAGGCTCTAATACCACTTGTCACGGGTCGGTCTATTGCGAACGATCACATACCCGTGCAGCCTTAGGATCACGATCTCAAGTTAGCCTTACACGCACTCAACTCACAAGAATAGAGTATGGGAGTGAAGCTTGAATATATTACTCGTGAACAAGAGTGCCCATCTAAAGGGGGAGGGTCCCCTATTTATACAAGAGCGGGCTTGATCCTATCCATTGATCCCCTCTCGATCCAACGGTCGTATTCAAATATGTACAATCATTATAAGGCTACATATAGCTCAAGAGGCCTTAAGGCGTGGGTAAGCCCAAAGGATGTCTGCCATGGTTCTGCAGGGTCAGTCCATTGGGAACCCAAAGGGTCGCCTGACACCACGCCTAACTCAAGGAACTGAACAACCACGAGCTTGTCCCGCATTGCGCATGGGCCAGCTCGCATTATTCATGGGTCAACTCGTGCACTGATCGTGGGTCATTCCTTGGATCATTTATGGGCAGCTCATGGGTTGGCCCTTGTATGGGACACGGCCTTGTCATTTGGATGTCTTGGATCGTGCTTGTCCTTAGGCCATGTCACTTGGCTGCGAGGCTGGGTCCTCAATGCCCGAGCTTGGGTCCATTGTGGCCAGACCCGAGACTTTGGCCCTTTGGCATTCATCTAGGCTACAACCGAGACCCCAAATGCTTGTGCTTAGGTCCATCAAGGTCGAGTTGGGGACGCCAACGCCTATGCCTAGGACACTAGGCTCGATATTATCTAGGTCGAGCCCTAGTCCAAGCTCGAGCCTCGTCAAGATCTAGTAGAATCTAGCCGGTCCGAATCTATGGCCTATTACCGGCCGTCACCAAGGCTTGGTGACCGACGAAAGAAGAAAGAAAAAGAAAAGAAAAAATTGTCACGAATCCGAGTAGAAGAGAAATGTGGGAATTTGTGTGGAGAGGAAAATTGTATGTTCTTCATTGATTTCTGTATCTATTACAAGAATGTATATATCGTACAAGTGGACTCAATAAAAAAGTAAATAAATTCTTCTAATCTTTCTAGTCCTAAAATAATCACATCTCCTATCAATTACAATCAAAACAAATCTTCAATCAGATCCCAGATCTCCAATCATATCTTCTTTCAACACTCCCCCTCAAGCTGGTGGCTTGGATGGTGGCTTGTATATATCCAAGACGCCCAGCTTGTTTAGAAGATATGTATGCTGTCTCTGACAAAGAGGTTTAGTGAATATATCCGCGGGCTGTTCCGTGGTCCTGATCCCTCTCGTTTCGATGATCCCTTCTTTGATCTTTTCTCGAGTAAAATGGCAATCAACTTCTATATGTTTTGTCCTCTCATGTAGTACAGGATTTGCTGTAAGTTTGAGTGCCGAATCATTATCACAAAAGAGTAATGTCGGACCTTTAACTTGTACCCCAAGGTCTAGAAGTAAGCCTCGTAGTCATACTACTTCACAAACAGTCTTTGCCATAGATCGATATTCAGCTTCTGCCGATGATAATGATACAGTGGATTGTTTCTTTGTCTTCCATGAAAGTAATGAATCCCCAAATTTGATGCAAAAACCAGTGATAGATCTCCTACTCATGGGACACGTAGCATAGTCCGCATCACAATAGGCTGTCATCTCCATATTGCACTTTCTAGAGAGGAGTATCCCTAGTCCTGGACATTTCTTCAGGTATTTCACCACCTTTAGGGTTGCATTCATGTGTGACTACTTTGGACTGTGCATGAATTGACTAAGAGTTTGTACTGCATAGCAAATGTCTGGCCCAGTCATAGTGAGGTAAATAAGTTTTCCAACAAGTCTTTGATAGCTTGTCGGATCCTTTAACAGTGGATCATCAGAGGAGGAAGTCCCAGCATCATAATCAACACTAGTCAACTTGGCATTCTGTTCAATGGGAATAATTGCTGGTTTGCATCCTGATAATCCCGCTTCTGATATAATCTCCATCACAAACTTTCGCTGACTGAGGGAAATCCCTAGATCAGAACGAGCTATCTCTATTCCAAGAAAGTATTTAGGTGACCCTAAATCTTTGATATGAAAAGACGAATGTAGATGGTCTTTAAGCTTCTTTACAGCGGAATCATCATTTCCCATAATAAGTATGTCGTCAACATAAATCATCAAGTATATGGACGACATACCTTTTGTCCAAGTGAATAAAGCATAATCATGCTTGGACTGCTCGAACCCAGCTCCTGTTAGTGTAGCAGTAAACTTGGCATACCACTGTCGAGAAGCTCGTTTCAATCCATAAAGAGATTTGCGGAGACGACATACCTTAGACTCCCCCTGTCTCCGTAATCATTGTGGAAGGTCCATGTAAATTTCCCTATTCCAGGTCACCATGGAGAAAGGCATTATGGACATCCATTTGATGCAATGGCCAGTTGCGAAAGGCAACAACCGATAAGAAAGAGCGAACCATGACATCCTTGGCCACCGGAGAAAATGTCTCATGATAGTCAAAATCTTCCCGCTGTGTGAAGCCCTTAGCCACCAATCGGGCCTTATATCTGTCCACAGAGCCATCTGCTCTGTATTTGATCTTATAGACCCATTTACACCCAATGGGCTTGCGATCAGGACGTAACGACACAATCTCCCAAGTGTGATTATCAATCAGGGCTTTAAGTTCCGCCTCCATTGCCTTTTGCCAACGTTCATCATGCACAGCCTCATTATAACTAGAAGGCTCTCTTTCCTCAGAAATTCGGCTAATGCAACATAAATGTTCTAATGACAACCGGTTGAAAGATACATATGAGGAGATAGGATAATGAGTACCTAACGATGTTGATGAGGAGCAGACATAATCTTTAGTCCAAGCTGGTGGGCGAGTGATTCGACCAGATCTTCATGGTGGCTCATCTAACACCTCCAAAGATGATTCTTCAATACTGGTAGGTTCTCTGTAATTTTTCTCCTGGGATTCCTGTTCCATGGAATGTTGTTCAACTGAATTGTCAGTAGATGACTCATTGGGCGGTGAAGGTGATACTGTATCCACTATCTGATGTCTTGGAGGAGAGGTAATAAGAAATGATTCTCCAGAAGATAGATCTTCTTCTGACAAGAATCGATGATTAGTTCCCATATCATCTGCAGAAATAGAAGTAGTATCCAGGAAAGGGAAAATATTTTCATGAAAAACCACATCCCTGCTGATAAAAGAATTCTCCGGTTGACTGTTCATAAACTCGATAACCCTTTTTTAAGTTGGGATATCCCATGAAAGTGCACTGTCGAGCACGGGGGGCCATTTTATCCCGAGGGCCTACTTTAGCCACATAACATAGACAGCCAAACACTCGAGATGACTCAGATCTAGTTTCCGTCCATACAATAATTCAAACGGAGTTTTGCCTTCTAGAATGCGTGATGGCATACGATTTATCAGATATGCCACAGTGACCACACAATCTCCCCAAAAATTTTCTGGTATAGATGCCTGGAACTTAAGAGCACGTGCCACTTCTAAGAGATGACGGTGTTTTCGCTCAACAACTGCATTTTGCTATGGGGTATAAGTGCAGGTACTTTCATGCAAAATTCCATTTGAGGAAAGAAAGGAAGTACATTCACCATTGAAGAATTCTCTTCCATTATCAGTGCGGATGTGATGAACTGATTTTCCAAACTGAGTTTTGGATAAGGAAAGGAAGATTTTAAGGTGAGAAATAACTTGACCTTTTGATTGTATGAGGAAAACCCAGGTGGCATGTGAGAAATCATCCACAATTGTAAGGAAAAATCTTGAACCATCATGATTTAATGTGTGATATGGTCTCCAGACATCAGCATGAATTAAAGAAAAAATGCCGTCTACTCGAGTTTTACTGTTTTGAAAAGGGGCACGAGTTTGTTTTGCCAAATGGCAAACAGGACATTGAGGACAAGGGAAAGAAGCAGTGTGACCCAATCTTTGATGATGAAGAAAATTTCTTTCATTGGCAACAATGTTACACAATGGTTTATTGAATGCAACAGAAGATAATTTAAAATTGCCTGGAAGATTAATCCAAAAATACAGTCCTTGATAGATTCTACCAAAGCCCATCGTTTGCCAGTCGAAAGGGCCTGAAATAGACATTTATCAGAGTCAAAAGAGACATGACAAGAATTTTCTTCACAAGCTTGAGAGATTGATATGAGATTAAAATGGAAAGTAGGAACGTAAATGACATTTTTGAGAGTGATGAGTGGACTAAGATTCACAGTGCCAGTCATTCCAACATGTGTGGTGTTTCCATTGGGGAGTTGTACTGATATAGAAAAATATAACTTTTTGATATTGGAAAAGAATTTTGGATTGCAGACAATGTGATCACTAGCTCCTGTATCAATGATCCATGCATCCTTTGAAATTGAGTTCATCAGACAATAAGAAATACCTGTGAAATTCCCTGCTTTGTCAGAAGGATCCAATTTCTTTAGAGCTTCCATCAGCTCCTGATATTCCCCATGAGTAATTGACTTGTCTACTGATTTACCCGTCACCTGAAAGATAGTTGAAAACTTCCCCTTTTCTTTTTCACCAGGTTTACCATTTAATTTCCAGCAATTTTCAACTGTGTGGTGCGGGCGTTTACAATATTCACAATATAGCTTACCCTTTCCTTTTTGGTTTTTTGTGAATGAGGAAGGCCTGCTTACGGCATGGGCCGTTGTTCCCCCATATGGGCCTTCGAATGGTGCAAAAATTGGCCTTGTGGGCCATTGGGCCCAGCAAAGAATTGGCCGCGTGGGCCATCCCACCCATAGAAACTTGCTCCACGTGGATCGTTAGATTCAATGGTCCTACCACTCTGCGTGCCGTCGGATCCAGCGGCTCCAAGGATTGATCGTGAGCCGTCCGATCGATCAAACAGATCGTGGCCATCCGTTGCCCTGTGATATCCTCTAGGGTTTTCGTGGAACCCTAGAGCGAGTCCGCGACTCTCTTCCTCCCGTGACTCTCTGTAGCGGGCGAGAGGAAACCCTCACCCCCAGAGCCATGCTCTCGCCTTCCTTTCCATGATCTGCTGCTCTCTATTGGCTTTCCTCCTGGATAGCAAGCTGGTAGATACGGCCAAGGCTTGGCATCGGCTCCATGGTTAAGATCTGCAATTGAAACGAAATGTAAGATTCGTTTAATATGAGGAGAAATCTTGTCGCTTTCTCCCTGTCCCGCATCCTTTTGTACTGCTGTAAAATCAGCTCTGGCCAGTCGAACTTTTCTTCGGCCGCTTCCAATTCATTCCACAGACCCGAAAGTTTGTTAAAAATCGCAACAATAGTCATGTTTCCTTGCTTTAAATCTGAGATCTTTTGCGTCAAAGAAAAGATTTTTACTTGATCCAATTTTCAATACATCTCCTTGATGTTTTCCCACATTTGTTTTGAGTCCTCCGTCGGGGGAAGACCAGCCGTGACTTCGAAGCGATGTTGTTTCCGATCCATGTTCTGACTAGTTGATTGCATTTTTTCCAAAGTCACGCTAGTCGCTCGTCTGACGGAATCGAAATCGTTCCGTCAATAAAGCCCTCCTTATCTTTCGTTACCAGTGTGTGCACGAACTCGCGCGACCATCTCTAGTAATTGTCTGGTCCGGTTAATTGCTGAGCAACAAGCTTCAGTTTTGGTCCGTCGGCATTAGTTGTGAAAAGAGGGTCGCCGGGCTCCGGCCGGCTGCTGGCAGCATAGATCTGGTATGGGAGAAACCCTGGTGGCGGATTTGGGTAGGGATTCGCTCCCAAACCTGATCCGCCAGATCCGATTGTATGACTCGTATTTGAAAAAAAACGAACCCAGGTAGGGATTCGTTCCCATACCCGGTTTGGCTGATCCGTCCGTCTGCTGTGAACTGGTGGTTGTGCCTGCCCCATTGCTGGCTGGTGGGCCTCCATCAGTCTGTACACCATTTCGAAATCCCGGCAATGATGCATTTGGGCCCGGCCCATAGTACCAAGGATATGGTACCCATTGGTAAGGTTGGCCCGAATAGGGCTACCCCAAATTGACCTGAGCCGGAACAAATGCCCATTGCGCATGTTGAATTTGAGTCTGTGGCTGGATCTGCTCTTCGGACATAGTAACGACTGATGATGATTCTTGGATCTGCGAGGCTGGTGGCGTTGTTTCTCCTGCGGACTGATCACCGAATCCTGAGGTAAGTGCCCGTGGTTTCGTCATAATGACAATTTTCTAAAAAATTCTTCAACAACTCTATTTTGCATATTGGTTTTCTGGACAAAGAATCGAAGGCTGAATGGAGAATTTCTTGCCGGATTGTCGCGACCTAAATTTCGAGTACACCACCTAAAACTAGGTTAATGGACTACTAAGTCTTTAAACTTAGCTCGAGCTCTCCCAAGCCCATACCAATTCGCGACTTAAGGTTCAAACATTTAACATGCAAAAAGTTATTAATTAGGAGTCACCACTAATCGGTTTATGGTAGGTCGATTAGACACCTAAGTAAAATAATGGGAGAATTATTTTACTCCTACGAACCAGAGATTAAGGATACGGGGACTTGGTTACACTAGATTTCTCTAATGCCCTTTCGGTACCATTTCTTTTTAATTTTTCAAAATGTTTTTGCAAGCATCTGATTTATTTTAACCTAAATTACTATCATGCAAATGTGATGACCACACGGGTGCTCATCCATTATTAAAAATTCAAATAAAAATAATAAATAAATTGCATCACACAAAGCAAGCAATCATTTTTTGGATTTTCTTAAAAATTAGAATTCTTTTATAAAAATGCATTTTTAAACTAAATGACTTAATCTATTAATATGCAAATTCTAATTAAATGGGCTTATTATGCAAATTAATTAACATGCACCTCATGACCTAATTTCACTAATGAACAAATTCTGATTAAATGCTTCTATTATGCAAACTAGTTAACATGCACCTAGTATTTTTGCAAATTTTTTTATTGAAATTTAGAATTTATGAAAACCCTAATTAATCTATCTAAAAAGGGATAATTTTCTAATTTATTCTAGGGATTAATTTGACTTAAACCCTATCCTATCTTAGAAAACTATTTTTTTAGAAAAAAAAAATGAGATTATTGAAATGTGCAAAGATTGTCTTGAATCAATCCTAATCTAAAACATTATCTAAAAATGCAATCCCAATTTACTAAACCTACATGTCTAATTTACTAATTCTATATGCTCATGCAGAATTTTGATTTTTTTTTTGATTTCCTGTTTTTTAGTTTTTTTAAAAGATAAGTAATTATTTAATAAATATTAAATCTAAACTATCAACAAAATAAATGATTAAAATAATCGAAAAAATAACCCGTTGTCTCACAGGTCAAATTAACAATTATCTTAACCCTAATTATCACGACAAAGAGATCAAAATAATTAAAAATCTGATCCGAAATTTTACGGATCAAATTAATAATTATAATGATTTAACAGTTAAAATTCTACCAAAAGCCCAAAAATTAACATAATTAAAAAAATAACCCAATGTCTCTCGATTAAATTAATAATTACAATAATTCCGGACGAAATCCATATGGATAATGCTTACAAAATTCATAAAATGAAAACCACCTTATAATAATAACGAAACTTTAACATAAAATAAAAATAAACTAAACTACCTAAAGGGGGGAGCTCCAGGAGGATGGCAACGCGATGGGAGTAAGCGCGGGCAGACCAATGACGGCGATGGACGAGCAGGTCGCAGGCGGTGGTGGCGCGGGCTGAGGCGCGGCGGCGGAGCTGCAGACGTCACTGGTGCAGGTGCGGGTGAGGCGGCGGGAGCAGCGATCCACGAACAGCGGCGTCGCGGGCTGGCGGGGCACGGAGGTGCGGCGATCAGCCCGAGCTGCTGGCGAAGGGGCGTGGCGCTGGCGGAGCTCGAGCGAGCTGCTGGTGGTTGCTCAGGCGAGGGGCGGCGACTAGTAAGGTGGTGCAGAGGTGCTGGCCCGAACGGATGCGAAGGCGGAGGCGGAGCTGAACCGCGGGTCACTGGGCGGCGACGTTGGCAACAGTGAGCGGATCTGCACGGGCTGAGGTGCGGCGGAGACTGCGCGGGCTGCTGGTGCAGGCGTCGAGCAAATGGGGATGGACCATTGAGTTGCTGATCGCGGGTTGCAGGCGTTGCGGGGCTGGCGCAGATCACCGAAGGAGGAGCGCTGGGCTTAGGTGAGTGCCGAGCGAGGGGCTGCAGCAGTGGTGGTGCACGGCGCTCGAGCAGGCGTGGGCTGTCGGTGCAGGGCTCGCCGGCAGGAGGAGGGAGACGTGCGGTCGTCGACGTTCGGCGGATGCGCGGGCGCGGGACCGGCGCGGATGGGAGACGCGTGCGGTGAATGCGGGGTCGTCGGGTGTTGTCTCGTGGGTGGAGGTGCGGCCGTGGATGTGGGCTGAGGCGGTGGCCGGCGCAGAGGACAGCAAGCGGTTGCTGTGGGCGTCGAGCGGCAGTGGACACCGGTTGAGGAGTCTTCACGAAGAAGATGAACAGTGCTTCATCTTTTTCCTTTTTTTTTTTTCTCTCTAATGCACGTCCTTTCTTTCTCTCTCTGTCGCTGCACTCTCTGCCCTCACGTCTCTTCCCCCTTTTCTTTTTTGACTTTTTTGACTTTTTTTCTCTTCTAAAGCTTTTTCCTTTTGTATGCTCTCTCTCAAAGAACGAAGGAAAAATCCTTTTTTTTTTTTTTTTTTACGAATTCTCTCTTGATTTTTCCGAATCCCGCCCTCCTCGTTTTCTCGAAAAATGCAGCACTCTTTTATAGTGGTTCAGACGGCTGCATTTTTAAGGCATTTTCTAAGTTTCCATCTCTTACCACATTAAATCAAATTTGTAAATTAGAGCGTGATTTCGCAATTAGCTCGATTTTGTTCAGATTTATTCCATTTTGCAAAATTCTTGCCCCTTATTCACTTGATTTTTAAATTGTTTATGCATTTAACAAAATTCGGACATCAATCAGAATTCCATATTTCATTGCATAATTCAATCAAATCAATTTCCCCCATTTTCATTTTTTTCTTTTTATTTGTTCAAAATGCAATTTTATTTTTCAAAATTAGGTGTCAACACGGATGCTGTTTTGTTTTGCGAGTGTCGCAACAACAAGAAACAGAGAAGAAATGGATGCTGTTCTGTTTTGCGAGTATCGCAACAACGAGAAATAGAGAAGAAACGGAGGTAATTCAGCGCGGAAGCTATGCTAGGATCAAGACATGCTCTGATACCATGTCACGAATCCGAGTAGAAGAGAAATGTGGGAATTTGTGTGGAGAGGAAAATTGTATGTTCTTTATTGATTTCTATATCTATTACAAGAATGTATATATCGTACAAGTGGACTCAATAAAAAAGTAAATAAATTCTTTTAATCTTTCTAGTCCTAAAATAATCACATCTCCTGTCAATTACAATCAAAACAAATCTTCAATCAGATCCCAAATCTCTAATCATATCTTCTTTCAACAAAAATAAATAAAATATTACAAAATCTGAATTATTTTAAATTACAATAATTGTCCACGTCAAAGCACCTGTGTTGCGTAGGATAGCTAACGTCCATGTAGCAATTTCCAATCGAATGACATTTTCCTTATCAAACAACGGAAAATATATTTAAGTTTATTTACAGGTTTCGGTTGATATCATAAAATATTGTTATTTTCTTGAAAAATAACTTTCCGAAAAACCTTTCTTAGAAATGTCATATCTTTTGCAAAACAAACAGAACTTTAGATGACAGATTAACCAGCAACCCTCAAAGAGACTTTGTTATAATATATTTTTGTATGGATTTTGTTTTAGGAGGGTGAACAGTAGAAAGTAGTTACTGATACACCTATCCCTCCAGGCGTTATTATAAAAGTCTGACCTCGTTATATAATTTTTTGCGCAAACCACACACAACCACCTTGAATACTCCCTTCGGGGCTTGGCCGGTATCGAACGAGCTAAGACGATACATATGGCATCAATACTCAATCTAATTTGATCGGGGAGAGATCAATTGAATCTTGCTAATGATTAACATAACGGTCACTCTCTAGTATCATCGGATGTAACCACGTTCTTTTTATATAAAATGAAAGAATCATATACAGTTAACTTAGATATATTAATGAAACAATCAATTAATATAAGTAATTAATGAATGATGATTTATGTAGAATAAAAATTTATAATGAAATATATAAATGAACAGAAACTATTGTATGATACAAGTTTATAATAATAAGGTCTTATTGATGAGTGTCATTGGTCCACTTCATTAACACCCTTAATAAAGAATATTCCATTTTTAAGTGTCGATTGTACTTCTGGCTAAACGCAAACTTTATATTAACTGACCAAATTACCCTTCAATCACAAGATTTGTCTAAATTTTTATAATTAACGTCACTCCCTCTCTAAAAATCTCATCATCTTTCTCCTTCATATGTCGTACTTGTTCTAAGTTTTAAAAAACAAATTAGTTAACTTATCTCCGATGTTCTTTTAAATTAGTGAAAGTACAATATATCTTTACTCTTAAGTAACTATGTTTCAAATGTTGCTGAAGATATAATGTTGTTAATTTGAGCTGTTAGAAGATCGTTCATTTGTTGTTTTGTCCAAATTTCAAGCGATTTTGATGGAAGTCCAAATGTAATTACAAATTCTTCCCATTCAATTTTTTTTTTTGCTTTTGAGGATATGGTTCATGGGCACTATTGTTAACTTTCTTCATGGTTGAACAATAAAAAAATTTAATCTTGATTACTCTCTTTCCCTTTTCCTTTTTTCTTTCTTGATCCTTTTCTTGTCTCTGTATTCAAAGATCGGAAGAAACAAACGAATTAAAATATTGAATTGAACATTTAGCAGAATACACATGGGCATCTTGTCTTTGCTATGGTGGGCGGAAAAGTAAATTGCTTTTTTCAAGCTAGATTCAAAAAAAGAATATAAAGAAAAATTATTGAATGGAAGGATATAGGAAAGTAGCAACTTATTGATCATTAATTTGCCCCAAAACAGTGTTAGTAAATATTATAAGTGCTTAATAAAGTTGAAGACTGATTTGGTCATCAACATAAAATAGTGTTTTAGCCGAAAAAAGAACATGAAAATCGCAACATTGTATAGGCAAGACCAATTCAAGTATGATATAGGCTTCCTTTATTTCGCAAAAATAAATAATTTGCAAAAAGTTTTCTTAGAAATTAGGGGTGGGCGGTTCCAAGTTCCTTGTAAATTCCACTTGAAACCTATCCGTTGAAATAACTTCTTTATTTTTTAGAACTTGTAATCCACCATGCATACTCTAGAGCTTGGAACTTACCCTGCCACAGATTCCACAGTCAGTTCCAAATTTTACCCAAGTTCTACATGTATTATGAATTGAACAATTACAATAAATCATCACTTTTTTTTTTTTTTTTCGATCCTATTATATTCTTATCCTAACACTCACTCTCAGATTTTACCTTGCTTTCTTGAAGGGCGTGGAGTCAAACCCACGCACTGATCACAACTTATTTTTAGATACATGAAGAATACAAAACTTTTAATAAAGTAAAAGTCTCAATCCTATAATGAATATTCAGATTAGTGATTCCAATCATGGAACGTCATAATAACTGCAGAATTGCGTGAAGACATAGACTAAGAAAAATACAAAATCTTGTTTCAGGTTTCAGATTCTACCTACGTAGAACCTGAAACCTACCCATCGAAATAAGTTCATGAAATTTTAGAACTTTGGACGTGCCTGTATACCTTAGAACTTGAAACTAGACAGGTTCCATCGATATGATACTTTGATTTTAAGTTCTATCCTAAAACCATACTCACCCCTACTAGAAATGATCACTTTATCGTTTAAAATAATTAGTTAATGGAAAATATTTACATAACCAACAACAATTTATATCTAAATATTTTCATAAATGATAAAAAAAATTATTCATTCATTTTTATAAGTGATACAAGCAATCGTTCTTATATAAGTTATTTTTGCGAAGTCTTGCTCATAATTTCGTCAAGTTGGGTTAGACCAAGTCTGGTCAGAGATAAAACACCAAGGCTTTAATTCGGCCTTGAGCAAGCGCCTCCCCTTTCATGGCCTAGACTTGGTCAAGCCCATAGGTTCACTAATCACAATCTACAATCATTGATTGGGGACAACATGGGCCTATCAGCCCATCCCCGATTAAGAAGATGAATAAAAAGTTTTGCATCTAATTCAAATTAATTCCACTCAATTTGACCATCGCTTGCTGCCATCTCTCAATAGAGCTAGCAGTTATTGTCTTCATATTTTAATTTTATTGTCATAGTGTTTAATTGATACTTTTACCCCAATATCGTATCATATTCCCAAAAAAAAAATAATAATAACAACAGCATACAATCTTTTATAAAGCGTGTAAAAAATGTATTTAAATTTATACTCACATATCCAAATATGTCTATACGTTTTTTACTTGAGATGGTCAATTTGCGAATGACGAGCTTCGCGTTAGTGCATTAGCACATTCACATGATTTAACGGTTTAACCTCGAACACGTGCAACTATATAGGTCCTATGTACCATGTAGACTAATGTGTTAAAAATTCTCAGTCAAATAGCTAGCATCACATGCGTTTCATTCATCACAGCTTAACTCACATGCACCGACATTATTTAATGTTATTTCATTTTGCCTTCTTTATTTTTTTAGAGAAATTTCCTAAAACGTGCCTCACTTTTCATCCCATAATTAAAAAAATAAAAAAATAATGTTGTGTCTTTTAGAACACCATAATTCCATCTGTACACCAAGGGCCCGCATGATAACATTTCTGTTTTTCCCAATTTCTGTTTTTTTGTTCCCTGAACAAAAAAAAAATAGAAATTCGTTTGGTAACACCAATTTATTTTTCTATTCCCCGAAATAGAAAAGTAGCCAGAAAATAAATTTGGAACGTAAAACAAGAAAAAAAAAATAGCTTCTTATTTCCGGGAACAATTTCTAGAAATAAACCAATTTTTTCTTTTCTTTTTTTCTTTTGTTCTTCTTGCTTGCTGCGGCCATCGCCGGCTGCCTACCAATCGCCTGCCACCTCTAGCTGGCCACGGCCACCGTCAGCCAACCGCTGGCCGTTGCCCGACTGGCGGCGACCATCGTCGTCGCTGCCGCCCACAACCCACCGGCCATCCCCAACCGCCAACGATCGCCACTGATCGCCGTTGTCGTAGCCCGACCGCTGACAGCCTACGGCTACCGCCGACCGCTACTGTCGCCACTCGACCGCCGCCGTGACGAGTCATCGACCGCCGCCCACAGCCCACCGCCGCCGCCGCCCATCGCCGCCGACCGCCGCCGCACGCCCCACGACCGCTGGCCGTCAACCGTCGCTGCACGATCGTCGCCCATAGCCCATCGGCGCTCGACCGCCGGCCGCCGCCAACCGCCGCCGCACATTCCACGACCGCTGCCAACCGTTGGCGGCCAGCAACAGTCCGTGAGCAAGAATAAAAAATGAATAAATACAAAAAATAAAAAATTGTACCAAACTCATTTCTATTCATTTTCTATTTCAAAAATAGAAATTTTGTGTGGTTATCAAATACGTTATTTTTCTCAGAAATTATTCTCCGGAGTAGAAATAGAAAAGAACTATTTCTGAAAAGAAATTGTTCCCCAGAGTAAAAGCGTTACCATACGTACTCTAAGTAGATCTCCCACCACACCCCATCTTTGCTTCCACCACGTATCTCACCGCCCGAAACCGCATCAACCTCCTCCTGCCCTGCCGTTGACACCCCCCTCTTACCTCGCCGGTTGATCCAGATCTTCAGCGATGGCCTCGAGCTTCGAGCTCATTTTAGCGCAGCCATGGCCGTGAGCTCCAACCTCCAACGATCACGGTCATGAGGTCCCCGGCTATGATTTTGAGCTACCATGGACACAAGCTCCTAGCTTCATTGGCATGGCCAAAAAGCCTAGAACTCGATCCCGAGAGAGAGAGAGAGAGAGAGAGTCTGGATTTCGATTGAATCTGCAGGCAGAGGAGAGAGACGAGTGCATGCGAAAATAGTGATGGCAGAATCGTAGGTGGACAATCTTATTAAAGGTATAACGTTTTGCATCTTTTAAAACGAATGCACGTGAAATTTTAAAACATGTTATAATTTATCCTTTCCTCTTTATAATTTCAGAACAATCTAGCAAGCAGGAGTGATCAATTTTAAGGTAAGCTGGTTCCTAATTTGAAATTAAAATTCGTATCAAAAGAGATTATTCTCCATTCGTGACCACGAACGGGCCCATCTCCACATACACCCACCTGAAAACAATCTGATTCTCGAGTTGATCTAGAAACCGACCATACCTCCTTTGCAAACAAAGCTGTAAAATTATTAAGAACCAAGGTCAAGAGGCATCAACCCACGAGTGAGGCGCAAGCACCAATATCGAGAGAACCAAGCTCAAACGAGAAAAGAATAGAAGTTAAATTGGGAAATCTGAAATAATAAGAATTTTAAAACAAATTCCAATCCAGACAAATCCGGATCAACACCTAAAATTGGATGGATATGCACCGGTTTCCACTTTTAGGGCGAATTGGACTCGCTTCCACGAACTACCCAGAACCGACCGATTCAATTGTTATAACCCAGTTCTCGATTCAGTTCGGGGCTTACCCCTACCAGCAAGGTCCTTTTAAACCTGAGTTCAAGATCACATTCCCGCGTTTTTCCGGCATCAACCCTTAACCTCCTCTACATCTCTTCAGTGTCGAAGTTGAGATTCTTTTACGGTCACTGCAATTCTCTCCGTCGCCATTCTGCCACGCTCGCTTATCGATATTCTCTACGGAAATCACATGCTCGCCCCTCGAATATTTCTATTTTTTATGCTCGAAGAGATATTTACAGTGATCCTAAAAACTGAAGCTAAGCTAACCCCCGTAGTCTACTCTATTGCAAAGAGAACGAGAGAGGAGCAGAGAATCAAGGGAAGCTCATATGGCCAAAACAGACAACGGAAATGCACTAGTTACTGCATTTATACATACGAGATGCACACCTGCCCATTACAGCCGAGATACAGAGAGGTCGCGAATACGACAACTACACACCAAAGCGCAAAAGTGCGCGCCTTATTTCTCCCTTTCTTTCCTCGATCTAGCTGCCGGGATTAGGGACCGGTGGGGCGGTGGCGGTTCGGCAACGGTTCATTTGTTGCAGGTGCACGGGTCGCAGGTGCAGTTGGACCCGCACTTGCACCCGTTCTTCGCTACCGCGACGCCCTTCTCTCCTTCCACCATCTTCTCCCTGCGTTGGGCAAGACAAAGCTCGCAAATTTTGATACCCTTCCCTCGGATCGAATCACTAGGAAAACGAAGAATAAAGGAGGAAGATCTCGAGCACGTACTCTTTCCCAGGCGCAGAGCCCACAACGACGGTCTCACCGCCGCTCTTCTCGGCGTAGCTCGTGTCCGGATACATCTTGCACCTGCGTCACCACCACCATGTCCTTAATTATTTGGCTATATCAACGACCAGCTAATATCATCGCACAAGCAATCTCTCTGAGTATTCGGAAAGAGCCAGAACTTTTCGGCGAAAGCATGCAAGAACCGAATCAACATATATTTGAGATCTGTTTATGTCATCTCGGAAAAATTATCAACGCATCATCTACATCCACGCTAGGGAGGACAGGAGAGAGACTCACCCTCCGCAGTCTTGACCGCATTTGCAATCGGAGCCGCAGCCACAGTTCCCTCCACAGCACGACGACATATTTTTCGATCGGTTCTCCCAGACGACTTTCCTCCGGAAAACGGCCAGCGACGGTAATTATAGAGCCCGGGAGGGAGAGGAGCGAAACGGGAGGCCTGCCGTCCACTTGTCGGGATCCGTCTCGGCCCATGTACCGATCTCTCGTCTTCTCCTTCGCGTCGCTTTCTGCCGATTTCTCGAGATCGTCGTACCTTCCGGAGCTCTAGAACGCCTTCGATCGATGTCCGCATTTCCGACGGCTCCGATCTAACGATGTTAAGCTCATAATCCTATCGGTAAAAATTAATCGATGCGTGGACGCATGTGATTGAACCGGCAAGTACAGATTTTTTCAGTCTCGTGAAAAGAGCCAAAAAAGCCGATATGATATGAACCTTATCCAGACAAATTAAAAATCAATTACGGGTACCTTGGGTGGACTTCCTTGCTTGATTCGACGTGTTCATTATCGCTAGAAAGTCCAACTCCGAGTAAACATATGCATTTAAAAAGTACAAAAACCCTTCGATAAAATTATATTAACATCTATAGGCGTGCATTAGTAATAGACCTATTAAATGAGTAGATCAAGCTGAATTTAAATTAAGTCACAAATAGTTCGACTCAAATTAATTTATTTAACCCATTTATCACATATTTATTATTGTCGCGACCTAAATTTCAGGTGCATTACCTAAAACTAGATTAATGGACTATTAAGTCTTTAAACTTAGCTCAGGCTCTCCCAAGCCCATATCAATTCGCGACTTAAAGTTCAAATATTTAACATGCAAATGATTATTATCCAAGAGTCGCCACTAATCAGTTTACGGTAGGTCGATTAGACACCTAAGTAAAATAATTGGATAATTATTTTACTCCTACAAACTAGAGACTAAGGGTACGGGAACTTGGTTACACTAGAATTCTCTAATGCCCTTTCGGTACCATTTTTTTTTTTTTAAATATTTTTGCAGGCAGCTTGGATTTATTTTAACCTAAATTACTATCATGTCAAAAAGGTGATCACACAGGTGCTCAACCATTATTAAACATTCAATAAATAAAATAAATTGCATCACACCAAACAAATCACACAAAACAAATGGTGATTTTTTTTTTGGGTTTTCTTTGAAATTAGAATTCTTTTATAAAAAAAAAATGCATTTTTAACTACATGACCTAATTTTGCTAAAAAAATTTCTAATTAAATGATCCTATTATGCAAACTAGTTAATATGCACCTCATGATCTAACTTTACTAATAAACAAACTCTAATTAAATGATCCTATTATGCAAACTAGTTAATATGCACCTAATATTTTTATATTTTCTATTAGAAATTTGGAATTAATAAAAACCCTAACTAAACTATCTAAAGTGAACAATTTTCTAATTTATTTTAGGGATTAATTTGGCTTAAACCCTATCCTATATTAGAAAATTATTTTTAAAAAAAATAATTATTAAAATATGCAACTTTATCTAAGACCTTATTTTCTAAAAAAAAAAAAAAAGTTATTTAGGTCCAACCCTAACCTATTTCAAAAAAATTATCTGAAAATGCAATCCTAAAAATATAATCCTAAAAAAATCTAATTTACTAAACATACATGTCTGATTTACTAAACCTATATATGCTCATGCAAGATTTTGATTTTTTTTATTTTTTTTTTAAGATGAGTAATAAATATTAAATCTAAACAATCAATATATTCAACAAATAAAGGATTAAAGTAATCGAAAAAATAACATGTTGTCTCACAGGTCAAATTAACGACCACTTTAATCCTAATTATCACGACAAAGAAATCAAAATAATTAAAAATCTGATCCGAAGTCTTACGGAGCAAATTAATAATTATAATGATTTAACAATTGAAACTCTACCAAAATACCCAAAAATTAATATAATTAAAAAAATGATCGACGTCTTACGGATCAAATTAATAATTACGATAATTTTGGGTAAAACCCTACGGATAATGCCTATAATATTTATAAAATGAAAACCACATTACAATAATAACGAAACTTTAAAAAATAATAAAATAACATAAAATAAAAATAAACTAAACTACCTAAATGAGGAGAAAATATTGGGTGGTCCGGGACCGCCACGTCAGCGTGGTCCCAGACCACTCATGCGGCACCACGTGTGAGGGGAGGGAACCAAAGGACCTGCCCCTGTCCCATCTCTCTGACGCTCTCTCTCTTCTTTCTCTTCTCTGTCTCCTTCCCCCCACACATGGCCCTGCGTGAGTGGTCCGGGACCACGCTGATGTGGCGGTCCCGGACCACCCACTATTTTCTCCCTAAATGAGAGGACTTGCAGCAGCGTTGGCAGGGGTAGGCGCGGGCAAACAGGGGCCGACGTCGGAAAGTCCGGCGAGGGCGGGCGGCGGCGGCGAGCGGGGCGTTGCGCGGCGTCGGTGACCGGCGAGCAGCGGTGGGTCGCGGGTCGCTATGGAGGTGGTGAGCAGTGACGTCGAGGCGAGCTCACGAGTACAGAGGCGCGGCGGTGTCGGTTGCTGCAGAGGCGGAGTCGCGGTGGCTGAGGTGCGATCGCGTCGGGCTTCGGTAAATCGGCAAGCGGGACGGCGAGGAGCGCGGGCGTTGGCGACGGTGTTGCGCGGTGGAGGTGCAGGCACGAGGCGTCGGGTCGAGCAGGGACAGTGGTGCGGTGTTGGACGGAGGCAGAGGCGTGGTCGTCGGAGCTCTGGCATTCGGCGCTACTAGTGTGGGCAGAGAGAGGCGGAGAGAGCGATGCAGCGGCGGCGAGGGTGGCGACGACGGAGCTCTGGCATTTTGGCGCTGCTGGTGCGAGCACAGAGACATGGAGGTGATCGGAGGCTCGGTTGCCGGCATTGGGTGGCGCTGTAACACGGCGGTCGACGCGAGGATGGGAGGCGAAGGCGCGGCGGAGGCCCGGCTGCGAGCACCAGCGACGAGGCTAGCGTGGGTGCTCGCGGACGGAGGCCGGCAAAGGGATGCAGACGCCCACGCGAGGAAGACGAACTATTGCTGTTTTTTCTCTTTTCTTTTCTTTTTTTTTTTCACCTATCGCACGTACCCCTCTGTCTCTTCTCTTTACTGCTGACTTTTCCTTTTTCTTGTCAGAGAAAGGAGAGAGAAATGGTTTTCTCTTTGACTAAGATGGACGAAGACTTTTTTCTCGCATGAGTTTTCTCTCGAATTTTTTTTTTTTTTTTTTTTTTTGCTTCTGAATTCGCCTCCCTAATCACGAAAAATGCAGCTCTCTTTTATAGTGATTCCAGACGGCCGCTTTGTATGATATTTTCCAAGTTTCTATCTTCTGTCGCATTAAATCAAAGCTGTAAATCGGAGCGTGATTTCACAATCAGCTCGATTTTGCTCAGATTTCTTCCATTTTGTAAAAATTCTTGCCATTTATTCACTTGATTTTTAAATTGCTTCTGCATTTAACAAAATCCGAATATTCATCAGAATTTCAAATTTCCATGCATAATCAATCAAATCGATTTCCCCCATTTTTTTTCATTTTTTCCTTTCATTTGTTCTAATGCAATTTTTATTTTCTTTATTTTCCTAGATTTGCTAAAATTAGGTGTCAACAGCTGCCACTCTTTAAAGGTGAGCTCGTAGAGGTTGCCTTCAAAGACAAGTTGAGACCTAAATTACATGTCCAAGACCCGTACCATTCTACGGTCGCCTGAATGTTGTCTAGGACCCATACTATTCTACGGTCGCCTTGACGAAAAAAAAATGATTTTCCAGGACCCATATCATTCTACGGTCGCCTGAACTGAGATTGTCTAGGACCCGTACCATTCTACGGTCACCAGAACTGAGGTTGTCTAAGACCCGTACCATTCTACGGTCGCCTCAACGAGGATTCATTTTCTAGAACCCGTACCATTCTACGGTCGCCTGAATGTTGTCTAGGACCCGTACCATTCTACGGTCACCTGAACTGAGGTTGTCTATGACCCGTACCATTCTACAGTCGCCTAAACGAGGATTCATTTTCCAGGACCCGTACCATTCTACAGTCGTCTGAATGCTGTCTAGGACCCGTACCATTCTGCGGTCGCCTTGATCAAACTGGATCTGGAAAAAAAAATCTTTGGGGACAACTCAATCGTGTGTCAGCGTATTCAAAACGGAATACCTATGCAATGACAAGTATTTAAGGTATGGATAGAGATATACTTACCTGGTAACATCTCTGTTCCTTGGGGATATGTCTCCTGTAAAACACAGTTGTAGGAGAGGCAATATGCATTAATTCAAGTGAGGTTCATGCATGATGATTTCTATCATTCTTGCATTACCTAATTTCCATTGGGAAGAATTTCAAAAGGATATTCCAATCTGAACACATGAGTGTTATGGATGTGTCAAATGAAGGATCTTTCGGTCTGAAAGGACTTTGCACTCATCCTCATTAAAAAGGGTCGTTTCATCCTGACCCTTGATGCAGGATTTTGACAATCACTCTATCTCACTGTCATCATGCCAAACAAGGGTCTGTGCAATCTCGCAAGTGGTACAACCTTACCAATCTGAGAGGTCTTTAAAAGGGACCGTAATGTGGGCCTGGTTAATGACTTAACAAAAGGGACTCTTTGAGTCGAGGCTATTGAAAGAATGAGTGATATTCTGTAATCATCTCTGGGTTTACAAGTCAAGGACCCTGCAAAATGAGAAAGAAATAATCTTGCTTGCACTTCTTCAAGCGATACTTAAAACATGTGAACCCCAAGGTTAATCCAAGTGCCCTAATCATAAGAGACTTTGCAAGGGACGTAACGTAGGCTGGGTTCATGGGTTTAGAAATGAAAGGATCATTAGGCTCAAAGATATGTAAATGGTGAGAGCTAATGATCATCTTGGCATTGCCACTAATTTCCTTCTCCATTGTCGAAGATTTTTCTTATATCACAACTCCATTGATTGCAACATCATTTGATTTTTAGTACCGCCTTCTTAGGGATACGACTCATTGTATAAAGAGTTCGATTTTTCTCTTTTCTGGGCATTGGCCTTGCTTTTCCCAGGCACACTGCTTTTTCATGCCCCATTTTTTGGCACTTATTTTCTTTGGACAAAGTCAGCATTCTAAGCCATATTACTTGAATGGTTCTTTTTTGCCTTGCCCCAGTGTGGGGGATGATCACCAACTGGGTTTAACATGGAACGAATTCATAGGCTCGAGTGGGCTATGCAATGGATGAAAGTGTATAGGATAAAGAAAGAACTGCTATTCGTCATCTTAAGGCACTTTAAATTACCGTACAAGTTACACTGTGAAAGCAATACTCGAAGATTGATGCAAGTGCGAGCAACAAGATTCTTACCATTCATTTCGAATTTGTCCCAATGTGAGATGATCCTTGACAGGGATAATTTAAAAAAAATCTCCATAAGCGTATGGGGCTCAAAGGGGTTAAGCAATGGATCACCTGTAGTGTGTTGGGATAGAGAAAAGAATGCCTCTCATCACTTCAATTGACGTACCCATTGCGAGATCACCTTTTCCTTGTGAGCATGGAATTTTTCCACACAACTCACTGGGGATTAGTGTATGAAATAGTGTAGGGAATAAGACCTGCCTTTCATCATTCCAAAGTATCCCATTTGACACATTCAATCTCACAATATTCATCAAGGAAGAAAAATGCAAGATTTGCAACAAATTTGAACATTTCAACTCATTGAAGCAATTTATTCATCATAGAAATGCTTTGCAGTTCAGAACATGACATGGCAAATTCTATCATGGGTAATACTTCTGACAGCATTTGAATTAACTGGAGTGGAAAACTCACGACCATCCATTTCTGCTAAGATCAAGGCACCGCCAGGAAGTACCTTCTTCACCACATATGGGCCGCTGTAGTTTGGAGCAAACTTGCCTCCAGGATCCGGAAAGATCGGCAACAACTTCCTTAGGACTAGGTCATTTACCCTCGAAATGCCTTGGCTGCACCTTCCGATTGAAAGATCTGGCTACTCTCTGTTGATACATTTGGCCATGGCAGAGAGCCTTCAGTCTTTTCTCGTCAATCAAGTTCAATTGCTCAAATTTTTGTTGTGACCATTCCGCCTCAAACAACTCCACTTGGGATAAAACTCTCAAGGAAGGGATCTCCACTTCCACAGGCAGAATTGCCTCCATGCCGTACACCAGAGCAAAAGGGGTTGCCCTAGTAGAAGTACGGATCGATGTCCGGTACGCCATTAGTGCAAAGGGTAACCCGTCATGCCAATCTCGATAATTCTCGGCTGTCTTAGCCAAGATCTTCTTGATGTTCTTATTGGCTGCTTCAACAGCCCCGTTCATTTGGGGGCGGTAAGAGGAGGAATTCAGATGCTTGATTTTAAACTCGTTGAACAACCCATCAACAAGTTTGTTGTTCAAATTGGACCCGTTAGCAATGATGATTGCTTCAGGGATGCCATAGCGAGCAATTATGTCACGTTTAACAAACTTCACAACATTACGAGCAGTGACACTTGCAAAGGATGTAGCTTCGATCCATTTGGAGAAATAGTCTATCGCCACCAAAACGAATCGATGCCCATTTGAAGCCTTGGGATTGATTAGGCCAATCACATCAATACCCCACATCGAGAAAGGCCATGGCTCAGAAAACTGGTGCAGCTCAGTTGGAGGAACATTTATCTTATTCCCATGAATCTGGCAGCGATGACAACTCCGAACATGCTGGATGCAGTCACTTTCCAGTGTGAGCCAGTTGTAGCCTAATCTCATAATCTTCTTGGCTAACATGTGTCCATTCATATGAGGGCCACATACTCCTTCGTGCACTTCTTGTGTGATTTGAATGGCTTCGGCTGCATCTACACACCGCAACAAGATTGAATCATAAGATCTCTTGTACAAATTCTCGCCATTGACGAAGAATTTTGAGGCCATCTTCGTGATGTACTTCCTATCAGCCTGAGTGTTTCCCTCGGGAAATTCTTGTTTTTGAATGCAATTCATGATATCGTAATACCATGGTTTTCCATCAGGCTCTTCAGTCACGATCATACAATAAGCCGGCTTCGACAAAACCTCTATTTTCAGAGGCTCGACCTCTAACCCATCAGTGACTTGCAGCATAGAAGACAACGTCGCAAGTGCATCTGCAAATTGATTATGAGACCTTGGCAAGTATTCAAATGAAATTTCCTTGAACTCTTTTACCAGACCTTCTAAATACTCGTGGTACAGGAGCAACTTGGCATCCTTGTTCTTCCATTCACTAACGGTCTACAATATGATTAGTGCGGAATCTCCAAACACTTTTAACTTAGCAACATCCATCTCAATTGTGGCCTGAAGCCCGAGAATGCAAGCTTCATACTCGGCCACATTGTTAGTGCATGGGAATATCAATTTCGCAGCTACCGGATGGTGTTGTCCATCTGGGGATATCAGAACTGCCCCAGTACTCGAACCAGACAAGTTTATAGCTCCATCAAAGAACATCTTCCATGAGTCTTCATTTACGCTTAAGACACAGTCATCAAGGAAACTGTCATCATCATTAGGGACTCCTGAATTCTCGGCCAATAGATCAGCGATTGCTCGGCCTTTAACTAACTTTTGTGGCATGAATTGCACATCAAATTCGGAAATCAAAATTTTCCATTTGACCAACTTACCCACCAAAGCTGGCCGATCAAGTAAGTACCTGATAGGGTCGTTCTCAGTCACGAGGAATGTCTGGTAATGCAGTGTGTATTGTCGCAATCTATGCAATACCCATACCAATGCCAAACAAGTCTTTTCAACATCAGAATATTTCAGTTCTGATACAGTGAACTTTTTGCTCAGGTAATAAATGGCCCGTTCTCTTCCGTCGACGGACTTTCCTGAGCCAACATCGCACCTAATGATTCACTATGAATGGTGAGGTAGAGAATCAAAGGGTGCCCTAGCAAAGGCGGGACAAGAACTGATGGATTCATCAAGTACTACTTCAGCTTGTCGAACGCTTCTCTACACTCATCATCCCAGTTGACTCGTGCATTCTTCTTTAGGAGCTTGAAGAATGGCTTGGCAGTTTCAGAAAGTTGGGAAATGAATCGAGCAATGTAATTCAATCTCCCCAAAAGGCTCCGAACTTCCTTCACCGTCGACGGAGGTTGCAACTCGCGTATGGCCTTAGCTTTAGATGGGTCGATCTCAATCCCCTTATTGCTTACAATAAATCCGAGTAATTTACCGGATGTTGCTCCAAACACGCATTTAGCGGGATTTAGACGAAGCTTGAACTCACGGAGTCGATCGAACAACTTTTTCAAGGTTTCGATGTGGCTTCTTCGTGGTCAGGTCTTTGCAATCATATCATCGACGTAGACCTCAATCTCCCGGTGCATCATGTCATGAAATAATGCTACCATGGCTCGTTGGTAGGTTGCAATTTTCTTTAGTCCGAAGGGCATGACCTTATAATCAAAGGTTCCCCACAGGGTGATGAATGCAGTCTTCTCCTTGTCTTCCTCCTTCATCCTTATCTGATTGTACCCAGAAAAACCATCCATAAATGAGAATAGTTCAAAACCAGCAGTACTATCCACAAGGACATCTATGTATGGTAATGGGAAATCATCCTTTGGACTAGCCTTGTTCAAATCCCGATAGTCAACACAAACTCGAACTTGACCGTCCTTCTTCATCACCGGCACGATATTAGCCACCCATTCAGGGTACTGTGAGACTTCAATGAATCCCACCTTCAAAAGCTTCATCACCTCTTCCTCTATCTTCTTCGAGAGCTCGGGCTTAGTCCTCCGCAGCCTTTGCTTCTTAGGTGGCACGTTCGGATTAATAGGTAGGCAATGCTCCACGATTGACGGGTTTAGCCCAGGCATGTCAGCGTAGGTCCATGCAAAAATGTCTTGATATTCCATCAGTAACTGAATTAGGCGCTCAGCCTCGTCTTTAGGGAGACTTGCCCCAATTTTCACCTCTTTGGCTTCTTTAGTGTCACTTAAATTAATAGTGACGGTTTGCTCAGATGTGAGAGCCTTAGCTTTTTCATGTTGTTCCCAAGCTACGTTACACCTCAATGGAGTCTTCAATGGAGTCTTCAGGATCATCATTATCAGCACTTGTTGCATTGGATTGGACCATTTCCACACTTTTGCATGCCATAAGATTGTTCCTGAAACATGAAGTAGATAAATCAAAAAGACAAACAGAGTAATCTACATTTCTGCTTTTGTTTTTGTTTTTGTTTTTGTTTGTTTGTTTTTTGTTTTTGAAATTCTTTGACAAAAACATTTTTTGAAACATTTTGACACGAGGAAGCATGATGAAGCCCAGGCTTCAGAATTCTCCTTGGATTTTTCTTTTCTTTTATCGGTTGGATATCATCACCGGGCTGGTTTGGTATACCTCATCATGCCCTCAAAATAAAACTTGTAATTTCATTGAAATTCATCAATCAATTACATTTATTGAATAGAAAAAATGCAACACTCAAAGAAACTGAAAACATTTCTCAGAAAATAATAAAAATTCCCACGCAAAGGAATGTGCAAAAGCAATAAAGAGTTACTCTTGTGGGCCAAGGCCCATCTCTTCAGGGGGTGTTTCATCAATGGCTCCTATGATGAGGTCGTCAAACAAGTTTGTAACTCCTTCCAGCACATCATCAGGGTTCTCTGTCTTCGAGGGTGTCGAATCATCCATGCCACCCCATCCATCCGGGACTATCTCGCGAGGATCAATATAGAAGCTGGGAGGGGTCAAATACTTCACCAGGTAATCAAACTTGCCACTAGGTTGCCCCAGAGTGTCTATCACTTCCGCTTCATCCTGCATCATTCTTGGAGGACCGGGGAATGTCTCGTGAATGTTTGGGGGTAGTGGGTTTTGTCTCCTTTGCCCTTAGTTAGGTAGCGAGTTCCGCCTTTCCTGTCTCCGTCCTCCATAACTTTCCCCACCTCTTCCATGGTACCCTAAACCAGTAGAACGAGACCTCTGAGGGGCTTCAATGGGGCTTCGAATGCCCTGACCATTCCTTCCAAGACCATTGCCAGGAACAAAACCATTCCCGACCATCACTCTTCCCACTATGAGGGCAGCATCTGAAACTTTAGGAGTAGGTGGCGATGAACCCCGAGAAGCATGTATGGTGGACACCAACTCAAATGAGTGGTAACTTGATTTGAACTCGGAATCTGGCTCTACATAGGGGATAGCCGTCTCATGATAAATCCGGTGGTCTTCCTCACCATACACGGTGACCAGCTTCCTTTTGATCACAAATTTCACAGCTTGATGTAGACTTGAAGGCACCGCTCTAGCAGTGTGTATCCAGGGACGACCTAGTAGGAAATTGAATGCAGTAGGGATATCCAACACTTGGAAGGGAATGTTGAAGACGACTGGCCCTATTTGCATGTCGAGATGGATTTCCCCGATCACCTCCTTTTTTGTCCCATCGAAAGCTCGCACCGAAGTCTTCGCAGCATGTATCCTTGATGGGTCTACCTTGAGGCGGTGAAGAGTGGCCAACAAACATATGTTCAGAGCGGACCCATTATCAATGAGCACTTGGGACACATGAGAAGACATGTGCTTGACAGATATGTAGAGTGCCTTGTTATGTCCCCTGCCTTCAAGAGGGAATTCCTCATCAAAAAAAGCAATCAAGTTCTTGAGAAGGACCGATCCCACAAATTCTTCCAGCTTGTCCGCCTCGATCGTCTCTGGCACACGAATTTCACTAAGCACCTTCATTAGCGACTTTTGATGCACGGGGGATGTCATCAAGAGTTCGAATAAGGAGATTTGGGCGGGCATCTTCAGCAATTGGTCGACCACGTTATATTCGCTTGCTTTAATTACAGCCAGAAATTCCTTAGCCTCTTCATTGGTGACCGACTTTACAGGTTGAGCACTAGCTTGAGCGTAAATCCGACCAGACCTTGTAACGAGATCAACATCTAGGTCATAAGACCAAGGCACTGCCTTATTGTCGACATACTCATACGGCTGAGGTATTTCAATCACTATCTCTCCGTCGGATGCATCTTCTAGTGGGGGCATGTCCACGAGCGAAGGATCAACTTCTTCCTTATCATCATCAAGTGCAGCCTGCTCCTCCTCCCAATCGATAATGATGTGGGAAATAGTGGAAACTACACAATTACGGTCAGCATACACAATGATGTCGTCATTCACCATTTTGGCAACTCTTTCCTTCATCAATGATAGGGGAACATCTTCATGATCTGGATAATATCCAGCTCTCGCCAGTCCATTATAAGCATCTACCACATGCACCTTTGAGTTCTTGATTCGACTGACTTCAGGTTCCAGGATAGCATTCACCGTACCCTTATGCTCCGGTAGCGGATTTTTCTGGACGTTCGGCCGAGCAGTTTGAAACGAAAAGGCCTTTGTGTCCAAGAGGTTTTGGATCTTGTGCTTGAGGGTGAAACATTCATCAGTCGAATGCCCCAGTTCACCGCTATGGTAGTCACACTTCTTCATCGGGTCGTAACCTCGATTGCTTTCGTAGTTAGGATGCTTCGGTTCACTAGAAAGCAAACCTTTCTTTCGGAGAATCGCCAACACCTGGGATGGAGATCCAGGGAGGGGAGTGAATTGCCTTCTATTATTTGCTTGGGCAAATGATGGACGGCCAGCAGTTTGTTGTTGCCTTACATTCATCTGGATGGCCGGGGCACATTTGGTACTTTCTTGGCTATAAGCCACATTTACATCCACGGCCGCTTCTTTCTCCTTCTTGGCGGAGAATATTATGCTAGATGACTCAGTAAACCATCCTTCCCTTATCCCCATCTCGATCTGTTCTCCCACAGGAATCAGCTAATTGAAGTTCTCGACATATGTGCTGGCCATCCGGTTACAGAACTCAGATGGGAGGGTCTTCACGAACAACTTCATTAACTCCTTGTTAGTAGGCTCAGGAGTGATTTGAGCCGCTAGATTTCTCCACCTCACAGCGTATTCTTTAAATGACTCACTCCTCTTCTTTTCCATCCTTTCAAGGTCTTCTCGGGAAGGTGCAATGTCCATGTTAAACTTATACTGCTTGAGGAACGCATCAGGCACTTCATTCCAAGTGTTAAGGAGGTTCACATTCTTCATTATGTACTAGTTTAGTGCGAGTCCGGTCAAACTCGCATGAAACGATTGGATCATGAGGGGCTCATTTTTGACGTGCTGGGCCATGCGTACGTGGTACATCTGCAAATGAGATTTTGGGCAAGATGTACCATCGTACTTCTTGAATTCTGGCATTTTAAACTTACTCGGCATTTTGACCTTTTCATAAATCGAGAAGTCGAACGGGAGTGAGTTTTGTGACTCCTACAGTTGTTTCACTCTCTCTTCCAGTTTTGCGAAGCGCTCATCTTGCTCTGTTTTGGGAACGCTTTCAGGCTTGGTCTTTCCAACAGGGGCTGGCAGTAGGTCTTCTTCTAGCTCTGGCATGTCATCATCACTCATTTGGGCCCTGTTTGCTTGCCTCGGGACTACTATCTCAGGGAGAGCGGGTGGAGGATTTGGATTCACCTGGAGGGATTGAAGTTGAGTTGTTATAAGCTGCATGGAGGCGGCCAATTGTCGGAGTTGATCCTTGATGGTGGACATACGATCACGCATTTCATTTTGGTAAGCCATTTTAGCTTCTGATCGCGTAACAATAAGCGAACGTGGCGGATTCGTCGTCACCTAAATGAGAGAGATAATGTAAGAACCAATTGCGAGATAGGAAAATGGCCCATGACAATGGTCTAATCATCTCATTTTATTCAAAATTATTTGAAATTTGAACCAAGTTCCCTAATAATGAACTAAGAATTGAAATCCAAAGTCCCTAAACATTGAATCTAGAAATTGAAAACATTGAACTAGAATTTGAAATCAAAGTCCCTAAACATTGAACTAGGAATCAAAATTCAAGACATCTCATTTTATATGCTTTCGGGATCCCAATGCCTTGTGAAGCTTCTTATTTTCAGCTTCAAGCATTTCCACTTTCCACTTAAGATGCTCAATTTGTGCACGTTGGGTGGGCTTCTCAGTCACATCAGGGACCACTGGACACAAGGCGGCAGGAATCCGGTGTTATTGGATGTAGAATGCCGACGCATGGTGAATCTCTTCCTCGCCTTTTAGTCTCTTGGGCACCAAAATCTTCTCTGGGTGGCATTCACTCCATGCAGCAATGATCATCTGGATCTCGTTGAAGTAGTTATAGTCTGTTCGAATAAAACGAACTTGGAACAACTCTGTCTTGAGTGGCGAAGGAACTTCTTGAAGAGCTTTGTACTTACGAGCCACCCTATATGGGTAATAAGAAGTCGCACCAGAAAGGCCTAGCAACGGGATTGGCTCATCATGCTTGTGTGAGAAACAAGCCTCCTCAACTCGGAACCATTTAGTATGCCATAGGAATGCCTTAGGATTAGGATCTTTCAAAAAATAAATCCAACGGGCGTACTGTTTATCTAGAGAAAAACGTTCTAGGACCGCAAATTTTTGTATGGGGTGCCTCGAATCATCAATCTTAAATTGTTTCATAAGATGCCCAAAACCTCTTATGTGTGAGAAAAATCATATTTGTAAAAGTTCAGGGAGGGCATGCAAGGTTTTTCTTCATTTTGTTTGAAATGGTTTAATAACAAAAATGTTTCAGCTAAAACCATATTGACATAATTTAACCCGTCACAAACACGATTAACCATCCATGAAATTGAAGGATTAATGGCATTTCTTCAATAAGGAAAAACGATTAGCCCGAAAAATGCTAACATGAAGATCCTAGCTTTTGAAATCATTGATGGATTTGCAAAACATTCTTCCAAAAATGAAAATGGGCATGCAAAACAATTGGCTTTGACAACTTTCCTCACTCTTTCGGCTTTGATTTCTAAAAACTGTGATAATTCAAAATAGAATCTATACCGATAGGCGGTCTAACAAGTTCCTTTTCCAGGGTCATTCCAATGACAACACTATATTCTTCAAGTGTTGGAGTCATCTCATACTTACCAAATATGAAGGTGGAAGTTTGTGGACACCAGAAGTGTGGGAGTGCCTGTATCACACCAGAGTGGATGGTGATCTCTAATAGTGGGAGAAGTCGGGGGATCCTAGCTTTCACATATCTTTGGTCATCTTGATCTAACTGGTCCAACCACATTTTGAGCTCTTTTTTGGGAGTGGAAATGACTTGTACATCGGTTTTTCCCATCGCATATAAAACAAGACTGACAACGAAACCTATTGTCATGGACCAACAAAATTGCAATAAAATAAGTAAATTGCAAAGAATTTAGACAACTTACTTTTTACCGGAAAGGGATGACAATCACATAGACACACGTATGAAATGAGAGGCTCGATTTTTATCTAGATGGCTTAACAAAGTGGAGCTAAGAGGATGATCCGACCGTTGCAGTCTCGCATTAACGTGTCAAGTCCTCCTAACCCTAGCTCAGTCGAATGGAATGTCCAATAATCACGCAGTCTCGCGGATATGGACAAACACATTCGACACCATGAAAGAAATTTCGGGGAAGAGAATGTCAACCTCCACATAGCAATCTCGCTTTGGAGAAAATATCCTTCTCAATACCATCCTAGAAATCCTATCGCAGCCCAAGTCCGACCACAGGTTGTGTGTGCAATAGTGTAGTGCTAAAGCAGTAAAACATGCACAACAGTTTAAATGCAAACAACACTTCTAAATATGGGAAAAATAAATTATTCATCCCCACTCCTTCCTGCAAGACAAGGATTAGCAAAGACTACTCCCCTTATACCTCCCATCTGCAAGAACATTTAACACCTTAAAAATATTAGAGACGTACCTGGTGTCCTCGCTGCCAAACAAAAACATTTTCAAAAGAAAAAGAAAAATTGGCCTAAGTCCACTAAGTGTTTTAACACAAGTCCCTAGTGGAGTCGCCAAGCTGTCGCAATCTAAATTTCGCGTGCACCACCTAAAACTAGATTAATGGACTACTAAGTCTTTAAACTTAGCTCGGGCTCTCCCAAGCCCATACCAATTCGCGACTTAAGGTTCAAATATTTAATATGCAAATGATTATTATCTAGGAGTCGCCACTAATCGGTTTACGGTAGGTCGATTAAACACCTAAGTAAAATAATATAAGAATTATTTTACTCCTACGAACCAAAGACTAAGGGTACGGGGACTTGGTTACACTAGAATTCTCTAATGCCCTTTCGGTACCATTTCTTTTTTTTTCTTTTTTTAAAATGTTTTTGCAAGTAGCTTGAATTTATTTTAACCTAAATTACTATCATGTCAAAAAGGTGATCACACAGGTGCTCAACCATTATTAAACATTCAATAAATAAAATAAATTGCATCACACCAAACAAATCACACAAAACAAATGATGATTTTTTTTTGGGTTTTCTTTGAAATTAGAATTCTTTTATAAAAAAAAATGCATTTTTAACTACATGACCTAATTTTGCTAAAAAAATTTCTAATTAAATGATCCTATTATGCAAACTAGTTAATATGCACCTCATGATCTAACTTTACTAATAAACAAACTCTAATTAAATGATCCTATTATGCAAACTAGTTAATATGCACCTAATATTTTTATATTTTCTATTAGAAATTTGGAATTAATAAAAACCCTAACTAAACTATCTAAAGTGAACAATTTTCTAATTTATTTTAGGGATTAATTTGGCTTAAACCCTATCCTATATTAGAAAATTATTTTTTTTAAAAATGATTATTAAAATATGCAACTTTATCTAAGACCTTATTTTCTAAAAAAAAGTTATTTAGGTCCAACCCTAACCTATTTCAAAAAAATTATCTGAAAATGCAATCCTAAAAATATAATCCTAAAAAAAATCTAATTTACTAAACCTACATGTCTGATTTACTAAACCTATATGCTCATGCAAGATTTTGATTTTTTTTTATTTTTTTGATTTTTTTAGTTTTTTTTAAGATAAGTAATAAATATTAAATCTAAACAATCAATATATTCAACAAATAAAGGATTAAAGTAATCGAAAAAATAACATGTTGTCTCACAGGTCAAATTAACGACTACTCTAACCCTAATCATCACGACAAAGAAATCAAAATAATTAAAAATCTGATCCGAAGTCTTACGGAGCAAATTAATAATTATAATGATTTAACAATTGAAACTCTACCAAAATACCCAAAAATTAATATAATTAAAAAAATGATCCGACGTCTTACGAATCAAATTAATAATTACGATAATTTTGGGTAAAACCCTACGGATAATGCCTATAATATTTATAAAATGAAAACCACATTACAATAATAACGAAACTTTAAAAAAATAATAAAATAACATAAAATAAAAATAAACTAAACTACCTAAATGAGAGGACTTGCAGCAGCGTTGGCCGAGGTAGGCGCGGGCGAACAGGGGCCGACGTCGGAACTCCGGCGAGGGCTGGGCGGCGGCGGCAGCAGCAGGGAAGCGCAGCGTCAGTGACCAGCGAGCAGCAGCTGGGTCGCGGGTCGCTACGGAGGTGGTGAGCAGTGACGTCGGGGCGAGCTCACGGGTACAGAGGCGCGGCGGCGTCTGTTGCTGCAGAGGTAGAGTCGCGGTGGCTGAGGTGCGATCGCGTAGGGCTCTGGCAAATTGGCGAGCGGGACGGCGAGGAGCGCGGGCGTCGGCGACGGTGTTGCGCGGTGGAGGTGCAAGCATGGGCGTCGGATCGAGTAGGGACAGTGGTGCGGTGTCGAACGGAGGCAGAGGCGTGGTCGTCGGAGCTCTGGCGTTCGGCGCTGCTGGTACGGGTAGAGAGAGGCGGAGCGAGCGATGCAGCGGCGGCGAGGGTAGCGACGACGGAGCTCTGGCGTTTCGACACTACTGGTGCGAGCACAGAGACGCGGAGGTGATCGGAGGCTCGGTTGTCGGCATTGGGTGGCATTGTAACATGGCGGTCGGCGTGAGGTTGGGAGGCAAAGGCCCGGATGCGAGTACCAGCGACGGGGCTGGCGTGGGTGCTTGCGGACGGAGGCTGGCAAAGGGACGCAGACGCCCACGCAAGGAAGATGAACTGTTGCTGTTTTTTGTCTTTTCTTTTCTTCTTTTTTTTTTCACCTGTCGCACGTATCCCTCTGTCTCTTCTCTCTACTGCTGACTTTTCCTTTTTCTTGTCAAAGAAAGGAGAGAGAAAGGGTTTTCTCTTTGACTAAGATGGACGAAGACTTTTTTCTCGCATGAGTTTTCTCTCGAAAATTTTTTTTTGCTTATGAATTCGCCTCCCCAGTCACAAAAAATGCAGCTCTCTTTTATAGTGATTCTAGACGGCCGCTTTGTATGGTATTTTCCGAGTTTCCATCTTTTGTCGCATTAAATCAAAGCTGTAAATCGGAGGGTGATTTCGCACTCAGCTCGATTTTGCTCAGATTTCTTTCATTTTGTAAAAATTCTTGCCCTTTATTCACTTGATTTTTAAATTGCATTTGCATTTAACAAAATCCAAATATTCATCAGAATTTCAAATTTTCATGCATAATCAATCAAATCGATTTCCCCCATTTTTTTCATTTTTTCCTTTTATTCGTTCTAATGCAATTTTTATTTTCTTTATTTTCCTAGATTTGCTAAAATTAGGTGTCAACAATTATAATGCAAATTTCTTTACCTATCCGACTCAACTCACACATGACCCTAACTCATTTAACCAAATTTATGAGATATTGTTTCTTATAAATTTTTAAAAAACGGTATTGCTAAAATATTTTCATGCAATTCAAATTTATTGAATAATATTTTTAAAATATTTAAAATAATAGAGGTTTCATTTCTTTCTTGGAAAATGTTTTCCAAGAAAAAATAATATTTTTTAATGTTTGCAAATAAATTCATCTTTATTTTTTTATTTTTTAAAATTTTGATTTTTTAATTTTTAAATTTTTATTTTTCCTTCTTCTTCGGTAGGCCAAAGCGACTGCGACGACGACCCATAGGCAAGCTTGAGCCTTGCTAAACGTCAATGAGCTTGAGCTCGCTGAGGCTAGCAAGTCTCAAGCCTCGCCAAATCAACGAGGCTTGAGCCTTGCCAAACATAGATGAGGCCTCGATCTCGCCCAATCAGAAACCTCGAGCTTGAGTCTTGTGCAAACATTGATGAGGCCTCGGCCTCGCTCAATTGACTCGAGCTCGCCTGAGGCCGGTGGCTTGTTCCTCTCTTGGCCGGTCGCTAGCCATTGGAGGAAGATGGAAGAAGGAAGCAGAAAGAAAGAAAAAAAGAAAAAGAAAAAAAGAAATAAATGTAATTATAATTATAATTTCCATTTAAAATAATAATAATATTGTAAAGCTGAAGAGGGAGAGTATGTGTATGGGCCTTGAGTTGGAAATGGGTCATAAACTCAACCCATTTAATCTCATTTATTTTTACTTTTAAAATTTCAAACCCATTTAAGAAAGGTTCTACAAAATTGAAGTGATCAATTTACAACCTATTTATTTTAAATGGGTCATCTATGGGTTAAGACTCGTTTTGATAAGTCTAATCAGTAGCATAACACGGATGAAGTGTTAGGATACACGTGTAAGTTGTCTTAGAAAAGTTTCATATCGGATAATTAATGTGGTGTATAGCAATTAATATATCTTAGTTGGCCTATAACTAATTGGCTTAAACTTTTAAGTGAATGTGGGTTTAACTGGATATGTTAACAGGCTAGGATTTGGACTCCCTCTTAGTTATCTCCCGAGATAAAGGTATTAGACTTTCCCCGCGCAAAACAGTTTCATATTTGAGTTGTTCATTTGGGGTTTCAAGCTCGTATGGACTCGATTTATGACCGCCTATTTAGACGATCTTCCACATCCTAAAAAAGGGTAGTGTGCATTAGTTAGGATAAGGTAAGTCTCTAATTTAATGCCTGGATAAGAACTGAACGTGGATAAGATGCTCTCGTGGCTCCGTTGTTGCGAAGCAAAGCAACCGCCATGTCCTCTATTTGATTAAATCCTTGTAGAGAACATAAATAGACCAGAGAGTGCATGTGAGCTCTCGTAGAAAAGTCTAACATTGAAGAATCATTGTGGTTTAAAACATTGTTAATATAGATTAATTTGTCTGTTAATCATTAGCTTGAGCTATTAAGTGAATGTAAGTCTGATTGGATTTCCCTAAGTGAACATATCAAGTTTCTGCTGTGCATTCCTAATAAGTTGTCTGTTGCCCGAACTAAATTTCTATCTGCATGGAGGAGGGGGTGTGCCGACCACCAATTTCCCGTCCCATCCGATCGTCCTTGTAGAGCCAAGCATCATCAGTTTCCTTTTGCTCATGGGAGAACACGAGATACTCATGGAGACCATAATCGATGCGTAGGTCGTGTATCTACATATGGACAAACAACAACATTAGCACGTCGCAATCGAATAGTCAATGCCCATTTGTTCTTCCTCCCTCCCTATTGCGGAGATCTAATCCAATTTTCGTTTGTAACTCCAGATTTGAATTAGTGGAAAGCATGCAAAGCTTTTCTATTATTCCGTTTATCAGCCATTATAGAGTTTTGGGCAATCGAATTCAAAACTTCTTATCTAAAACATTAAACCGTTGGTCCTAGACATATGTGTTGTTTCGTAGTTTTATGCTGTTGTACTCTCTCTCATATGTGCTCTCATATTTCGTCTAAAGCCGAAGTGCGAAAAATAATTATACAGTAGGCAACTAAATAAGGAGGAGAACATTGGAACTTAGATTATTCTCCATACAGTTGAATCACGTTACAAGTATCGATCTACTGGAGAATACACGAGGTATCAGACTAGGACGATATTAGACACAAAGCATACGGTTCGGATACAAATTAGTAAATTATGCATTGTGAATGAAGGAGAAACAGATTGCCACCATGGCAATTCCTCTAGAGCATATAAGCGTTTGGAGCTAAACCTGAAAGATGCAGAATCTTTGGGGAATATAAAGAAGATGTAGAAATTGCTTACAAAAAATCTATTTAGATGGAAAAATTACGAAATTAGTCCTAAGTTTATTATGGGGATGCCAATTCAATCTTAACTTTTTTTAATATTATCAATATAGTTCTAACCTTTGCGTAAAATTATGACATACTCATTCCAACCAATTTTTGCCTCACAATACTGACATGGTGGTTTGGTCATTGTTGATCATTTTACATGACATGATTGGTGATTTGACGTTGAATCTGATTGCTTTGACAAAGGAATGAGTGAGCAACTAGGGGAGGATGAAGTAGAGGCTACCGTGAGAAAAGGAAAGGTGGGAAAGGTCCCTCTATGTACCAGATTGAGCCCAAGTTTTGAAACCTGGTGCAATGGAGCTTGGACTGTGTTAAAAAAATAAACAACTTCATCCGGAGAGCTTGTTCCACCAATGCCATTGCAACAGCAATTAATCTATGGACAAGGAGGATAAGGCCAAGCAAGTAATGTCTCTTCTGCAATGAAACTGAAACAGATAAGCATGCACTCCTGCTTTGTGAATGGACCTGAGTAAAGGAATCTGGTTTAGCTAACGCCACAAACAGATGTTTGAGTGTTCTGGGGGCGAAATGAGTTGCGTGCCAACCAGATATTCTGAAAGCAACCTAATTGCATAAATTATTTAGCATCACATAAGAGATGGGAGGTCTCGTGTTCAATTCGACGCCGTCTCCTAAATTCTTGTTCCATGCTTTGAATATTTTGTTGGGTATGCAACCCTTTGCGCTCTGATACCAATTGTTGTATATGCGGAAGCGTTGTGGTGATAACACGAGAGAATTATAATAGACAACAAAAAAACACACTCGATATGCTAAACTGCGTTACAAATATAGCACTTAGAACAATCACTCAAACACCACTTTTACAATATACTCTCTCACACCACGTACTCAAAATACTCACATTCAAACTAGCTGATACATGCACATACACAGCTATTTTATCTTTCCTTTCCAATCATGGAGGGATAATTTGCTCACACAGAGCTACCGAGGCTGCAGTGCCTCTCGGTTAGAAGTTCACCGTTGCACCTGGTGACTTCCTGTTCTAAAGCTCTCACTACCGGGGGCTTCCGTGAGGCTCACATACATGTGGCTTCCCTAAAGCTCACCTCGTACCTGGTGGCTTCTTCGCTGGCCTGAGGTTCTCTGCCTGCGTGTGGCGTGAGGCACTCTCCCTGGCCTGAGGCTCTCTCCTTAAGTCTCTGCTCTGCCTGCAGTGGCTTGAGGCTGTTAAGCCTCTCTGCGACCTTTCGACCTAAGCTCAAATGCTTCACGTACTGCCATAGGAGTTCCACCGCCTCTTGAAGTCCAACCGCCTTCAATGTGAACTCACCCAGCCACAACTTTTTCTTCACATCCAAGTACGAGTTAGCAAGTTAAACCTTGCTTCCCTTTCTTCTTTTGATCGACGTGTTCCTTGCTTCTTGAAGACTCCACTAGCTAGGGGTGATCGGGTCCAGGGTGGGTAGGGTCCAGACCTGGACCATGTACCCGACCTTGTTATAACCGGTTCCCTTTTTTTGGACCCTGTACCTGACCCTGTTTGCATTGGATCCTGTACCCGACCCACCCTGTTTTTCCTGTCCGGGAACCGGGTTAACCCTGTTTATATTGGAACTTGTTTTGCATAAAAATTGCTGTACAGCAACCTCACAACCTGTTTTGCATCTTTTAGTTTGTAGATCATACCAAAACCGAAAGTATAAGTACAACAAAGAGAAACATTACATTCCCATTGGGATAAACATCCGGTTGTAGTTGAATATGACATCATCCGGGGTCAGCTTACAACCTTCAAGCAGGTTCACAATATCAGTCTTCAAGGTGTGCCTTGACATTCCAAATAACTTTGCATAAACAGGACCTGAGGGAGGGAGCACCGAGTATTAGTAGAATGAACCAAAAACACCAATCGGAAGCATTCGTACGTCCAAAGTCCGATGACACGTTGCACAGATGAGAGGAGCAATGAGCTTAAACATTCAACATCCATTTTCTCCCAGAGATTCAGAGACAACGTGACCGAAAGAAGAAATTGATTTTCAATAAACAAGCCAAATCTGGGAAAGGCCCAGTGCGTCCGCACTACCCTCATTAATCCAATCTTTTCCCTTCTAAAGACCAAGGAACCAAAACCACCACCAATTTCAATGCGAAAACTCGTCGAACTGATCAATACAAATCCAAGGAGGCCATTATCAAACCGCTGTCCAAATAGATCAAAAGGAAAATGAAAATCAGACGAACATAACTTTGACCACTCCATCTCATTGCTTCTAAGAAAGCTAACAATTTGCTCGAATGTGCTCTGTTTCTAATTCCTTTCTCCATTCAAAACTAAACATGCCCGCACTTGCCACTCGTCGCAACGGAGGCATAAACCCTAACGTTGATGCGAGAGCAGAGAAGGCAGAATCAACCATGACGGCTAATGATCGAGACGTAATCGAAGATAAAGAGCACGTGAAGCGACCAGTGTTCGGAGGCCGAAGGAACGGATCGGCGGACGAGTCCTCCGGCTGGGCCGACTGCTCCGGCTCCGTCGAGAAAGGCTGCGGCGTGTCCCGAAGGAGCGACGAGAGGACTCGAGCGGCGGCACCCCTGCTCTGGAGAGTGAAGGTGGACCTGATTGCGCTCTGGAGCTGGTTCATGCTCGACGCTTCGGGGGAAAAACGCAAACTTTTCCACCAATCTGACAAGAAATCCAGCTTAGGAAAGCACCCCAAAAGAAAACGAGAAGAACCCAGCTTCAACCTGAAAGAAAATTTTAGAAAAACCGAGGAAATTTGCAAGCTTACAGATGAGGAAGCCGGCGATGGATGCAATAGAGCGACGGGGAGCTGGCGATGGCGCGACTGGCGATGGCACGATGGGGAGCTGGCAATGGCGTGACGAGGAAGTAGATGAACGCAGATGAGGAAGCAGCGCGACGGAGAGCTGGATCTGGCGATGACGCGACGGGGAGCTGGCGATGGCTCGACGAAGGAAAAGGCTGTGAAGTCTACGGGTGTGAGAGGTATAGATAGAAACAGGGAACGAATTAGGGTTTTTTTGGTTGGCTTACAAACCGGTTCTCAAACCGATTCTCGAACTGGTCCGGTCGATCTGGTTCCCGGGTGGGTAATCCCTAGGAACTGGTTCCCGGACCGGTTCAAACCGGTTCTAACTTTTGGGAACCGGTTCCCGGACCGGTTTCAACCGGAACCGGTTCCCAACCCTGTTTTCCGGTTGCACACCCCTACCACTAGCTGCTTGTGAGAGGATATAATATTTATAATATGTGCCCCAAGTCCGTCTAATAGCCGACTTCATGCATAATGGACTTTCATTTTCTTCTTTGCTAAGGAGTCGAAAATTGTGCGCTGCATGTTTTTCTTTGACTTTCTTCTCCAGCAACTTGCGGCTTCTAGGGGAAATAGAGAGAGGGAAAGGCGTGCCTTTCATGCAAGAAGTAACTTCTCTTAATCATTGTCATTCTTGCGTCTACTATTAGGTGTTGACTCCAACACTCCCCCTCAACACCTAATACTCTTCTTCTATAGCATCTGACACTCATCTTGTTCAGTTGCATCTACAACTACGACTTTCGACTGGGCTTTGCGAAGCTCGGATTTCATCAACGCGAACTCGAGAAGCTCCCCCTTCTTGAGTGCTCCTTTAGTATAGTTCCCCAATCGCTGGCTCTGAGTTCATGGTCTCCGACACCCTACTCTGGGATCACAATCCCTAACCATTGGCTCTAATATGATCCCGGCCACCTGGGCTCTGACATGATCCCTAGCGACCTTGGCTCTTGTACTTCTATCTTTGGTCTCGACCAACGGTCCCTGGTCTACTAGCTCTGATACGGTCCCTAGCTAACTGGCTCTGATACCAATTTTTGGGTATACGACCCTTTACGCTCTAATACCAATTGTTGGATATGCGGAAGCGTTGTGGTGATAACACAAGAGAAATATAATCGACAACAAAAAAACACACTCAATATGCTAGACTGCGTTATAAATATAGCATTCAAAACAGTCACTCAAACACAACTTTTACAATATACTCTCTCACACCACGTACTCAAAATACTCACATCCAAACTAGTCGATACATGCACATACACAGCTATTCTATCTTTCCTTCTCGATCACGGAAGGATAATTTGCTCACATAGAGCTACTGAGGTTGTAGTGCCTCTCAGTTAGAAGTTCACTGTTGCACCTGGTGACTTCCTGTTCCAAAGCTCTCACTACTGGAGGCTTCCATGAGTCTCACATACATGTGGCTTCCCTAAAGCTCACCTCGTACCTGGTGGCTTCTTCGCTGGCCTGAGGTTCTCCGCTTGCGTGTGGCGTGAGGCCCTCTCCCTGGCCTGAGGAGTCTTTGCTCTGCCTGCAGTGGCTTGAGGCTGTTAAGCTTCTTGAGACCTTTCGGCCTAAGCTCAAATGCTTCACGTACTGCCATATTTATAGGAGTTCCACCGCCTCTTGAAGTCTAACCGCCTTCAATATGAACTCATCCAACCACAACCTTTTCTTCACATCCTAGTACGAGTTAGCAAGTTAAACCTTGCTCCCCTTTCTTCTTTTGATCGACGTGTTCCCTGCTTCTTGAAGACTCCACTAGCTACTTGTGAGAGGATATGATATTATAATATGTGCCCCAAGTCCAGTCTAGTAGCCGAATTCATGCATAATGCACTTTCATTTTCTTCTTTGCTAAGGAGTCAACAATTGTTGGCTGCATGTTTTCCTTTGACTTTCTTCTCCAGCAACTCGAGGGAAAGGCGTGCCTTTCATGCAAGAAGTAACTTCTCTTGATCATTGTCATTCTTGCGTCTTCTATTAGGTGTTGACTCCAACATATTTCTCTGCCTCTGTGGGAATCAGAATGTAAGGTGTTTAATTCTTTCACAAAATTGCTCTCCTTAACTAAATTTCAAGACCAATTTTCTAGGAGGAATTTGCAGAAAGCGCTTAATCAAGAAGTCAGTAAAGTGGCAAGAGAAGTAGCGCATCGACACAATCAATTCTTTTGACACTCACTAGGTTCATTTTAGTAATTATTGTTCGGACGTTTGAGCTCTATCCCTCCTACATTATCATTGACTCATACAGCAGTTCAAAGAAGAAGATGAATTTCATTTACCTGAACCTGAAATCTCTTATTTCTGAAGTTTTCTTATCCACTGTGCTTAGCTTCAGAAAGCCACAAATGTTTCCCTGAAGATAACTTCACTTTCAAACATTCATGCCCCAACTCGTCGCTGTTATCGACAGAGAGCATACTTAATTGGAGGTATGAGAAGTTCAATTTTTTTCACTATCCATTTGAAAACATCTTATGTACACTTTGTTGTTCATGGACAGTCACTATCCAGGGGAAAATCTAAACTACCAACTTTACATTTATAGGAAGATAAAAAATGGGTGACTTGGCATGTGTTCAAGTCCAGATCAATTCCTCCAAAAGATCATCCAGTATCAAGTCCTCGAGCTCAAGCCCCACGCACTCGCTATCGAACCGTAAGTTCATCCACCCATCGTGCCTTTCTAGCTCTCTGGTAATCACATAGTCCATTGCCGGATCGAGCTCAGGCCTTAGGCTTGTATAAAAGCTTATGCATGCCCACACCTCCTCGAGGACGCGGAACCCTTCTGGCATTGGATGCACGCGGCAGAGAGGGGACAGAGGCCTTGGATAGTACCCGAATGATTTCTGATAGATATCGACCAACACCTCATTGATGAGATCGAACAAAATAAAGTGATTCCAGCGATCGCCTTCGATGTTCTCTAGAGACTCAAGGTTGGGCATCAAACAAGCCTCAACTTCATCATAAATCGAAGGGTCAACCGGTTGGTCTCCGGAATGCCATCTTCTCAGGGATTCATTGCCGCCAAATTTAGAGAGCTCTAGGACATCTTTGACATAATTGAACAGCTCAATGTCTTTCAAATCCACAGGGACATACATTAAGTCCTTGTCCAGTTGATAACTTGAGATTTCCGCATTTTCAAGATCAACTTCATTGTCTACCCCTAGCGGCGTGTCATTTGTGCTGGTTTCATCACAGTAAATGGCTGAAGCATCGGACTCCACTCCATCGAGTACGAGGCTTCTTCGATTGGACTCTGTATCTTCTACTTTAATGGAGGGCACCGAGGTCAGCTCGATAACATCCTCGTCGACAGATGTACTTTCTCCTGCTGTCGAGTCACATACATTATGAGAACTAGCAACCGACATTGATTGTACCTCCTCTTTACTGACCGAAGAAGCTTCATTATGGTCTACCTTCTCGTCATTGACTTCATTTTCTACATGCGCATCTAATTTCTCCAAAGAGAACCTAAAGTTCTGATTGCTCGCCGCATCGAAGCTACTTCCTCTGCTCACATTAGTGTCCGAGAGAGTCCTAGATGGAGTCCCGGTGAGGATGGACACCGAGGAGTTTTCAGTCCTAAAAGAGGAAGATTTGAGTTCTGGTAAGGAACTTATGCGCAACAGCGCTCTCCCAGACACCTCACGAAGCCAATTCTTCTCTTGTCCTGCAACTCTAGACGTCCTGGTACCGCTGTGCTTGGCCTCTCTATTGAAACTTGACTCGAACAGCTGACAATACTTATCCAGCGACGCATCAAGGGACGGTGTCCTCTTCATACCACGCAGATTGCCTTGTCTTGGAGGGCTACTATAATCTCTCTCCAAGGCCACGTCCTTCCACTTTCGTATCACATCCTCCTTTATTTCCATCGAACGCTCGTGGTCTCGAGGAATCTTGTCAAGGATCCCGTCCATGGCTATCCGATGCTTTTCCTTCCGGCTTGCTTTCATCACATGTTTAAGTTTCTTTTTCAGATTCTTGAAGTGCCTACTGACGACTTGATTCTTGCCCTGCTTCTTTAGAAACAGGACCGGGACAGCCACAGAAGCATCGGATTCAACCAAACGTGTGTCTTGACCCGGGCTACCTACCTTGCTTTTGCTATACTCTTCTTCCTCTCTGTTTCTAGATGTGCTCGGTGCGAAGACCTCTTCGCCTGATTGGCTCGATACTGGGGAAGTTTCGAACCTCTGCAACCCCATTTTCATGCTAACTGCTTTTCGACCATCAAAGTGTTGAGCTGAAAAAGATCCCTTGTCCTGTAAAACTTTGAGAACTAACTCCTTGTCGAGGTCAATTGTGACATCCCAAATTTCATTGACCTTCATTAGTGTAATTAGATCATTAGGAACTTAGATTAATTAGATTGGGCCAGAAAGTGAACCCGATGGATCGTGAGAAATGTGTGGGCTTGAGAAGTAAGTAGGCCACACGAATTGGACTTAAGAAATCTAATGAGAGATTATGGGTTTGGACTTGGCTTAAAGCAGGCCAAGGTTCGGAATTATTAGATTTGTAGATTTAGTTTAGTGGGCCGGAATAGTTATAGATTAAGCCTGTTGGGCCAGAGATGAATATTTAGGCCTGAGTGATTTTAATTTTCAATTAAGTTTATAATATATAGTTATGATGATTTGATTAGTGATTGTAATGCTAATATCAATTTCTAACTTTAGCATTTTGTGATGAATTCTTTATAGATTAACATTGACTATTCGATATGTTATATATATGTTATGACTTTGTATAATTGGGATTAAGTAGAAACAAAAGGCAATTAGATGAAAATATTAGAAGCTAATGAACTAACGAATGATATTGATAAATTGTTAATTAGCGACGATCGACAGATGGTGAAAATCTTCATGCATGAAAGCCACGACACTTTTCTCTCTCTCGATTCTCTCATCAACACCCACGGTTTTTCTCAATCCATAGAACCGAAGATGGCAACTCCAAGGAAGCATAATCATTAGCCAAATCTAATCATTACACTAGCCTAGGGATTAGTTTGTAGACTTATTTTCCCCCTTAAGCTTCGTATCCTCTCTCTCTCTCTCCATATAAAACCCAGCAACCCATCTTCATCTTCTTCTTTCTTTTTCTCTCGGCTGAGCGATAGAACCAGAAGCAAACCAGAAGCAAACCTGTGATTTCTTCTTCTTGCATGCTGATTTTGAGTGTTGATCTTGAAGCATCTCTGTGTTGTTTAGTAGCTGAAGCAAGGTAAAGAAAGATCTAACTCTAAATTGAAAGTTATCCATTGTTTCATCAAGGGAGCTTGAGGATCTAACCAAACAGTGATGGATATAGTTTGTAGTTGCTTTTTTGTGATTGATCTAAGCTGAGTAAGTGTTAGATTAGAGTTAGAAGCCATTGCATGTTGTTTTTGAGGACTGCATGTTTCGAAATCCTTGTGTGAGTATGCTGTTTTGTTGAGCGAAGTGATGAAATGGATGCCGAGTGGATGGATATGGTGTATGCTGTGATGAGTGAACTCACGGATGCGTTTATACTTCGAGCCGAGCTGTGGAATCGATCACTTGTTAGAGAAAGATATGCTGAAGTTGCTTTGAGTTGCTGTGAGTAAGCATTGGAGTATTTTAGAAGAGATTTGTGAATAGACAAGTTGTTTCGTTGAGTTAGAAGTGAGAAAATTTGTGTATCTATTCTGTTCTAAGTGAAAACAGTTATGGAGTCTTCTGTTTGTGTTTAGTTTTCTTTATGTATGTTAATAGAAATAAGAAAGAAACTATTCTACATGATAGAACATCTATAAGATCAAGTTATACACGTAGCTATAACCATATGACTATAAAAACATAGAGACAGAAGTATACTTAGTAAAACCAGTAAACTGTTCTTGTGAGAAACGGTTTGACATTTACTGATTATGCGAATTTTCTGTATTTACCTAGTTAGATTTGGACTTCGAATCCTTAATGAAAATTGTAGAACACATCTTAAGGAATTATTTGTCAAAATTTTAGATTAAATCGATAAGATTTGGTTAGTGAAACAATTTTCTTTGTAGATAAAGAATCTGGACGTCGGTACAGGGTACTAGTAAAGATTATGGCGACTGTTACTCTTAATACAGTGAGAATCAGACTTAATTTTATTCACGAGAATTGTTAGTCTATGTCTTAAGTATAACATATTAAAATTTAGTAATATTTCGACAAGAATTGGTATACCTTTTGTGTCCGAAACCGAAACTGTACATTTAGCTAGTAAACTGTCTGGACCCGAGAACATATATTAGAGGTTGTGTCTTTTATATTAGGCTTTTGTGATGCACGTAGAGTCTAATAAACCTCATAATAGATGTTAGTCATATAAGAGTAAGTCTCATATATCATTTGAGATATAAGTGCATATAGTATCATGTGTGTGCAATGAGTGCGGTGCATAGTGCTTGATTATGGGATAAATATCTATTCGCCATGGAATGGGATATGACGTAATGGGTTTTATCTTATAATTTGGACACGCACATGTGCTAGGTTCATGAGAATTAGATATATAGTTAGATACTTTGGAATCTTTTCTTTTGCATACGATAAATGCATTAATCAAAGGTGTTGTGGTGTGAAACGTGTGCTTAAGATGAATGAACCCATCGGTACCGAGATACCGGTGATGCCCTCGGAAGTTTGGGATGCCCTTGTGTGTGATCAAGGATGCCTCGGTAGAGAGATACTGAGATGCCTCAGAGTGAAATGCCCTTGTGTGTGATCAAGGATGCCTTGGTTGTGTGATACTGAGATGCCTCGGAGTGAGATGCCCTTGTGTGTGATCAAGGAGGACCTCGGTTGTGTGATGCCAGGATGCCTCGGAGTGAGATGCCCACAATTAGAGGTATTGTGGAAGTCCGGATAACGTACTTTCCGGAAGTGACTCGATCAGGCCGGTTGAATTCCGGTTAGTGACTGATTCGAGGGTGGATTTTATGAGTCCATTTATTATTGTTGCATTACATATTGATATGAGATTGAGTTTGAGAAAGGTAAGCATAGAAATGGATGCTCATAAGGTGATCATATACATAAGGTGTCAATATCCAATTGTTTATGCTTGTGATATACTTCCTTTAGTATCCTAAATTGTTTGATGATTCTCTTGCAGTATTGATGACTGTGGATTGTTTAAATTAGAGTTTTATCATTCTTTATTGGGCAAGGTTGTTTGCTCATACCTTACATTTTCAGATTGATAGCATAGATGTACCGCCGGTAGCTCGATACGGGGCGGTAGTGCGTCTTGATATTTCTCTTCTTGACGTGTACGATCCCGACATTAACACGGTTTTCTCCAAGTATGAGGCGACTTTATGGATGGATGACGGTAGGGCTGAGTTGATACCGATGATGTTCGTTGCATGGTTTATCAACCATGAGGGGAAATGTTCGGACCTTTACCCTTTGGAGCAAGAGGACCTGGAGCGGGGATGGACGGCGCCTAGACGCCTTGGATCGTGTAGAGGCTGACTAACTTTTGGTTTTTGTTAGACGTGGGATTATGTGGGAACTTGTGGAGTAGATACCCTCACCCCTTATCCCTGACTTGTGTTACGCCTTACTTTTGTTATGTATATGTTGTATATATATATAGGCGATAAACATGGAAAGAGTCCAGGTCGATAATTTTGTATGCCCCGATGATGATAAAATGAAAGGAAGCCTTTTATGATCTTGTCTATGTGCATTGCAGGATAACGTTATAATATAAACTTGAGATTTTAAAATAATTCATGTTATACATGCTAACCTTCAATGGTAAACACTATAGGTTATCTAAAGGAGATTACAAGCTAGATAAGAAGATAATAATAATTATAATTCCGCTTGCGCTTAGTACGTGACGCTCTCGGACGTCACATCAATTCTATCCAAAGGATCAGGAACAATCCCCAATCGGCAATCAGAACCATCCGTACCATCACATGCTCGATGATCAAGACCGTATGTGGCATTACACCTTTCAAGAAACACATCATCCTGTGGCAGAGTTTGCTCTGAGTTTTCCGATTTTCCCTGACTAAGTTCGCCTTTCTGTATCAGGGGCGTCGCATGCATGTCAAAGTGATCATGTGAAGACCCGTGATGACGGGAGCCTGAGCCTGGGTGAAGTGTGGAACTGGCTTCAATCGACTGCAAGTGCGCCGGAGAGGTGGAGCTCCTGCGGTGCTGGCCCTTCCTTCTGTACTTCTCTTCCGAGATCAGCGCTTTTATCCGGGCTTTCACGGAGATCTTGGTTGCTTCTCTCTTCTTCTGGTCAACCTTAAATTTCCAGATTAGTCATTAGCTTTCAAGGAAGACTAGCCATGCAATTACTGAAATCCATTCGAACTCACTTGCAAGCTTTCCCCATCAGCATTGGTGTGCTTCGGTGATATGTCAGTACGATGGGCATTCTCAGTTGTTCCGTTACCTAACGAAAAAGGATGATGGTCATGAAATTTTTCGAATTTTTCCATAAACTATCGTCATTCCATCTAATCTCTGCAAGAATCGTCTAGGAACATCGACCCAATTATCACACCTGGTAAATTAGTTCTTTGAGATTACTTCTTTGGAAAAGGTTCTGTGCAAACTAATCGTAGGCAACTACTGATCATTAAGTTCCAAGCGTACTAGACAAATCTCCTTAAATATTTTTAAGACTACCAATGGAAATCGACAGTGTCATCGATATTGAAATGGATGGGGATCGCTATTGCTTTACCTGCTGAATGCCTTCCGCCTCCTTGCCTGAAGTGCGGAAGCCTCTTCTTGACGTAATTCCACTGATGGTATTTGAGACTGTGAAGTAAACTCCACATGCACCCCTGCTGATGGTTCTCCAAATGGAACTGTGCGCTTTTGCTTCGCAAATGCTTCCCCATCTGGAAGACAGGTTGCCGCTTTTGGATCTCTCACAAGAAGAATTCAGCTTCTGGCGTGGCGGATACCATGTTACAGGTAATCGATCGACCGGAGAATACACGAGATACAGGACTCAGACTATGTTACCTACACGCAATTCCCGAAGCATACGGTGCCACATACAAATTGGTAAATTTTGGGTTGCGAATGAAGGAGAAACTGATTGCATTCATCTTCATAGCTGAACCTGAAAGATGCAGAATCTATGAGGGATTCAGAGAAGCATGTAGAAATCCGTTTAGACAGAACAACACGCTCGACTTCTTTGAATTTGGGAAAATTAAGCAGGGTCGGGTAAAACCTGCTCATGCGATGACGGGAATGGATTTCATCAGGATATCTAAATGTAATCGATGACTTCAGCAATGACTTACTTATTGTTCATTTCGTCGTAACAGCGTTCGCACAAATAAACCACTTCCAGTTATTCAGTGTAATAGCAAGCAACATTCAATGTACAATCCACATGATTAAAGATCGAGTTCATGGATGAGATGAGCGATCATGATGCCTTGTGGATGAAGAAACAAACAAACAAGAAGAACGAAAGAAAACAGCATTGTCGATTACCTCTCGCAGTGATCGCAATGCCATGTAAACGATTGATCGCTAGTATCATCGTCCGATCAGCCAAATCACAACAACGTTTGGCCATTTATTCGCAGAAAATCTTCCTACTGGAGAAAAAGGAAGGAGAGAGAATCTGGGTGAGATCGGGACATGGCCAAAGGGAGAAGAAGAAGAATGGAGGAAGGCAAAAGAATGACGAGAATAGGAATTTCAAAGTTCGGACCAAACCCGGCATTTTCGGTATCTCGTCCGATTCGATACATTGTTGCCGCTTTCAACTGTATTAACTGCCATCTCCTATCTCACTCGCACACGTAGCTTTTTTTTTTTTTCCCCTTAGCTTATTGGGAAAAAAAAGTAACTTCTCACGGCTGATTGTGAAAAATATTAGCTATTACAAATGTAGGGACTATACTGCTGAATAATGGTGAGGGGGTATTGAGTCATAGTGAAACGAAAAATAAATATGTATAAATTAAGATTCGCACATGAGTGCTCGATGAACCTATAAAAAGTCATCGTGTAGACTTCTAGTTGGGAAAATTATCCTATTAGTCTTAAACTTATTATATAGATACTTATTCAGTTCTAAACCTTTTAATTTTGTCAATTTAAATCTAAATATTTGTACATAATTTCTATGTAATCCTTATGGTCAATTCTCGTAGAAAATCATAGGCATGGTAGTGTGCCATGTAGAAAGGCTTGATGATAACTAGATAACCATGTTAGCCATTTCTAGCAAAAATTGATAGAAATGATTATATTGAAATTTCACGCAAAGCCTTAAGACTAAATTGGCAAATTTGAAATGTTTAGTATTGAATTAACATCCATACAATAGGTTTATGATTGGTCAGGTAATTTTTCCATTTTTGTTTTCATAGAAAATTATTCTCAAAGGTACTTTTATGATAATGATGGCTAGAAAATTAAGTGAATAGTGAAAAGCTTTTGAAATGAATATCCGAGCATATAGCTTGAAGAGCAACATAAATTGTAATATCATCTTTAGTTGGGAAAATAACACAAATGGTCTCTAAACTTTAGACCAATAAGCAATGTGGTCTTTGGACTTCTAATTTGTTAAATGATGAGACACAAATAAAATGATCAAATAATGAGAAGAGTGAAAAAAAGGAGAAGATAACAATGTGCTCATTAATGTTATGGGAGAGAAGGGTTCTAACATAGCCATCTAAGCAAAATGGATATAAAGTGGTATTTACATTAATATAAATTTATAATAGCCGTTTTTTTTCAAAGGTCACCTCTAATATTTACACAGTGATTTTTAATTTATACGGGGTAGATCATTGTGCTTGTAATGAGGACCTTTCTTATACTTTCCCCTGATTTTGCTACCCAATTATTATCCTCCTCCCTCTACTCCTCCTCCCTCTTCATTATTCATTTATTCTAGTCGTAACTCCTATTTATGACTATTGGATAAGTCTCCTACCTTAATATTAACATAAAATTTTGCATTAGCATACAAATATGTCTATAAAAATAGAAATACACAGAGTACGTGTACCTGAGACATAGTAAAGCACAAACATAACATAAGAGGTCAAAATATTACGTTAACTATTTTATTATATAAGTTGCTGAAAATGATATATTCCTGTTAACATTAGGAGGATCTTATAATATAAACACGTTTATGTGAAGTTTTCTATGTGCTTAAATATTAATATGTCAATTTTCTTATGTTATTTAGTCCAACAATCCTGCATGCACAGTTATGTCGAGTAAAAATTATTTTACAATAGAGTATTCCCTAAAGAGTCACTTCCCGTAATGACACATAGAATTTTAAAAAAAAAAAAAAAAAAAAAAATCTAGAAAAGTTTCCTTTTTATTTAATAGCAAATATTTAGATTTGCTGCAATGTCAACCAAAAAGCTCCACTTAAGGATACAGTTAACCCTCACCCTAGGACATTTGTTCTCATCTTTTCACCTCAATGACTTGCCTCTTATTATAATTAATTATATTCGACTACCCAGATAAGTTTCTTCATGCCATAAGAACCATCTTATTCCTTTTTTTAAAAAATTCTCGAGGGAAATGATGTTTTCACAACCAAATAAGTATTCCTCCACAACTTTTTCAACCTAGATCGGAAATCCTGCTATGTAGGACTGTTGTCACAGTGGATGAGAGTACTAAGAATATTCAGGAAAAAAAAAACTCTAGCTTTTTAAATTAAGAGATGAGTGACTAATTAATCTTAAAAGAAAATTAGGCTAATTGGACATCAATCGGTGATAACATATAATTTACGATAGAGGCAACCTTGGATAACACAGTGAGCCTCACGCAGAGGGAGGCACTAAAGGAAGAGTGTCTCATCTAAATTACTAAAATAAGAAAGGCCTTACTCACGATCCTTGAAGCTCCTAAAATAAGTTAAAAGAAGACACAAGCTAATGGAACTTTGAATTTTGGCTGTCATACCAACTTAGAATTGATTTGGCATTCATTTGCTCGAAATAACATTACATATTGAGTACATTTTCAAGGAATATTGTTAATTTATATCGCTTTTGATCAAGACGAAGCAATAATAACAGTAATAATAATACTAATAATAATATCACCCTTGACTAGGGCTGGCCAGGCATAACTCGTTAGGTCTCGGGCCCATGCCTAGGTCTTGATCTGATTGAACTCAGGCCGGGTCAAGCCCAATTGTCTTTTTTTTTTTCCCCGTGGAATCGGCTTGATTCCAAATGATTGCGCCAGGTGATGGGGCCACATGGGCCCAATCGTTAAAATTTCTTGGGGCTGAAAGCCAAGGCCCCCAAAAGGAGACGATGGTATATAGCTGGGGAAAAGAAATCCAATTCTCCATTTGTTTAATGACAAATAAAGGATTTAAAATTTATTTTTTTAAAATAATTGCTCATACCACTTACAAAAATGAATGAATGAAACTTTTTTTACTGTCTACGAAAATGTTTAGACATCAATTTTCATCAATAATGAAAACAACTTCTAATTAAATAATTGTTTCTAGTGATGCAAATGATCATTTTCTAAAAATATTTTTCAAATAATTCATTATCCATGAAACAAGCTGCGCCTAATTGATCCATTACATCTCTCAATTTCACTTTTTTTTTTTAATGTTTACTCACATAATGCTTCCTAACGCTCTTGCTCTCTAAAACAATATGTCAATTACACATTTTCCTTTCTCCTCACAACCATTTAGTCCCATTATAGATTTCGCAATAGAGAACAATAACAACAACAATAATTGATTATGATAATCTCAACTTAATTTGTATTTCAAATGGTGAATTGCTTTATAGTCGTTCAAGGATTTACAAGCCCAATTTGATGATGAAGAAGAGACATGACAACTCGATGACAGAAAAAATTGCAAGTTCAAATGTAGCAAGCTAGTCTCCGCCAAATGTTATCTCAGAGGAAATTCCTACTCCCGAAGAAAACCCCCAGGGAACTAGGGTGAACATGATTTCAAGGTAGTGATAAAGCTAGTATGAACATCTAGATGGGGGTGAATAGGTATTTAAAAGAAATCTTGACAAATAAATGCAGAATATTACAATAAAGTCTGAATAAGAATCATAATTTGATAAATGAGTCACCAGACTTCTAATAGATGTTTAAAATCTGTTATGTGATGGAACAGATTTCTGAAATAACATGTAAGTTTACAACAAACTTAAATAAGGAGAGTTAAGGAAAGAAAAAGTTGCACATGAAGTTTATAGTAGTTCGGCTTAGATTAAGCTTACATTTACTCTTTCACGTTGACAGCCTACTGGCTGGATTCCACTATATGATCAACAAGACATTACGACTTTAAGTGCAAACACTTAGTGGTATATCACACTATCTCACTAAGTCACTATTTTGATATTTCTTTCACTATCATAAACGTTTAAGTTCGCAAAAGATAAATATATGATTGAAATTCGCTCAAACTTTGGAATTCTAGATTCTACACTTCTCTTACTTTCTCCTAGTCCTTAGTTTCCTTAAATACTCCTCCACCTCAAAACTAGCCGTTTGACAGTATCTAGAGGATCGTCTTCCAATTTACCCATTGGACAGATCTGTATCAAGAAGATCAGGTAGCCATTGAGTGATAGAAGCATAATTCTCAGTTGATTTTGATCGTCCATACAAATATAATCTTGGTTTCCATAAGTAGAGCTTCTCCATTTAGAAAGTTCTTGTCTTCAGGATTCAATTATCAATCAATTAGATTTGATATGAAATCCAAATTAGATCACTAGTCATTATATGTTTGGGGCTCGTGTCATGTTCTGTCAAGTTGTTTAATTCTAAACTTAGTTCATTTTGATTATGCTATGTTTTGAACTTATTACGTCTTGAACTTGTTTCGTTCTGAACTTGTCACGTTCTAGATCATGTTTTGTACTTGTGTTGTTCTGGACATATCACGTTCGAATCCATCACGTTCGGGCCTTGTCACATTCTGCACTTGTGTCATATTCTATATGTAAAGTTTGAGCGTGTTTTATCGAAGAGACTTTACAATCTGGATTTAAGTCTCAACATATTCATCATTAGAGTTTGCTTTTGAACATATATTGTTTTAAGGTTTGGACACAGTGTGAATATATCCATCCAGTCTTCTGACTCTTTCACGTATAATCTTCGGCAATATCATTTACACACTATCATCTGCATAATCTATTACTCAATTATTAAACATGTTGGTAACCTATGATTTATTTTTTCATTTTTAAAACATTATAAGGGATTTCCCTAACAGGTAGAACCTAGAATAGATAATTGGATCGATGGGAACCTGTTTGGTTCTAGGTTCCAAAGTATGCATGGTAGATTCTAAGTTTCAAAAATTAGAGAACCTATTTCGACGGATAGGTTCTAAGTTTTAGGTAAGTATAACTTGGAATCTGAACTTAGAATAAATTTTTGTGTTTTTCTTGGTCTATATTTTCATTTGATTATGTAGTGTTCCACGTGTTCGATGATGAGTGTATGATATGGAACCATTAGTCCAAACTTCCATTTTATGACTAAGATTTTTACTTTAATAATATTTCATATTCTTAGTATATCTAAATATAAGTTGTGGTCAACGAATTAGTAGTTTGTGGTGGTCATTAAAGATAATAATTAATCACAATCGTTCAATTAATAATACATGTGAAACCTAGGTAGACCTTGGAACCGACCCTAAAACTTGTGACGGGGTAAATTCTAAGTTCCAAGATATGCAAGATAGGTTTCGGGTTTCTAAAAATGAAGAACTATTCCAACAGGTGGGATATAGGTTCCAAGTGGAACTTATATAGAATCTAGAACCATTCACCCTTCTAGAGAACTGCCGTAACAAATTCATAAAGTATGCAGAAACTTAAAAATGAGTGATTTGAGATGGGACAAGCCGGACATGACATAAGGGCGTCTCTGATGTGGGGAATCTTTTTAAAGATGCTTTTGGTAACAATTCTGCTCTTAGCAAAAATTTCTACTCATAAATAATTTTTTTTTTTTAATTCTTTTCCCTAGACAATATTCTAAGTATCAGAAAACATTTAATATGAGTTCAAAATTTTTATTCCCGAAATATAAATACGTTTGATACAATCCTCAAATTCTTTTGTGACTTTGAATTTTTTTGAATTTTTCAATAATTTTTTTTCTTTTTTTCTTTTTTTCTTTTCTCTCTTCTTGGAAACAAATTTTGGGCTTGATTTTGGAGTTATTCCTAGGAGCAAAGAAGCAACTTTCTTTTCATTTTTTTTTTTTTTAAATTTTGTTTCAAATCTATCCCAAGAAATAAAAACGTCACCAAATGGATTTTTATTTTTTGTTCTTAATAACAAAATAATAGAATCGGTCACTATTTGGTACGTTACCAAATAGTCCTAAGTACAAAGTTGCACACCAAAAAGCTTGTTCAAGTACAATGGGGTGAGGAATCAATGGGAGATTGCATTTTATTGTCGTGCTGTCGAGCAATCCTTTGACTTCCAAAAAATCCATGCTTTGTCATCACGTATAAAATTGCTCTAAACCTTAGTTCAGGCTTGTTTCCCAAGCAACAAATACAAGAAAACCACAAGATGCGAGGCGGCATCGACACATCTACTGTCCACGTATAAGTTACAAATATCTTTATAGATTATCTGGATCGGTACAAAGATCGCAGTTATGTACATCAGCTTGAGGCGAATCTAAATAACTTTCTAAATGTAGGAAAAAGAAGACAGGAGAGTTTGGCCAGTTGCCAATTTTCAGAATCAGCCTTTCTATTTTTCTTCAGATGCCCCAACACACGAACAAAGAATAAATGCCTTTGAGCCCCAGAAAGAAGTCCCTTTTCCCTTGTTCTCTCCTCCTTGCCTTTCAAAAACAGGCAAGCTTTACAAAGAATGCAAAGGAGGTGGCCGCTCCCACCTCCCCATCCTTTTGACTTTTTGTATTTATTCCTTCTTTTTTTTACCCCCCGAGCCCCAACCTTTTACTCATGTAACTGATCCCCTTTCCCATCACCCATAGTCAACTCCCACAATTATTAAAGTAGGAACAAAAACAAAATTCAAACATCATATGACAACCCAAAAATAACCCAACTCCCCTTCAAAAAAGTCAACTCCTTCTTCTCTCTCTCTCTCTTTCTCTCTCTTTCATTTCATCATCTTGCTTCAGCGTTTCATTTCATATGCTCTGCACACATCAATGGCAGCTTGAGCTTTGAAGCATCCGCCGCCGCGAACGAGCCGCCCGTCGCAGAAAGCCGCGACCTTTCCCCCTCCGCCGTCGCCATGGGCAACGGCATCACCAGCCTCCGCCGCTGCTTCGCCGACGCCGGCGCCGGGGAGATCTCCCGCCGCCACGACATGACCTCCTTCCCCCACCCCTCCTCCTACTCCGACGAGGGCCACGGCCACTCCTTCTGCTACATCCGGCAGGACCCGGCGTCCTCCTCGGATCTCCACTCCGAGGACTGCACGACCCAGACGACGGTGACGTCGACGACGTTCAGCTCGATATCCGGCGCCTCCATCAGCGCCAACGCCTCGTCCCCGCTGTCCACCTCGCTGGCCGAGGCCTGCTACTACACGACGACCTCCCTCGAGAAAGCCTCCGTCTTCGAGAGCTCCGTCTCGTTCACGTCCGTGCCCCTCCAGCCCGTCCCCCGGGTGGGGTCGAGGTCCGGCCCGATGGAGAAGGGGTTCTTGTCCGGCCCGATCGAGCTCAGGTCCGTGTCCGGCCCCATCGATCAGGGGCTCTACCACTCGGGCTCGATCGTCGACCGGCCGTCGTGCGATCGGTGGCCGAGGGACTTCTCCCTCGGCGGGTACGGCTCCAAGAAACGCAGGTTGGTCAAGTACTTGAGAAGAGCGATCGCGAGGCGAGTGTTGAGAGCGAACGATTACATGTTTTCGGGCAAAAGTTCGGATTTTTACAACGCTAAGAGCACTACCAGCAGTGGAATCTTGAATGGCGAGAGCGAGTTTTATGTGGAGAATCAAAATCTCGAATGGGCACAGGGCAAAGCAGGGGAAGACAGAATGCACGTGGTGGTCTCCGAGGAAAACGGCTTGGTCTTCGTGGGGATTTACGACGGCTTCAATGGCCCCGATGCCCCCGATTTCTTGCTCTCTAATCTTTACTCTGCCGTCTGCAAAGAACTCCAAGGGCTGCTCTCGAAGAGTCCGGCTGCTCCCGCCGACGGCGACAGAGGAAACCTTCGTCTGGGGTCGGATTCTGCGACGGCGGCCGATCACTCGGACGTGCTGAACGCGCTCGAGACGGCGCTGAAGAAGACGGAGGAAGCGTTCCTGGAGACGGCGGACAGGATGGTGAAGGAGAATCCGGAGTTGGCCCTGATGGGTTCTTGTGTCCTGGCGATGCTGATGCGGGGCGAGGATATTTACTTGATGAATGTCGGGGACAGCCGTGCTATTTTGGCGCAGAAGGGTAGACCGGACGCAAAGGCGACTGCCTGTAGGATCGATTCGAGCGACGGCGGCGATCAGTTCGATGAAATGCACAATCTGATTTCCCTCCAACTGACCCAGGATCACAGCACATATGTGGAAGAGGTACGATCTTGATCGCCAAATTTTAGTTGGGCTTTGCGATCCTTGAGAGGCTGTGAAATTTGAAGCGTCGTATTCTTTTTTGTACTTCAGGAAGTGCACAGAATCAGGAATGAACATCCGGACGACCCTTCGGCGGTGGTGAACGACCGCGTGAAGGGCTATTTGAAAGTCACCCGAGCATTCGGAGCCGGGTTTCTCAAACAGGTATACTTCCATCATCGAGTCCTCGACCCATTCAAAGTCTCGGCTCGCAATGATCGGGAAATGCAATTTCTCCAAATTTGTTCTGCGAAGCATCTGTTATGCGACTATGATGCGCATAGATTCAGAAATTTTGTTTAGGAGACTAGGAAAAATCGCGAATTGCTCTTTTCCGAAATGATAAGAACCAAATCCCCCTTCATTGGCCTCTATTCGCACGCTTAAAATTTGGTTTCATCGTATTTGCAGCCGAAGTGGAACGATGCTCTCCTGGAGATGTTCAGAATCGATTACATTGGGACTTCCCCATATATCACTTGCACGCCATCACTGAGCCACCACAGGCTCGGCCTGAGAGACAGATTCTTGATACTGTCGTCGGATGGGCTCAACCAGTACTTCACCAATCAGGAGGCCATTTCCGAAGTAGACTTGTTCCTTTCCTCGTTCCCCGAAGGAGACCCTGCACAACACCTCGTCGAAGAAGTGTTGTTCCGAGCTGCCAAGCAAGCCGGTGAGGAATCCTAATCAATCCAGACTTACATCAGATAAAATTACTGTGTCAGGCTAACTAACCAGTAGCATCGCATTAGCCTGAACGTAACGTTATTGCTGTGCAGGTATGGATTTTCATGAGTTGCTTGACATTCCTCAAGGGGATCGCCGCCGGTACCACGACGACGTTTCGATCATCATCATATCCTTGGAAGGAAGAATATGGCGGTCAACAATGTAAATACAGAAAAAAAGAAGAAGTATAGAGTTTCCTAAATGTTGACAGAATTTAGTCCCCAAGTTTTTGCCTTTCCCCTGTATTTTTGTAACGACTAGGCTTTGGGGAAATCATATCCACATAAAACTACAGTCTATATGTGCATATCTTCTGCTTCCTTGTCGACCCTGATTAACGTCTGATCAATGGCCCTTCACACACTTTGCCAATCAATGGCCCGATTATTTCAAGAACCTTTTTTCGCTTGTTTTGTTGACAGATACAATGTCAACAACACGAAAGTGAATCTTTACTAACTATCTGTAATTGCCAACTGTGGAGTTGTTACCAGATGATGCTCAATGCATTTAGTTAATTCGGTCAAGTAATGTTGCAGAGGAATAAGAATATGGTCGTTGCATGCAGCAATAACATACAGAGTCAAATGGAGGATAACAGCCAGAGGAAAGTAAATATTATTGTGGAGTTGGCAAGGGTGGTTTGGCAGAGGCCATATGAAGTGGTTCTTCCTTTATGCTAAGAAAATGGAGGTCAACTCTTTACGTCCTTTAGGTCACCAAATCCAAAGTAAATTATCTACTTCTCTAGTTTTGAATCGACGTAGTAGAAATCCAATACCTTCATGCGAGGAGATTACTAAAAAAAAAAAAATCTAAATTTGAACTCGTCAACATATTCAGGTGAATTCAATTTATTCGTTCAAAAGCTTATATTAATGACCTATGAGCCAATTAGAATATACTAACTACTAGAGGTGAGCATAGTTTCAGAGTAAAATCATGTTTTAGAATATGCAAGACAGGTTTCAAGTTCCAAAATTTTGAGAACCTGTTTTGTTGGGTAGGTTCCAAATTCTAGACAAAAGCTGGGAATCTAATAAGTTTTGTGTTTTTCTCGTTCTATTTTTTTCATGCGATCCTATGACATGCCTTAGCATCTCGTGATAAGTGAGTAATCTGAAATCACTAGTCTAAACTTTCATATCCTGTGATATCCATGACAGAAACTTTTACTTAGTTAATATTAAGTCGTGATTAATGAATTGTAGCTAATGATAATCATTAAATGTGATTGCAATCATTCAATTAAAAGCATAGGTAGAACCTGAATAAATCCTGGAACCTGTGATAGGCTAGGTTCCAACTTTTTGAGTATGCAAGGTGGGCTCTAGGTTCCATGTGGAACCTATAACCACTCATCTCTACTAACTACTCCACCTTGCATCACATACTAATGGGAAACTTCTTTTGTCTAACACCCTCACACGTACACCTTAACAAATGTCTCTCTCATGCATAAGTTTTTTGTGTTAACCTCGCTCCCCCTTAATGCAGACATTTCTTCTGCGCTAACTCTATCTCAATTGGAATTTTCACCTTAGCTCGACCTAGTTTGGCAAATGATGGAGAGAGGAATAAAATTCACCATTTTGACACTACCTCAATATCCTTGGCCGAGCCAAATTTGGCAAGACTCCAATAGAAACCATACATCCCCTCAATTAGAGAGTCCCATATGAAATTCCTTCTTTCAATACTTGCCAAACATTGATTCACATTGTAGAATCACCGCTCTATTATTGGTTCTAATACCACTGGTTGGGTCGATGCGGTAAAAATTTAGTATCTCTGTCAGAAGAGATTACTTAAAAGAAGTCTAAATCTGAACTTGTCAATATATACAGTTGAACATACCTTCACTCAAAAGCTTAGATGAATGAATTATAAGTTAATTAGGATATATTCAATGTTTCACATTTTACCATATCCTGATGTGAGACTTCATTGCCTAACACTCGCACAAGTGTATTTTATCATCTAGGTTTACTTTACTTATTTTATTTTATTTTGGGTAGATAATTTCAAACAGGACTCTCTTAGTCATATAACCTTTATCTCTCTTTTGCGCAATTGAGACATCTCTTCGAAAGCAAAATTTTTTGCCACCCTTGGTTGGTTGAACAGTTATGCAATTAATTTGAATGCGGCAAGTCCTATGTTCAAATCCAAATGTCTCTCTCTCTCTCTCTCTTAGTGTAACAAGGGGGTCATGCCGACCAATACAGGAGTGGTGTCTTACTCAGTGTATGTGGATGTGGCAATTTGCATGCATTTGTGTAATTAGCTAATGCGCAAGTGCCCGTGTTTGAGGTTCAATGATCGGGCGTTCCTTTTTAGTAAAGCCTTACGGACCTAACTCTTGCCACTATGCCTGATCACGGGCGGGAAAGCCTTGTTGGGCATACTTAGGACTGAAGCACAACTTAAGGCAAGCCAGTGCTAGCAAACTCCTTTTAAGGCCCCTAGCTTGCCCACTCAAGCTCGCGCAAATCCGCCTAGGCATGATCGATCTGGCTCGCCCACTCAGGCTCGCTCAAATCTGCCTAGGCATGATCGATCATGTCATGATGAAAAACTGATAACTCTTCTATATAACATCAATGAACTATAGGTTCACTATAGGGCCTAGGCATGCCCGTTCATCAAATCTAATTATCACTCAGGAGCCCCATACCCTTGAGTGATCTAACTTAGATCTTCCACTAGTCAGTGTCCCCCTATCCGTAAGAGTGGAAACATGGACGTTCCATAGTCTAAGGGCGTGATCTCAAAATACTTACTTTGCCAACTCGACTAACTTGATGGGAAATGGTCATGTATAGCTCTCCCAAGAAATTCCTATATAAAAACTATTAAGCTTCCTATTTTACTAGAATACCGATCTCTGGTCGATTGTAACCTGTCGTAGTCATATGTATTTCGCTGTATCCATTAGAACTTAGAAAAATCACAATCAATGAATGAAATCTAGTCTTGTATAAGTTTCCCTAAAAACAAACTAGTGGTAAGATGACCACCTTTGCTGTCCTCAAATCCTGAATTTTGGCTATTCACAAATCATGAGCTTGTCGGTGCGCCGGTTGGCAAACATTAATTTCCTTTTTTTAATACTTTCTCAGTGTCACATCACACCCGAATAGTTGCCCAAAGCTTATCACCTCTAATGCCGTTGTTTTCGCACCAAGTGTGGGTTCATGTATAGCTTTTTGACAAAAGCACAGCATAACTTAGAGTTAATCTAGGTCAAACAATAATTGTTCGAATTCTTTGGTGTCCCATTGAGTTGATTCTGAAATCATAATTTGTTTTTTCCTACTTTAGAAAAGCAAATTCCTTCTCTCTCTCTGAAATTCGAAAATGAAGGAAAAAAAACAAAACATCCGAGGTTCTGAAGAATTAAATTTGAACTAATTTTTATATCGATATTTTGGTATCTTGAAAAAGTTTGAGGTGCCCTCGTGCTAGAAGAAAGTCAAATCATGAAACCCGGCATAAAAAGAAGAATCACAAGTGTGAAAAGCCTGATCTAACTAAAGTGATACCCAAATCTCGAATGGCATTTTTTTTATGGGTTGCCAAAATGGCTTTGATCTAAACTTAAGACCGAACAAATTGGGTCAACTTAAGACAGAACAATAAAACTTGTCAGGGGCATACGTATATTCCAACTAATCTAATTTTAATAATATACCAAAGTATCTGTTCCCTTATCATGTCCAAAGCAAAGAATATTGGCAATTGTCAACTTGTAAGTGCGGTTGTATATTTAGTGGAGGAGTGATAGCTTGTGGCCTTGATGGTGATAGTCAAAGAATCACATTATTTCCACGCTTTCTTGTCCCGACTCGCGATTCAACATCATCTGATCTGATTTGTTTATTTATCCTCGTTCCTTTTGATAAATTTCCCCTAAATGTTATCCCCTAGGCACTATCTAAGCCATAAAGACTTCTGGAAATCAACAAAAAGTCAACCAGGTGACATAGAGGATAGAGCCGAACTATCTGCTTTCAGATTGGCCCAGCATCATCTCCCTCCGTTCATCGAATATATCGGATGAGCAGTTCGAGATTTTGACAGATGCATGAAGACAAGAGCTTCTCACGTAGGGTGAGGCGCCTTCATGGCGTTCTTGAGATAGCAATTAAAAGGTTTTTAAAAAATAGGGTTAGGTTCGGTACTTCGTGGGCAGGATTAGTTGGGTCTCAACGCTGATATATGATGCATGCATACGAGAAAAGAAAGGAGAGAACAGATTGCAGCCAACTCAGTCTTCGACAGTTGCTGGTGGTTTAGGTTTTCTCTGACATCTCGTGACCAACCGACGGTATAATTAAAACCCTAAAGTGGGGAAGATAGCAAAGCATCTCGAGTGGTGACATTGATGGGCTCCTCACACGCGGAACATAGGATCAATCATGGACATGGTTGACAAATATTCAATAGAGACCACCTAGTTTCTGACCCCCTATAGTAAAGCTTTGACTATATCAACATTATGATGATGGAGCTAGCTGTCATTACTTGAAAAATGTCTAATTGTCTTGCGACTTTCATGAACACTACATCATCGTTTCTTCCCCGGACCGACCATTACAAATAACATTATAGGCAAGTAGTGATTGAGTTGAGCGGATGCTGGAGGGGAACGGAGAGCTCAGGAAGCGCTGATGAACGGCTGTTTGAATCGAACCCAAGATTTGTTAGTAATATCCCTCAAGGGTGGTGCCCAAATCCCTTGGATCGAGCCAAAGCTTGGTTGTTTCATGGACACAACATCATCATTCCTTCCCTCAGATCGACCGTTACACATGACCACACATGACGTTACACGCACGTCGCAATCGGTTTGGGCAAACGCTGGACCAGAACAGGGAGCTCAGGAAATGTCGATGACCAGTCATTCGAATCGAACCCAAGATTTGTCAACCGATGATGTGCAGCTCTTGTGAGATGTGTGCATCAGCTGATCCAATGATCTTGGAAGACTAGAAATCGCAGAGTTGACTTTCGGCAAATGATCATGTGCTGGATCTCTGGTCTCATACAAGCCAAGCTCTCAGAAACAATGAATTCATCGAAGGGTTTGTTTTATGTAGATGGTGCATCTTTCCAGCCAAGAACCTTGAGATATGACAGTGACCAAGGATTTTAAAGTCCTCCCATGCAAATCTGAATAGTTGGGGAGTTACCAAATCATTTTTATTTTTATTTTTATTTTTATTAGTATTATTTTCATGGGTTAGGAAGAGACATATGGATATGCCCTACTCCGGGCGGACATTGTGCTTCACACTTTGTATTCAATAAAAGAACTCATGGCAAAAAAAAAGGGGGCACTTAATAAAAGACTGGATAATTTAAAAATATATGCAAGGACGAGGTGGGGTTCTGGAACACTTTTGTTTATTGGGATTTAATTTCTGGTCGTCCAAAGTGGATTCTCAACCTCCCATCTCGATCAAAAGCTAGAGAAGACTCTCGTCACAAGAATCCACATTCACTTCCACAATTTTTTCATTTGTTTATAAATAAAGTAATGATTATTGTACAGGTTGGATACAATCGATTGCCATTGGTCCTAAGTCCCGTAATCTCAGAATTTCGAATTACATTGGTCTTGTCATCGATGACGACAGTTAATGTTCTTTAATCGACTTTCTTCTTCTTCGTTTTTTTTTTTTTTTAAAAATATCTTCTACTTATTTTGCTGCAGGGTCTGAATCTGTTCAAATGGCAGACGCCATGGCTGACATAGGACTTCCACACCACCACGTTCATCGCGCATTGTTAAAGAGATTATTGTGTTTTGCTGAGTGACCATTGAATGAAAAAGTCAAACTGAGATTTTAATAAATTTGAATGAGGATTAAACTGGGTACCGCTAAGTGCCAGCGCTCACCGCAGCCCCTTTCTTTTCGTTTAGTTTTGGCCCTTTTTTTTTCCCTGAATTCACATTGAAAGAGGCCGTTTGTTTAAATGAAAACTATTTTCAAGATATTATTTTCTAACTTTCTAGTATTTGGACTATGAAAAACTAATCAATCTACAAAAACATTTCTATGAGTTTAAAATAAGTTTGATTGGGGGAAAATAACTTCCCCTTTGTCATTTTCTTTAAATTACCAAATAAATGAAAACCATTTCTCCTAGAAAATGATTTTCTTAAAAACAAAAGGAAAGTTGATGCCTTACTGCTTTATGCAAAGAAGAAGAAGAAGAAAGCCCAGAGCTTTCATGTAGTGATCTTACGGAATGGTTCGAGTTTTTAGGAGACACTGAGGGCGCCTATACTATTGTATTTTACGTTTGCAATTGAGCACAGAATAGAAATGGCAAAGACAAGCCGGATGAAAGTGAAGGCGGCCAGTTTCTGTGTAGCAAAAATGATGGTGTTCTAGACAATGACATTCGAGGAAGATCCGATCCACTAGGCGATCGGAATCCAACAAGAGTGTTGACGGGATATGATTTTCACAACGATAGGCTCCATTATCAAGGGGAAAAGCCCTCATGAATCATATGAAAAAAGTCAATATTGACGCATATCGAGCGTCACGAAAAGGCAGAAAATTTCAAGCGTGAAATTCATGTTGTAGCAAGGGGAACAGCATGGATAAGCATAGTCTAAAATTACCCAAATAGTCCTAAAGCAATAGCAATTGTGTCAAGTTAGTACTCAATTTTTTATGTGTCAATTCAATCACTTCGACCAATTTTGGCTGGTTAAATTTTTTTATCGATTTCGGCGACTTGCTAGAGTAAGAAGGAAAGGAAAGACAAAAAAAAAAGTGAGAAATTTTTTTTAAAAAAAATCGAAAAAATAAAAAGAGTAAAATTTAAAAATTGCCACGCCAGCATCATTTGAACGGCCTGCCTAATTGGCCAAATAAACTAAATTAAAATAAATGCAAAATATTTAAGGCTATTTTGATAATTTTGCCGTTGTATGCTTGAAAGAGGTGCACAGATGCAACTAATCCACCGAAAATGAGTGATAGGATTGGCCAGAAATAGCAAGCATCAAATCAATCTCAAACCATGGCATCCAACCTTGTTACTTACTATGTGCAAACGAACTATGGACAGCTATATCTTGCAGGAACGTCATACAGGAGAAGGTATTGATCCATCAGCACAGGCTTGAGCGCTGTCTTGTTTGCCAACGTTGTCTTCCGAGAAAGAAATAAACTTAACCAACTCCAACTTGTTCAGGTGGAAATTTTTACCCAAGAAAATCGAAGTAGATCATGCACATTTGACAAGAAATAAACGTCGTGCTCTACAAGGCGTGTATAAGTCAAAAAAATCAATGAGAGGCGTGTACCAGATGGCCAGGAAATGTTGAATCTGGAAATCATTCTAGTCATGTTACACATGCTTCATCAGAAAGTTTAGATTTTACAATTGAAATTTTTATAGAAAAATATGCAATGATTAAAAAACTAAGACTTTTCTGTACACCCTGGCAGCAACCGCATAAAAAGGCAGCAGAGCCATCATCACCTAGCATGTTTGAACTTTAAGAGGAAGATACATAACATTGGTAAGACGGTCATCTCACTTTTCTCCATAACTATTGGGCTATCTGAATCTAACAAACTGAAAAGGGTAAAAGAACCACGAGCAACAGAAGTCCTACTGAAACATTTTGAACCACTAATCTGAAGCAGCAGTTGTCTATCAGAGAACTGTACTAACAATACGACAAAAAGAAGGCTGTAATAGTCACAAAACCAATAGTGTCCCTTGACCTGTTTAGAATGATCCAAAACTTCACTTGACAAAGTCAGATTCTTATGGCCAAATAGGTGTGCGAGAAATACTAGATTGTGCTTGTAATAAATGTGATGTGCATCATTCTCAACTTAACTAATTTGCATGGTTTAAGATTGCATTTTCTCAAGCATGACTTGAAACAACAATGAGATAGAAAGACCTCTCAGGTCATTCCTGCTGATATCTTTCCCGATACAACAAAGGATGACTTTCATAAATCAAAACCAAAAGATAACATAACGACCAAGTGAAATAAAAAAAGCAAGCTAGACATATACGTGTGATATCTAAGGCAGAATTGACATAGTTTAAGAACCAATGGGATTCCACTGAATGACCTTTTCCAAATCAAGGCGCATTACATGAGGTCAATACTTGACAAAAGGGGTTCACCATGCTTCGTCAGTTCACTATGCTTCGTCCCTTCTTCTACATCGTGAATTTCAACTTACATAACTGTTCTTCTGAATTATGACATCTTATTGAATGTTCAATTCACATATGCATGAATACTAAAATATCTGAAAGGTAATTCCGGTCATTTATGGCAAAGTTTCTCTTCATTTTTTTCAGAATAAACTGCAATCTTGTTAGTTGTAACCACGCCCTGAGACAGAAATAGGGGACAGAATTAAACACATAACTAGCCAAAATTAATCCCCTTAAAGAACCAAAGATCAACTTCTACGTACTCACCCAACCATCCAATGCACGCGAAGTGAAGCTATTCCACAGTACGCATGACTAGGGGACTAATCAAATGCTTCAAGTAACATAGGGGAAAATTTTAATCCACTTTGGAAAAGTTCAGGGAAAAAACAGAGACCTGGAATGGAGAGCCCTTTCCTTTGCAGGGAGAGTGACATTAATGTCATCTGCCCTACAATCAATTCCCACCCACATATTTTCCCCTGACTCGAAACCCTAAAAAACTGTAAGAGATGGATGGAATCATGAGAAAATTCTGGTGGGGAAATAAGCAAGATCAAAATCACAATCTTAACCTAAGGTCTTGGGTTAGTTATAGCTCATGCCAACCAAAGAACTATGGGGATCTTGGTTTCAGGAAAATGGATGATGTCAATAAAGCTTTCATATCAAAACTAGTTTGGAAAGTAGCGATGGATGAGGATAAACTGTCGGCCAGTTCGTTCTGACAAAACTACTGTCAGCGATACTCATTTTTGCATGTTGAACAATGGCCAACGACTTTGAAATATGGAAGGACATCATTCAATTAGTGGAGGACTTTGCTTTAGGGTTGAAGATGGGATAAACATGAACATTAGACAGACCCCTGGGCACCAAACTTAGAGGGATTCTGAGTCCAACCAAAAAATGGTCTCCCTCCTAGACCTTGAAAGGTGAATGATATAATATGAGAAGGGGAGGAAGGATGGAATGTGGAGCTATTATCACGCAATTAAAGCAGAAGTATCCCGAGAATCCCCTTAAGTTGCACTAAACTTGAAAATACGTTAATTTGGCTACCGAAACATAGATGGAGATTACACTATCGAATCTGGAATTGTAACAGCTACTTCTCACTGGTTTGGACAGGTAAATGGTGTGCAAACTAAAAATGTGGAAACTAATTGGGAAAATCAAATCTCAAGAAAGGTTGTAGATGCAATAGCCAGAGTTCTACCATTGCCAGAAAAGTTTCACTTTGGTCAACAAGCAAACACAAACTAAAGTGTCTTCTGTAATGTTCTCTCTGAAAGCAGCAAATGTGTACTTTTCTATTGTCATCTGGCTAGACAGGTATGGTTGTTAAGGCATTAGAACTGATAACCTTCAAAATTGACAGACGATGGAATGGGTTGAGACAATTCTAGATCCAAGTAATATCGGTCTAGCTTATGATGAGATAGAACCTTATAAAATCTCTGGACTCCTAATTATAGATTATTTGTGAATGTGGAGGAATCTCGCAAACATGGAAACTGGAAAGGCTGCTTTTAGATTAGATAAATGCATTCAGGATGAGAACAAGTTCAACAAAATTCCATATTGGATATTTCACAGAGAAGTACACTAAATGCTCAATTGCACTTGCAGGAAATGACATCAAGAAGGATTTTACTTGGAGCAGACCACCCCAAGGAACTGCTAAGACCAATTTTGATGCTGCATTATACAAGAAACATGTTCGGTGTCAGGAATAGAAAGAGATCATTTTAGAGAGGCGCTGATGTTGGTTGGATCTTGGAGATAAACTCACAACAGAACAAGGAGAAGCATGGGCAACAAAAATTTAATCTCTACTCGCAAGATCAGGAAGCTGGCAACACATCATTTTAGAGGGAGATAATCTAAATGTAATCAAAGTATATCTTCTTCAGAGTCTCCTTGGTCAATGGAAGCCATTATAAATGATGTTAAGATATTGTGACAGAGAAGTCCTCTGTAACAGCAAGTTGGAATCCAAGCTCAGCAAACATGACAGCCCATGAACTAGCTAGAAGGAACCTTCCTTTAAATATTAAAAATGCCCAATCCTCCTTTTGTTCTTCCAGTTAAAGCCACTGATATTCTCACTTTTGGTTTTGTAATTTCTGGACAGTTCTTGTGATTATCTTGTACACTCCTCTCTTTTCTATATAATATTGCTTAGTTGGCTAGTGAAAGAAAGAAAAAATATCGTGATTTTGTATCCATAGACTAAAACATAATTTTCATAACCAAAGCATCTGAGGCAATAAACCAACACCCAAAATTTAACCCTAAGTTTAAGAAAAAACTTATTTCTCAATGATTTAAAGAACTAATCAAATATGATCAAAAGAGAACCTCAATGTGGGGAGCCAACTTTGGAGCCAGATCCAAAAACCTTCCAGGAATGTTATGTGCACAAACACACTGCAACCCAAACAAAGCCCACACAGTTTCAGCTGAGGCTCAAACTCAGATTAGTTTCTCTTTTTTGGCACATCCACTTAAAGCAACACATAATTCATAAAATGAAATTATGCGGAGCTTGGACAAATTACCAGTGCTTTTTACCCCGGCATCATGAACAAGGTCAAGTTGACTAAAGCCTGCCACATTGAGATCATCAGCCAGTGATCAAGTCCTGGGGCCCTTGGAGTTGGAGTAGAGGAGAGTTGGAAGACAGCGACGGCAATGGTGACACCAGGTCTCTCTTGGTCCACCTCCTCTACCGCATCAAAGGGCAAAGCAGGGTAGGGTTGGCCATCATTTGCCACCCCACTTGGCAGCAAAGTTGAACTGCTCGATCTTGACACATACTAAACATCCAAAGTCAATGGCACAGTAGTAGAGATGGAGACCATGAGTATCCATCAATTTAGATAATGTTAATCATCACAAATTCCTTTTTCATTTTTCCTTAGAAAATTGATATGCATTGTGTATTGGCAAAGATAATAATATACTTTCATCTGAAGAAACTATCAAGAAAAAATTAAAGGAATTCAAAGTTATATATTATAATCTATAATTTCATTTCAAACTATAATTAAATTTTGAGTAGCAATTTTTACCTTTCACTTTCTAGAGAAATTTAGACTCATGCACTCTGACTTTATCCCTTAACTTGCGACACGTGAAACTTTCACAACACACAAATTTTACATGTATTAGCCAATCCACGACACTCTTAACATTAAATTATATTTTGATCATCAATTGGTAAAACCTTAAGCCACTTTCACTTATCAGCAAAGCACAAGTAATGAAAGTCCTGACTTGTCCCAGGGAAACACAGGATCAAAAGGGAAGAGCTAATGAGCAGCTCTCTTTCAGTTCAAGGCACCTACATGTTGCCAAAATATACACAAAAAGGTTCGGTCTAACAAATATTAAAAATGTAAATGTGATTCTAACTGACAATACGTTTCGAGTCCCCACACATAGTTAAAAACCAGAAGACAATACACTGGGTGAAAAAAGTGCCGTGCTTTGTGCTTGGCGCTCATTTGAAAGTTAGAAGTAGAACAAGGGTTCGCTCATCATCGGCTGCAGTAAATGAGGTTCATGCAATACACCATTTGAGGAATATAGTCATCATTTCCATTTGAAACAATTCATGGACGCCCCCACAACATAATGGGCTGAGGAGATTCTTGCATCAGTTTTTGGTGCAAGGACAAGCCTAAATATCTATAATCAAGAGGTGCACCCATACTGTAGACCTTTTCTATTTCTAGAAGCTACCATACAAATCTCTGAATCCCAGGCTCATGATCCCACCGGAACGGTCGAAATAAAAACATCGACATTGTGAAAATATTTATCACTACATAGAGGAAGCCCATCAGGAACCAATTTTGATTATCAGTAACATTAGAATGCAGCATCAAAAGATAGAATGGCACAGTGTAATATCTGAACTCGATCAACGGAGCAGGAACAAGCACTGCGGCGGTAGCTAGAAAATAAGCTACAATCCAGATCCTTTTTTGAGACCTTCCTGCCATTTAAGAAAAAAAAAAAAACCACCTTTCGCTTCACTATATGAATTCAGATAAAGTTGAGTCAAAAGAGATGTGTACTGATCAAGACTAGCATGTCGGCAGCGGACTCACCCAAAACACTGAAAATTGAAAGCCATGAGTATGCGTAAAGCGGAACCAGAAGATATCTCATGGACCAATGTGCATTGATGACCTTCCGCCATAGATAGAACGGATAGTGCCGATTATCAGCAAGGAGATAGGGATGGGCCATGCTGCATGGTCAAATTTCCAGAGTGATGAATCAGGGGTAAGAACCAAATGCAAATGCAAACTTTCACGGATTTGTTTCTACATTGTGAGATGAATTGCCAATTGTGAAATCATATAGTTCTCTATATTGAAACATTTATGCATGTCCATTAGCAAATGTTACTTGTTTTTTACTTCAAGCACAGTTAATTTTTAATAAGCACAATGGTTAACTAATCTGACCTGAAAAAATGAACTGAGAGGAAGCCGGCACAAATAGCCAAAAGAACTTGAAGAAAACTTAGAGGTCTATTTCTCCACAAAGACCCAAAGATTCTTGCAGCTTGACCCCACGAGAAATGCACAGGAGCCATCGCAAGTGTAGAAACCAGACCAAAGTACATTACCTGTGCAAAATGAGGAGAAACAGTGTGTGCATCTTTTGCACCTATAGCATAAGGATGTAAGGTGAGAACTAAACCCAAAACAACCTAAAACAGGAACGAAAAACAGGAGAGACAGAGACAGTCATATAAAGAATAATGAAAAATGAATTTTACCAAGCACTATGCCTCCGTTCCACCTGATGAATGCAATAAAGGCCATGAGGATCATGACAAAGGGTACAAATTGCACTGAAATGTCCCACTTCATATGCCAAGAAGTTGACAAAATGGCCTTAATCTCATCTAGCAAACCTGTAAAAACAGAAGAAGAAAAAACAGTTTCAACTGATGTGCATAGTATTTCATGAGCTGATGTGCATCAGCAGATTGATAACAATTGTATCAGGAAACCTGGCATCTCAGATGAAAGGATATTTGCAGTAGGTCTAACAATTTCACCAGTATCCACTGCACCATTGTTCTTTCGCCTTCTCAAATTTGAGCTGATATTACTATTCTTCTGAATTGGCTGACTAGGGTCATTGATTGAACCATCAATATCAGCTACTCTTACATGACACTTTCCAGAAAGAAGAGTAACGTCTATAATTCCAGCGCAGGCAGCAAAAAGCACCCATACAATATTTGTTTGCCTTACGATTACAGACAAGGCACCTAGCTGCAAAAGACATTTACGAGAAAAGTTACTCAAAACTAGACAAATGACTAAATATCTTTAAACTTCACTTCCGTATTAATCACTACAGAGTCCTTTTAATCATCAAGACTGAACGAGTCAGTTCAATGCGATATTCTTTTCCTTCAAACTCATGACAAAGAACTCTATTCATCTCAATATGGATTGAAATGATTCGATAATGTCATCCAAAATCGCAAAAAAGAAAGTAAGATGTAAAATCTTTCAGCACCTAGAAACAACTAAATACATAGGAAATCCACTTAATGACAAAAGCACAAAAAGAATGCATATAGAAATATAGCAAGGAGTTGGTAGATCAATTAAAGAATGAATACATCATCCAAACAAATGAAATTCTTCACAGATAAATATGATAGACGGCATGCAATAATTCTGCATCCCGCATCCCACACATATATAATTGGGACCAGAAATAGGCAAATATGATTGGACAACATGATGAGATTTATTTTTTTTAAAAAAAGTCGACCTTCTAGGCATCATTCAAGAAATATTCAAACTAGAAATATTTATTTTTCTGGAACTAGACTCTTCTTTAACTTTATCAATCTGATCTCTAGATGACTGAAGCTCGTCCAACACATACAATTAGTTCATCAATTCTATCAATCTTTTCATTTTTCTCTTCTCCACACTCTACACTTCCTTCTGACACTTAAACCATTTCCAACAAGAGCCTTACTGCAATGTGAAAATTAAAAGTATCTTACTGAAAAGTTTAGCTAAGGAAAGCACACTCACTAGCGCACTTATCCAGTATCTCTTCTTCAAGCAAGCGAGATACATGGCCAGAACCATAGTAAGGGATGCAGCATCAGTGTAATACAGGAAAGTGAAGAACCACTGTAGAGGATACAATGCTAAAACCACTGCACATGCTGTAGCATTCCTATCATTGACCCTGGGTCTCAATTGTGTCATTATCTCGTATACAAGAACACTGCATATCACGGCCAAGACACCATTCACGGAACGAAGAATTGCTGGTGAGCAAATATCCAGAAAAGATGAGATTGCTCGAGTAAAGATCATCCCTGGGTACAAAATCCCAACATAGGCAAGTGAGAGATAGTACCTGAAAAAGAAATTACCAGTCAACTTCTATAACTCAATATCTCCCCCTAAAACAGTACCTAAGTAATAATTCTATGGTTTTTTCCCCTTGGCTGTAATCTTGTCAAAAGTGAGAAAATGGCAAACATTGCAGGCCTCAGCAAACTACACCAAAATCAAGCGCTGTAAAACTTATTGCCCTTCTCCTATAGAAGGGGGAAAAGAAAAGAAAAACTGATCACAACATACAATTACTCGAAAAGGACCAGAATTGGCTCGATGAGAACTCCATTGAGTCAGTCAATTCATGATTTGGTTTCAGTCGCAAGGTTTACATAAAGAAAAGGTAAACGCGCTCTCCTTGCAGCCCCTCAAATATCTACATACATCTAACAAAGTCTTATCTTCACTTCCAATTGCCTTGCAATACAGTTTTGAGCTCAATAATCGTCATGGGACGTTAGTAAAGGAGAACCCCCTTGCATGCACAACCAGTACAAATGCTGTCCATCCTAATTACTACACCCAGTCCAGTACCAAACAAATCTAGCACAACCATCATCCTTGTCTCTTGAAAAAGCAAAGAACTTTAAAAAATAAAAAAAAAAAAGACAGTAAGATGCCTAAAAGGAAAGTGAACAAAAGGAAATACAAGCCAGGAGGGGTGGTGATCATGGGGTCCCAACTTCTGAAATCGCCTCTGCAGTACTGCTGCGCCTGAGGAACATGAAAGATCTCGTCCTGCACGCCAATTCGGACAACAAGCGAGAGCCATCAACGAAAAGATTCGACCCACAAAGAGATTGCCCCCAACTCCGAAGAATCGGGAGAAAGTTTTCTCCATCACCGCTCCCCAATCCACTCACCATGTAAGGCTCGGGAACGACGCGATTCACGAGCACGGACACGGGCACGACCCATAAGCTCACGATCGCCGCGACCGCGACTCTACCCATCGATCTCGCTCGACCTCGTCGCTCGCGGAATCGGACAATGCCGGACGACCGAACCGAGCAAGAACACGGCAAACCTTTTCGCTACTTCTTCAGAGTCGGACCGTTCCGCGCTCTGCAGAGCAGCAAAGATGGAGAGGATGTCGGGTCGAGGAGAAGCTGGTCTCGGGTCAAGAAGAGCTCCGACCCGAGTCCATTCGATTGGCCCGGTCTGGACGGGCCGAGCTCACGCCCCGTGGCGTTTTGCGGATGCAGAAGGTGAGACGTAGCGGGAATAAGAACGAAATGGGGATACTGTATTTGATTTTGCCGAAATTACATGGGGAATAATATTAGAAATGATAGAAGTATCTCTACTATGCTCTTTGCTGTTGTGGTCGAATAATCAAAAACCTAGTTTCCACCATCACCGGAAGTGGCCGTGGCCGTGGGGGGGAGGGTCAGGGAGGGGGGAGGGGGAGAGAGAGAGAGCATGAGAGAAAAAAAAAAAAAAAAAAAAGAGTGTCAGTCAAGATTTGGTCAAATTTGGATCGAGTGTTGTGAGGAGGACAAGAAATAAGTGAACATGTGCTGCAATCTCAAAATAAGGTACCAAATAAATGCATGGTTAGAGACATTAGATGCACATTTGCGAAGGCTCTTCGAGATAGTAGTAATGATTATTAGTGAATTTCTTAGGGAAGATTATTAAATCGATTATAAACATATTATATGGACGCTAATTCAATTATTCTAAACTTTTGAATTTGATCAATGTTGTCTTAAACTTTTATTTAGAAATTCCAATATAGTCCTGTAGTCAATTGCCATCAAGAATCATTGAGGACGTCATTTCAAGTAAAGTTGTTTGTGCTAGTACACCACGTAAGACACATAACATTGGTTGAACGATATGTCAACAATTTTTTGTCATTATTGACTGAAAAAGGGCTACATTTGTTTTTTATAAATAGGTTTAGGATTCTATTAACAAAATTGAAAATTTATAATTGAATTGATATTCATATAATAATTTTAAAATTGATTTGGCAATTATCTAGAGTCTTCTACACCTCCAATAGGGTTAGAGACACTATATCAAAAGTCGGAGAGGTCCGTCACGGTCACCCTTTGCATCTCTTGGTTTTACTAAAATGTTGATTTTATTATTGTCACGCGGGATACGATCTCTTTGCAAATTTTTTAGCTAGGAGATTGCAAACACTTCCATTTAATCGAAGTGCATTAACTTCGAAATACACATTTCAAGGACTTGATTGCACATCATTGGTTGGCTCAAGTGAACGCTACGCTAGGGTGGTCATCGCAAAGGTGAAGCATCAGGGGCAGAATTGCTATAACCCCAAAATTCAAGGGGGCGTGATGTAATTCTTCCAACAAGAACGGGAGTCGTACCTCCGAGAACAAATACGACGCCGCTTCTTCAAAACCAGTTCAAATTCGGAACGGCGCGACTTCTCGCACGTCCTCCGCCTCCCTCCCGAGCAAAAAGGCCATCGCCGGAACGAGAGCGGCGATCGATGCCGGACACCGACGATCTCTTCTCGAAACCCTAGCCTGCCTTCACCATCCCATCTTCTCCTCCTTCCCCTCCTTCTCCTTCGCCTCCGTTGCGATCTCCGCGATGACCTCGCACGTCGCTCCTTGCTCCATCGACGACAAGGACCTCGACGACGCCGCGCTGTGGGCGTTGATGGACTCCGCCGCCGCCGCCTCCCTCTCCTCCAAGCCTCGCAAGCTGCTCCCGGCCAAGCACTCCGCTCACCAATCCCCGACTCCCGTCTCCTACCACTCTCCTCCGGCCCTCGCCTTCCCCGCCAAGTGCGGCAAGCGAGCTCACCACTCGCCGCGCGCGGACTCGGATTCCGGGTTCCTCAGGGACGGGGAGGTCGTGCAGGAGCCGGTGGACAGCGGTTACAGGCAGCCGCCGCCACTGCCGCCGCCGCCGCAGAAGATCGCCAGGTATTGCGGCTACGAAGCGAGCGAGACCAGTCCCCTGCCGCTGGTGCGGAGCGCGCAGCGGACGCCGACGGCGCAGACGCGTCCGTCGCCGGAGGCGTACTTGTCGCCGGAGATCTCGAGGTCGGCAATGAGCTCGCCGGGGTACTATGTGCAGAGCGAGGAGAAGGAGGCCATGAGGCATTGCTTGAACGGGAAGTTTCCCACGGTTTCGCTGTTCAAGGAGTATCAGAATGCTGCCATGGCGGTATACTTGATGCATTTAGCTTCAGATTCCCATTTTCTTGTGCTCTGTACTATAGGAAACGTGCATGTGCAAAGTCTTTGCGTTATTATGTGATAGGAATTTAATTTACTGGATATTGCCATGAACTTGCGTGTTCCTTCAAGTTCATGCTGTTATGGTAGTAGAATAGAAATTACTTGGGGAGATTTATGGAGAAAACATGTCAGTATAGCGACTCTCTTGTGTGTGCTGCCCCGTTGCTTTGGATTCTGTGAATAACCATCACCGTCATGTTTTGCAGTTTTAGGATGAGCTGTATTATGCGGTGGTAGAAGTAGCAGTAGATTATAGAGTCATGAAATACTGAGGATGTGTTCATTTTTTGCATGCTTTTACGCTTTTAACTGATAATACTGTTACTAGATATTAACCTGGATGAGAATAAGTATAGTTAGGAGAAAACTTTCCACCAAGGACAATTGTTGTGGAGGTGCAGCAGCGGCCATGGTCCAACAACAGCTGCCATTGCTGGATTGCTGGCAGTGATCCCTTGGTTCAGTTTTACTGCTTCTTTTTTTCCAGAGAGCTTGATTTTGTCTTGTCAAATTTGTTTTGTTTAGCAGTCTAGTCCTATTCAATGCAAACCAAACACTCAATGGGTCAGTATATGCCTGTACAGGATCTTGGATTTTGTCATTTCCTAGACAAGGTGTTAAGTTAAATCAGGTGGATTTTCTACAGTTTCCTATCTGGAAGTACCGTATAACACATGTTTAGTCTAAGTAAGTAAAGCAATTTTAGTGAGGGAAGAGGTTAAAACGAAGTAACAATAAAAATGAGAGACCGATAGATACCAAAGATTAAGCAGCTTTGGGAAACAATATACTGAAGGATGGAAAACTTGATGGGAATGTACCTCACAGGACACAAGTAGGAGATATGGATGGAGAGGCACATCTGACAAATTTTGAGATTGCAATTATCAGTTAAGCTTAAGGATGAAATTTTATAGGATAGCAGTGAGGCTGGCGATGCTCTACATTGCACTTAGCAGGAAAAGGCTTTCCTAATATTGATGTTAATGGTGGTGTTGTCGTTGTTGCTGCTGGGTCATTTGTTGTGATGATGAATTAAGAACTTTTCCAGCAAAAACCCCTGCATTATTATCTCTTAGAAGATTCTGGCCTTATGTTTGTACTTTTGTTGTAAGCAGGAAATAGTATCTAGAAAGGAAGAAAACCGTATGAAGGAAATATTGTCTAGAAAATAAGAGAACTATTTCTATTACTTATAGAAAGAGTCCAGTATCGTTTGGCCTGTGCATAGAAACTATGCTGCAGAAAGGTTCATTGTGTTCATGATGAAATGACAAAGGTTTTTTAAAGGAAAAAAGTCATCAAATTTCTCTAGGAGATAAATATTGACTAAAATTAGGAGAATTATTGGTTGATGAGAAAGTAACTAGTTGGAAACTATGAAAAAGGCTATAGAGATTGCTCAAAGCATTTTCTTTTCCAGCATCTTCCTGCTAGCCATCATGAGTAAGGCTAGTTGTTTTCTGTTTTCTCCTTTAGGGTCCACCTTCCTACTCAATCATTTCTTGTTTAAAGCATGATGCCTAAACTGGCCAACTCGCAGAGTTTAAATATAGTCATTATCTTCACTTTTATTAGGTTTCTTTAGATGCATCACAGAAAGATGAGGTGATGAATGAGTACTTAGCGCAGTGTGCACATGCCTTCAGTCTTCCCTGCATCTGCGATCCAAGGATGTTGGCTGTTGCTTCTTGACTGCTTGATCTGTGTTATTTTTGCAAGTAAACAGGTCTGCTTTCACTTTTTTACACACTATTCTTTTTTTTAACTGGACAGATTCTGGAGAAGACTGACTACACAATGATTTCTGGCAACCCGTTTATAAAGAAGTCAGGTATTTTTATCAGATATTATAGTTTTAAGATGGTACAATAGGTGTGACAAGAAGCATTTCGTGTTACAGGTTGGAGAAAAATATCATTCTACTTCAATCTTTCTTATGAAATCAGAGATAAGACGATTGAATTTGATGAGAACAGGAATGTACAGCGTGCTGAATTTGTCGTCCGAGCATACATGCAGTATGTTCTGTCTTTTTGATTCTGTCATGAATGCATGATTTAGTCACCTATTTAAGGCTACTTCACTACTTTAAATATCTCACCTGCCGTTACATATGGTCCTTTTACTAGGGGTGGTCGGTTTTCCGATGGATGGGGCTCATGTGAGCGGCGAGAGAAGAGATTTTCAAAACCAAATCATGACATTCCTAGCACAGCAGAAACTAGAGCCAAAAATAGAGCCTGCCAGGTAATCTACATCAATGTCCAAACATCAATGTCCAAACTTCATCGCTTGGCTCTTATTTGCATAATTCAGTCAGATACTTTCAATTGCAAAAGTGGCAAACTTTTAATGCTCTTTATTGGCAAAAATAATTCATGCAAATAGGCAACTGTTGGAGCTAATCAACAAGTTCTAATTTTACAGCCTTTGTTATCCATATGTTGGATAGGGAGCTCTCATGATTGACTCGTTTCACGGATTCCCCAACTTGCAGCATTTTTTCCTCTACCTTTGTGATGGGTTGGTTTTTGGGTGGGTCCTTTGGGTATTTGAGTTTTGGCTAGGTTGTTCTGGTTTTAGCCTCCGTTGAGTATGTCATCCAAAGCATAAGATCTAGTTACTGATTATGACATCTAGTACTCCTTGTTATAATTACCTCAGTAGTTATTCTAAATTTAAGTACGTATATACTTCAACTCGAGTATGTCATCATGTTGTGGTCAACCTCATCAATGCTTAGGCTTGATAGACATCATCATTCTAATTGAACTTTTTATTTTTAGTCCACAATTTATAAACCATATTATAAAGATAAGACATAGAAAAATTATCAAATTATCTAACATATATCAATATGTGAAAAATAATCAAGCTCCGTTAACATCAAAATTGAGCAAACATAAGTTCTACTCCTTAAAAAACCCTACATTAAATAACAAATGTGATGAAATGAGGATTTTGTCCTGTTAGGCTTGTTTTTGTCTAATCAATGGTGGCCAAAAAACTCATTTGGTTGTGTTTGGTTAGACCAGAGATGACAAAAGACCTCATTTCATTGCCTTTGCTTGGATCAAAGGCGACGAAAATTGCAGTTTCTCACCTTCATGTAATTTCGATCTTATAGAAGGAAATTAAAATAGAACGTTGTCACAACAACAGTGGATCACTGCTTTTGTTGCGAAAGGACTGGTTTGGTCTACTTAAGCACTATAAAACATAGGTTTTGTCACGTTTGTTAGGAGCAGTGGCGATGAAATGATAGTTCTGTCGCCTTTGTTGAGTTGTTGATCTTATAAAAGGAGAGAATAAAACTTTGTCATTGTTGCTCAGACCAAATGCGATGAGATTCACTTTCGTTGCCATACAAATAATCTATGGCGATGAACCATCACTTTTGTCACCAAAGGACTGGTCTGGTCTACTCTAATGTGACGAAAAAAATGAGTTTCTTCAAGCTTGGTGGGAGCCATGGCGACGGAATGTGTTAGTTTGTCGCATTTGATGAGTTCTCAGTCTTATGAAAGGTGAAAAAAAATAGGACTGTCTTGCTCTTTCGCAATACTCAGGCGATGGAATACATATTTCATCTCTTTTGCTCCGTCCTATTGTGATGAATTCTTAGTTTTATTGCTGAAGTATGGATTTGGTTTGCTTGGATGCAATAAAACTAATTTATCGTCACACTAGGGTGGAGCAAGGGCGACAAGTTTTTTAATTTTGTTGCGGTTTGTCTTGCAATGGCGACGATTTGATTGGCCTACAGTGACTTAGTCCATCCATAGTGGTAGAGTTATCTCTGTTGCTAGATAATTTCATTGCCATAGCCCTGTTTTCTTGTATTGTGGAACAAAGTCTCTTTCAATTCACTGGTAACATATGAAGCAAATTGGGATTGCTCTGACAAAGTTCAATTGGAGGATCTGCAGAATGTCTCTCGGGGGGTTTTTCTTTACCTTAGGAGGGGTAGCAGGAGACTTCGTGCATCCTTTGAGTCAATATTCTCTAAGAAAGGATCTCTTGCTTCTAAGGCGGCTCGTATTTTTCTTATAATATCTTGCCAGGGAAGGAAAATGGTCAGTAGTTTTGCAGCCTCTGTCCTGATCCTTTAGCTTACTACTGGTCTGAGCAGTTAATGTGAAATATATAGCTTATGTTCACCTGCAAGCACAGAACAAAGGAAAAACGGCAAATTTGGTATATGAGATACGCTGCGTCTGCCTCACAAATCTCCAAGAATGTTATAATATGTCGAACTGATAAATTGGTCTAAGTCACTGGTAGAAAAATTGGTTCTACTCTCTTCGGATGCATGTCCTAGTTTCTCTCCTGAAGACGTCTCATCTTGTGTCACGCAGGACTTGCTGGGTATTGGGGAGTATCGTCCTGGTGCAAGCCGTGCTCCGTGAAGAGTAACTCTTCTCTTTCTGGCACAGACTCGTTAGCTCTTACGATTCTCTGTGACCTGTGTTGTATGTTTGTGTAACAAAAACGGTTGTTTTAGCCACCGATAGCAATAATCAATTCTTGGAGTGGGAGGCAGAAGAAATTCGGGAAACCATACAGAATGTCCCGGCATCCCAATCTCTCATTGTTATACCTGAATTTACTCATGTAATTGCTCATTACAGAGTAAACTTGTGACTCGTATTTCCAAAGCTTTTTGCTGACGATCTTAACAGTTTGTTGGATTTCCTGGCCTGATGTAGGCTGGTGACAAACCGAACAGAGACCTGGCCCTTGATTCAGAACTGTGAAACTGTTTGTTCCTTCCTCTTGGAACATTCAACCCGCGCGGTATGCAATTCCCAAAGGTATCTATAAATCCAGGAGGTTGATCCCATGGAATGTCCATGTTTGAACTTAATGTAGTAAATGAAGATGGTCGCTTGTATGGTTTTTGTTATTGTTGTCATGGTAGAAAAAAGAAAAATTAATTGCCATTTAAAGGAGCATGTGCGGTTCGTGTGCGGATCCCACCTTCCACGTTATCTTTCAATAGTAATTCTCCCACAATGTATACTCAATAAAAAATTTTCTTCTGTCCCATTATTCTTTTTATATAAGAAATTGGTGGTGACATGGGTAATAATGACTCAAATCCAATATGAAATTAAGATTTTTATGATAAAATCAAAAGATGATCAGGATGGAGCCCTCAATGTCTCATCCCACCGTTTCAATTCAGCCAAAATTGGTGCATTCAGGTCTTAACGAGGGCCATTCCAGAGTTTTTAGCTCTGTCATGTTGTTCTTTCGGGCTAAACAAACACTTCGATTTCGAAAAATGGGGGGTCCAATTTAGAAAGGGAAAGGTCATGAGCAGGAAGCAGCGGTGTAACAGTCCGTGCCCCTTCCCTCGGTGGGGCCATTTCGTACCTTTTTCCCTCCCTCCCTCTCTCTCGCTCTCGATTCACGTACGAAACTTTTAAAAAAATCCAACCTCTCTCTCTTCTCTTCACTCCACTCCACTCCCACCAGCTGAATTCATGGATGCAGAGGACCAACCCATCTGTCAGATGTAACTGGGACTCCTCTTCTCTTCGCTCCACTCCACCACCTGAATTCATAGTTGCAGACTTGCAGTGGCCCAACCCAACCGTAAGCCAGATGTCCTTCTCTGCACCTTCTCTCTCTCTCATGGTTTTTAAAATTGTCAAAGTAAACTCGGCCTGGACTCGCCCATGTGAAAGCAATGTTTCTTTTCTCGATGCATGTCAGGCTCGTTAGAGAGGATATACCGTTTACATTGCTGCTCCGTCTTTCGTTTTGTTTATTGGGTCCGAGGGGTTGCCATTTTAATCATCCCTTTTAGAAATCATCCTCACTGGACGCACATCGCTTTTGCAGCAGCTATTGGGTTCTTAAAAAGCAGAGAAAGACGGTCGCTCCTCTGGCCGTGATGACTTTACCATCCTTGTCTCCCTCTTAGAATGCAGCAGTCCCCGAAGCTCTCTCTTCTTGAAGGGGGATAGACAGACTCATGGCTCAGCAGGTCGTTTCTTTACTCGCCTCCTGTGAATGGGAAGTTTCGCTTCGCATGGAGTATTTCCTGTTTCCTGGTTTTTGACTGCCACGTGTTTGATGAAATGCGTGTTCAGGAAGGCGGGTGGCCTCTGGGGCTGCAACCATTGAATGCCAGAGTTGGGGTTGTGAGGAATCGCGGGTGCTCCGGATCAGCCTCGTTCAGCACGCTCCTGACCGGTTCTCCCAGTGACACTTCTTCAGATCCTGATACAGAAGTGAGTTACGTGTATATTATATGGGAGTGTGTCGGATATGTTGAAGCTTAGTTTCCTGTTATTTCCTCTAGAATCACTTGTGAGTTAAATATTAATTTCCTGTTAAAAGACGGCCTTGAGATACCCACTGTGCAATTCGTGGATGTGGAGTTACGTGGCTGGAAATAAGTATATCTCGCATCAAGTACTTCACTAGGCGGTGATCATTCTTTTGCCACTTGAGTTTGTACCATGATCTCGGTAGAAATGAATAGCCTGGCCAGCATCAAAGTCAAAATTTGCTCTGAATCCATCATAGGAAAGATGCTCCGTTGGCCTGTCAAAACCACTTTTGTCCACCACTGAAATTAAACAATTCTTTAGGTTGCTCATAAAATGTAGTGGCCTATGAATTCCCCTCATGATTGTCATTGATCATGCTTCAGAGACTTTCTTGCTTATCTCATCTTTAGCTATATTTGGTTGACAAGGAGTGTCGTATACTAATGTTAGTAGATGTTTGTTGGGGAAACTGTTTTGGTCATGTTGTGTTGTTAGCTTTCAGTCTGAGATTGGAAACGAACATGTCCCTTTCTCATCCTTTTGGTGAAGAGCAAGTCAATGTCCTAATGTCGTAGGTTAGCGAGTGTCGAGGAATTGAAGAAACACCGGTGAACTTCATTCCTTTGTCTGTAAGAGGAATCCACGGCTGAATACACTGAAACCTCTTTGAATTTCATCTGTTCTGGTTTTCATTTGACCCGGAACCTTTTCTCATCAACTAATATAACTAGTATTAACTAGTTTTCACTCCAACCTAGCTCCTTCCGCCCATGTGAATGGTCAACTAGATGGTTCAGTTCTTGAGGATGTTGTGTAAAATGGCCTTATACTAGGAGTCCAGTTTATCTTTTAAACATTTAATGAAGCATTGCAATACTCTAGATGATACCTGATACTTGGCGTGTGTAAGTACTGTACAGTTGTGCTATTTTCGTTTTTGTCCTGATGGGACTGTTATGCATTGTGCATGTGTAATTGCTTATTTTGTATCCTAGCTTCTCCATGCTTTTATGTGAGATCTTTTATGCTATCAATTTCAGTCAACCGGGTCCTTCCATGACAAAAGCATCACACTCGGGAGCCTAATTGGTGCTTCTAGCATTCTAGAACTTCCAAGACGGTCAGCGAGGATGAGAATTGCTGAAAGTTCTAGAGACAGAAGGAGTTACAAATCCAAATCCTGGTTCTTCTCTCTCTGCTCGAAGCTCAACACAGATGCTGTGACCATCAATGGTGCTCAATCCCTCGGTTACTTTCTAGAAGCAGAAAGAAGGGCCGCCGGTGGTTACAGGAGAAATAGCAACCTGACACTTTGCCGGCCCAGTTACCTCAAGCAAGATCTTCCTGCTTCAGATTCAAGAGCGCTGTGTGTTGGTGGACAAGTGGCTACTAACTTGGCCATTCCCACAGGTGCAGACAGGAAGAGGAAACCGCGAAAGGTACAGGTAGATGATTTGAATGCTTATGGAGTTCCCTTATTCTTTTCATGTTTGAGAGGACAAATCATTGGATGATGGCTTGAGATAGCATCTTTATCTATTGGTAACAAACTGACAGTTGCTTTGAGTATTTGGGACTCGCGGATAAAAAATTGAATTGCGTCTTTTTGAAGTCGATTTCATCAGTCACTATTCACTGAGCTGATTTTTAATGATACTACCAATCATTTTACTTCTGAGGTTTATCATGGTCCATAGCTTTCATTTGACACCGTGTATTTCCATGTTCTGTCTCCAGATATGAAAGATTAGATTGGATCATGTGGTAAGACATAATTAGAAGCCGGGTTCACAATCATTGCATCGAATTTCTTCCATATTCGGGAAGGGACATTGGAAATGAAAGTGTATTTTAGGGTCTGTTCGTTTGAAGAAAAATGGTTTCTGGTAAATTGTTTTCCGACTTTTTAATATCTGGATAATGAAAAATTAATCGATTTATGAAAATATTTTACATTGACTAAAACAACAAGTTTTGATTTGGGAAGGACGACTTCCCCTTTCGACAAGGCGGAAATCACTTTCCATATATCACTAAATAAATTAAAAATTAATCATGTTCCTTGAAAATGATTTGTATGCAAAATATATTTCTTTATTGTGAAGTTTTCCTCGAATTAAACATAGGGAAAACTTCATATTAAAAGAAATTGTTTTACGAGAAATTCTTGTTTAGGAAAACGTTGTTCTCTTTTCATGTTAGGGAGTTCATTTTTCTTAACTTTAAGCATGTATATATTTTTTGACCGTAAATGATTTTTCATTGACTAATTATATTCAACAAACTAAATGTATGAAGTTTCAGAAAACCAATTTTGCGCAAAACTCTTATACTTAAACAAACACACCCTAATTTGATTGAAAGAACTGGGTAATTCCTAAAATGAATGTGCAAAGGCTCAAATGAAATTGGAGAATGCTATTTTTATGGCGAAAACATAGATGAGATATAAACATTACTGCATGACATAGGTCCTCTACGGATGTAATAGTTACTCCACAAAGAGGAAGGTATGTTCACAGAACAAATAGAATATGCCAATCAAGAAGCTGAACCTTATTATAAGTATCTTCGTCATATTTGGTTCGGAACATCTCGAATTGGCGGGCTGGGCCGGGCCCTTAATGAAGGCCTAATTTGGTTATCAAAAAGTTCAGATGAACACAGAAACAGAGTGAAGATTATCTCTCCAATTGCTTTCGAAACTGAAAAATGTTACCGATTCGTAACATTGCTGCTCCCAATTTTCAACTCGAGCATCTCCAACGAATAATTCTAAAAGACAAGTCATGTACAGGTATGAGGATACTATGTCTGAAATTCAGATACGGCCTTCAGTTTGGTCTGGAGTTCTCTCTTCTCTAACATTGTCAAGTTCCTGATTTTTCATGTGAGCCAGAGGAATATATCTTCTAAGAACAGAGTGGCTTTTGGGCTATGAGGATTTGCAAGTGGGATCAGGACCTTACAAGATCTATGCGACTTATGGATTGGGAATAATTTCGTTGTCGATAAGACTTGACATTTGGGATCCGGACAAGAACGGATCCGGTTAGGGCATACGACGTGTAAATCACCTTCAGAATTATTTTTTCCAATATGCCAAGTTGTAGGATTTGTCAAGAGAGATTCTCCACACGGTAAGTGATGTTCATGTCAAAACTAGCTAGAAGAATCTGAAACGTTTCCTAATATGACCCGTACAAAAAAAATCAAATGAGAAATTTAATAGGTAGTTTACTTTAGTTGACCATCCCAATCATAAGGATAGAAAAAGGCCCCACCGAAAACACAAGCTTCCGCGTTGTTTCTGTGCCGTGATTGATTTACCCACCGCACGAAAAGACACTAGAATTAATCGTTTAAGTGGCATCACTTTTTAAAGCGGGCATAGTCGAGTGTCTGTCTCTAGTAATTCAACTTCATTAAAACGCGGCTATCGAAAGACCCATTGTATCCACTTCCCAAAAGAACTTCATTGGTATTAGAATACGCAAAATCCAGCCTAATCAGTCAACGTAAGGTACTTCAATCGCAGCACAAGAGTTTTCTCCCAGAGATTCTACTACATTTCAATCTTCTTCACTTTTATGGGAGATTCAATACCCGTTTTTCCAAATGCTCCGACCACATCTTCATATAATACCATTGTTGTTATGTTATCACATCATGTCGTTTTACCGTTTCATTGTGGTGTCATTACATACCTGTCGTGTTATAGCACTTTGCCAAGTTGTAATGTCACTTTGCGAACATTATGTGCTCCACCCGTGTTATTACACGCCACCTCGTCCCATATTTCACCACATCCATAATGAAATAAACCGCAATCATGCATTGGCCGAGCCTAACTTTTTGGCTGAACCCGGCCCTACAAGACTCATGCAAGAACGCGCTTAATCTGTCTTATTGGTCAATCAACCCAAAGATTACCGAAAGATCAACCTTTCTTCAAACTGTAATCGGTCAACAATATCGGAACGACCTTAACATCAAAATCTTTGTTGGTGATTAGTCATTCGAAGTAGTCATGACGCGGTGTATATAATCAATTAAAATATTAAGATGAAAGTAAGGAAAACGAGTGGGAAAATTATCAAGAAAGTTTTCAACTTATTGCACTTATATTAATTTAGCCTAAACCTTTTGACGATTTATTAATATAAACTATTTAGCCAATTTTGGTTAAAAATGATTGACATGGATATTGTATCTTACGTGGTACGGTAGACGATTAGTGTTGATATGGATAATTTTTATTATTTTTCTTTCTTTCCTTTTTTTTTTTATTTACAAAGCTAGGCCGATGAAACCGCTGAAAGACCCTTGCCTAGTATGGGGCAAGGGCCATGACACCCTCATCGGCCACAGTTGAGGGACTTGCACAACCCTTGCTAACCAACGGGTGAGGGTCGCAACTCTCTTCTATATTTGGGTGTGGGCTTGGGGGTGAAGGCATGGAGACCCATGCTTAGACCTCACCTATGGCCAACAAGGGTCAGCGGAGATCAATCAATAGTTGGGGAGAAAAAAAGAAACGAAAAAATAACAAAATATTCATTTAAATAATAAAAAAGCAAAAAAATTGTCCACATTAGCGCTAGTCATTCTTTGTAAGACGGCCGACATCCATGTCAGAGATTTCGTATCGAAATTAGTCGGATTAACTATATTAACAAATCATTAAAATGTTTAAAATTCAATCGAGACAATCGAAGGGTGTAGAATTCACGACCAGATTCAAGATTTAAGTGATCTGTGATGTCACTCCCTATGGATCACGCCCTTCGGATTGATCCAATCTTTCACCTTCTTCTACTAATAAGTGGGCGGCAAAGAGGGATAGAGAGAGAAAAAGGGAAGAGAGCGAGAGATTCCGAGGGGGCTGTTCATGGACATCCACGTTGCTCCACACGTGCGCTCTAAATCAATCATGGACATCTTGGATTCCCCTTCCCACCCGCGCGCACATTCCTCTTACGTAACCCCCGCCCCCACCGCCCCCACCGCCGGGCCCCACGGCGGAGCAGGCCTGCCTGTGCCTGTCTGTCTACGTGCATGCGATCTCTCGTTTCCTTCGCGATCTCAAAAAGGGAGAAAAGTCACCCCTGCTCCCCCTCCCCATCCCCTCCCCCATCCTCCGCTCAAAACGACGTCGTTTCGGCTCATCGAAGAGGAAAAAGAGGAGTTGGATTGGAGCTGGACCCCCACTTTTTTCCTCCTCTTCCTTCCTCCTTTTGTTTTTGAAACTCGAAGGACCTTAGCATCTTTGTTACCATCTCTCCTTTACGCTCGATGGGCCTCCCTCCCCCCTCTCCTTTTCGCTTTGTCGTCTCGAAAACCTATCAAATCACGCTTAGGCACACTCCCCTTTCCAGGTGAGGAGGGGATGGCATCCAAGGAAGAATTCCGCCTCTTTCGGAATCTCCAAATTAGCCATGGAGTCGACCTCCATCCCCTTCCACTTTAATCCGTGACACGACCCCCCCTGTGAGGCTTGGACGCGTCGGTTGTCGTATTCCCCGGTGCTGTGCCCCGTTTAAAAAGTATGATACAAAATCATGGCTCTTTTTCCCATAACATGATCCACTTTTGAAATAAAGATTTGTCTTATATATATATTACATATTTATGTAAATGTCAGCGATATACACTGTATGACTATAATTGAACTCGTTTCCTATGAGTTGAGCTTTTTCCAGGGAAACGAATGCCTCGTACATGTATAGACATCGACTATATGGAGAGAAATAGATTTAATGAGATAATAATAATTATGTACGTGACATGGGAAGATGGGTAATAACATCACATGGCACTCACAAGAGGATGTGGCACATGCATGATGACGTGGTGATATTAGATAATGATCTAGCAGATATGCAATCGCATGATGGCATGGCATGCGATCGCAATTGCATACAACGAGGAGTCAGTCGCGTGGCTTGTGAATGGTAACATGGCATGTGACATGGCCATCTGCGCATGATGTGGCATGGTGAACGTGAACAACATATGCGTGTGCAAATCTAAGAAAAAGCCGGTTGAGTAAACCGTTGTCCAGCCTTGCTCGGGCATGGTGACGTGTTTAAACAGAAAAATGCTCATTTACACCCTATCAACCACGATTAAAGCTACTATCAAATGTAAGATCCAGAGAATTCGTTTTTCAAATTTGTGAAGAAAGCATAGATTACAAAGCATGAGGCTCTTGCCTCGAACCTAACTTTTGGGATCGCCGTCTTTTTGCTAGCCAGTGCCCTGCGAAAAACCCTACCTTACATAACTACAAGATCGAGGGTAAAACGGTGCTAAGGATGGTAAGCATCATCATGATGGCTTGCTCTATTTCAAAGTTTCGAAAAGCATTTCGGCTGCTTAAAGGTTTTGCTAGGGCGTACCAGTTATTTGTTTAAGCGGCATAATGATCACAACGTAGAAAATAGGGAAATCACTTAGATTGTCGAAGAGCTTTGATAACTACAAAAGAAAGCCAAAGCACAACAAGGGAGACCCTAGTGTTAGAGTTCGATTGCTACAAGGAAGCAAAATCACAAAGGAAGAGAGGCGAGAAGCTCACCACGCTGAAAATGCGAGATGAAGGGCCCTTCTTTATTGGCGAGATAAAATTGAGATGGCCAAGGCTGCTTCAAAGTGTCATTCACAGAAACAATTAGGTATTTAGACATGATAGAAGTTTTAGGCTGGTCACTATAAGGAGATTGTAACTGTTCCATGTCGAATTGACCTTACATGAACAGGCCTGGGCGAGCAAATATATGGTAGCTAGGCTTACCAAAGGAATTACTTGTCTAAGCCTGCCAAAATTTTGCTCTTCAAGCCAATCAGCCCTCGCGAGCCCCTGGGCCATTGATCACTCTGATCGATACAAATTGATGCAGTGTAAAAGCTTGCGATTTCAAGTTCTAGGAAATGCAATGAATTTGACATATTTCCCAGCGATGTATGAAAAGTTTATAAACTGGCATCCATATAATAGGTGTAGGATTCTTTTGGTAAATTTTCCCTGACTCAGCAAATGCTTTATGGCTTCTACAATTCAATCACCAGAACATTTCTAGAATTATTTCGTGTGTGAGGCTCTTTGTTCTTCAATTCCACATGTCGTTCTTAGCTTGGTTTGTATGTGAGAGGCAATGATGAATTATCCCACGTTACTTGTCAATGACACTATGGTCATTGGGGTTTATATTCATATAATCTCTCTCCATATAAACACTTAAATTTTTGGGATAGACATTCTTAGGGGAGAATTATCAAAAAAGTCTAAACCTATTATAATTGTGCCAATTCAGTCTTAATTTTTTTTTTGGCCAATTTAGTCATAAACTTTTTATAATTGTGTCAATTCAGTCCATCTGGCCAAAATTGGCCGGCTGGTGCTGGCGTGGACGCCGGCCGGCATTGACATGGATATTGGCCGGGGACAGCCGGCCGGCAAACGCCGATATGGCCTTTTTATTTTATTTTTTTTCGAATTTTTAAATATTTTTTGAATTTTTGAATTCTTTTTTTCTTTTTTTTTTCCCCACCTTCTCCTTCCTCTAGCCGGCGAGGGCTGGCGAGGTCGAGGCCCTGCCAAATCTGATGAGCTCAGCCCTTGCTAGATCCGACAGGGCCTTGCCCACCCAAGGCGAGGGTTGACCTCGCTAGTGGCCGGCGAGGCTCCTCGCCAAGGGCCTCGCCCAGCCAAGGTGAGGGTTGACCTCATGGCCGATGAGGCTGTCGTCGCCAGATCTGGTGAGGAGCCTTGCCGGCCCTCGCCTCTGGTCGGCGGGGGCGAGCCTTGCCATTGGCCGGTGAGGCTAACCTCACCGGCCCTTGCCTCCCGGCCGGCGCCGCTTGGCCGGGGAAGGAGATGATGGCGAAAAAGAAGAAGAAATAATTAAAAAATTCAAAAATATATTTTAAAAATGCCACGTCGCATTCGCCGACCGGCCAATTTTGGCCGAATGGATTGAATTGACATAATTGTAAAAGGTTTAGGACTAAATTGTCCCAAAAAAAAAGTTTATGACTGAATTGGAACAATTGTAATAGATTTAGGACTTTTTTGGTAATTCTCCCACATTCTTAGATATACTGTTATTTAATCTAAAATGACAGTGTTCTTCATCCAATCATCTGTACGGCGTCAAGTACAAAATCAACAACGAAAAATCTTCCTTGTTTCTCAGGTAACTCTTTGAAGATCAATGTCTCTATTTTGTAATTGATTTTAACCTTAATTTGATCCATGAGTACCTCTAATTTCTCTTATAATTGCGTGACATTACATGCTCTAGATGGGCCTAACTTGGCTTGTCGAGCCTACCCACTTAAAGATATTATATATGGATATATTTTCATGCCCATTGGTTACAAGTTATAAACATCACTCGCATGCAAATTTAACTACAATTAAAAGTGCATTATATCAATTATTGTAATCCACTAATCATAGGCACCATCGAAGCTTGAAAATTTCCTCTAATTGGGATAGAGGAAATCATAATTTATATACATACAAATTCTCAAGCACAACCCAACAGGATCATTGGCCCCATTTTCCCCTTATCGACCCAAGCCGGTCTCATGAGCTGCTCGAGCCATGATCACCTCTACTCGTAAGTACTTGATAGTTTGATTCTTTATTTTTGACTAAAACTAACATCAATTGAATGTCATTGAAGAACGAAAATAGCACTTGAAAACTTTTCAAAACCCTAATATTGAGGTTCAACGGCCAAAAGTTGATTGAGCCATTTTACCTTCAAAATCTACTATTTTCGAAGTCCTTTCCGACACTTTTGCAATTTTGACTATTAGCATCTTTGTTATTTTCGACCCGTTTGAAACTTCGGTTGCTTTTCTCCGACAGTTATTGGAGCTTTACCACAGCTTTCAGATTATCCTATTTTTATCTTGTTGATGCAAAGAGTCAAAGACCAGCTCAAGCCAAAAAAAAAAAAAAAAATTGAAAAAGGGATGAACCGAAACAAACAAAACTAGTCACTTGTGTAAATGGAGGTTGCTCGGGTAAATCAAATATTAGTCTATATAATTTTTTCAAGTTTATACATAAATCTTTCGTGAGAGAGTGACAAAATTATGTATATTTCATGTCCCATAATTCACGTGATAAGGAATTTATTTTATGAAGTAATAATTTTTTTCCCTTGAAACATCGAGACATCATTTTCCTTACTTGTAAGCAAGCAAAGAGGGCAACCAATGCTAGCTACCCTCTTTTGAAGTTGTCCTAAAAAATCACACGCTCATTATAGAATGTTGGAGTTTAGTGATAGCTACTCCTTATATTTGCGAAATGAAAGACCAAGACTAACAACTTGTCATTGCAATCCTTTCAAGATGGAGCGGTCAAAAAGATGTTTCTATATACAAGCTATGTCGCGATAATATTGCAAAAGTTATTGAGAGATTCGTTCAGGACGAGAAATAAACTCGGCGACAAATAGGCGGACCTCGATGGTTATGCCAATCACGTCGGTGGTAGATTTAAACGCGGCTGCACTGTATAAACGTCCCGTCGTCAACGAGAAACGATTTGATTACAGGGACCTTACGAGCAAAAAGGAAAAGCTGCAGAAGAAAACAGAGAGAGAGAGAGAGTGAGAGCCAGAGAGAGAGAAGAGAGAGAGAGGGGCACGAACATCCATGGTCTGACAACAGCATGAAAGAAAGAAATGGAAGTCAGTAAGAAAGATGAAACTGATGTTGGCTTGGAAGTTTGAGCCGTTGTTTCGAGTGTTGCCGTTAGTACCATCTTTTTATTTCTTTATTATTGTCGTTCCTAATGTTTTGTGGAATGCACCCAAATATATCCGTCGACGATTTCGGGATCACATAAGCAGAATTCGAGCGAGCGAGCGAGAGAGAGAGAGAGTGAGAAGAGAGCTTTTACACATGGCGGTTTTGAATGCTTTAGATGATTCGTTCAGGGGTAAGCAAGGCAGGTTGCCTCGGTTCTTGCAAAAGGTGAAATCCAGACACAAAGATTCCTTCCCTTTCATGATGACGAATCCCCTTCTTTGAATCATGGTGTTATCATAATCCTCTTGCCGATGGCTATGGCATGACCATTTCTAGGGTTAAAGGTCCTCGGTCTTTCATGGTGTGGTGCCACCTCCACATGTCTTCACCGTTCAATCCAAAAGTAAAATATCACAGCCGTTTAGGCTAAGATCTGCTGCATTTCAATTTTAAGACAAAAAGAGCATAATGGCACCGTGCCCACAAGGGATTGTAGACTCACGCCGTGGATTTTTATCGGCTTTGCTGTCGGTGTTAACATGAACGTAATTTATAAGTGCCATATGTGAGGATCTCGATTGAGGAATTACCTTTAAGCTCACACATCACACATAGTTCAATGGTTGTGTGTGTTTTGTTTATGTCTTCAATGAACCTAACAAATTTTCTTTTGTTTTATTGATTTAGAAATGTAGCAAGTGAAAATTTTCTTTTGTTATGAATTGTTTCAAAAAACTCTAAGATTGCCATGATATGTGCATATGTTTCATCTCGATAGCATTGCTTACTAGATTGATTATGGACAAATAAATGTAGTATTTACAGCTAATCGATCTTATTGATATTCATATTTGTGATATCTGCTTTTAAGCTTTGGTCATTTGTTGCTATAACGATGACTAGAGTGGAAGATACAATCGGCACATATCATCCTTTTGTTGAATGTTTAGTTTGAACCATAACTATTTTAGTCCATTCGTTGTTATACAAGGCTTATCACTACAACATACCGATGTGTCGAAAGTGAAGCAATCTCTCCACATGAAGTGACAAATGTCTGAATCATAAACTCTTACCATCTTGTCAATTTAAGCATGTGTGAAGTGTTAGGACAAGAATACAAATTGCACCTTACAATCAATAGCAAAAAGTACCAAAGTCCTACAATAATAATTTCAAGACAAATTCTTGATAGTGAAATGCACCTAACAATGGATAAATATGAGATTATTGGGGTTTTGCAAGTGACGTCTCTTGTCAAGTATTACCATAACTCCATCCATGGTTTGGTTTAGATGAAAAGTTCCAAACTAAGTTCACTTCTTTCGCTCAATTAAAAAGGGCGGTCTAGGGTCGAATTATAAAAACTATAATGAGTCATTTCATCATAAAACGATGTAAAGTGATTATGTCACTTGAGAATTTGACTCAATGCCTCACGCTTTTTTAAGATTGACATGGCGTTGAACAAATTTGAACATTAAACGCGCATCTAGAGATGTTCCCACCAAATCAGAACTTGCACTACACGTACAAATCGCTGATTTCACGTTAATGATGAAGTTAAGTTGGGGGGAAAATTTGCTTTCGGGAGGTAGGGTCGTTCCAACAAGAGTCCAAAGCGATGATTTGGTCCAAAAACTGACAAAAGAGAGGGGCTTGTTTCCTTGTGAGTCGTGAAGGGCACGCGGATTCACGCGCGTCAAAGTTGCCGAAAGTGGCGGGGCGGGGCGGGGCGGGGCGGGGGTTCCAGACATCTCACCTGCGACGCCATCTCTCTCTTTGACTCTCGATCTCTTGGGTCCGCCTCCGACCGTGTTGGAGATTAATTGATGGTGACGATCTAAATTCTGAATATTTGATACGTTTTTGGTTAATTCAGATCCACATAAGCATCTTCTGTCATGCTAAGTTTGTTACCTATATGTAATTCATGCGTCGCAATCAAAATTGCTTGTGATTAATTAGAGACGTGAGCTCGAATTACGATATACATACGTTAGGTAGATTTTTATTTATTGGGATTTACACACCTTTTCGATATGAATTACATTCAATGATTCCTCACAGAATTTTGCATAGTTTCAGAACGGGAGGTCCTCACCTTCAAGATCCTTTCAGTTTTCGTGTTGAAATGTTTAGATATTAAATTATGTATTTATCGTAAAAACAGTACAAAGATTCTAAGATAGTCGGCAATGGACCCCGCAAAATCTTTCATCTTTAACCGAAATAAGTGTGGAAACAACGCTCTCTTTTTTGTATTTTTCTATTGGAAGTCAGTGAAAGAGTTTGGGGAGTTTTTGTGAGTAGTAGGGCTTTGAGCGGTACAAAATCTTTTGGCGTCTTTTGAGGCTCTTGTCCCACCAAACCAAAATCACGTAATTTACGCTTCATCTCTCTCTCTCTCTCTCTTTCTAAGGTTTAGTCTCACTCTCGTCTGACCGACCACCCAAGAACAGTCAGTAAATCCTCACATCTTCTTTGTTTATTGCTTAAGTACCTTCTTTACATGATTCCAAAATCATTCCTCTGTGTATGCGACCGAAAACCCTCCTCTTCTCCTCGAAAACCCCCAAAGATTTCCATGACAGTGTCGGGACATCCTAGAAAAGATCTCCTCCGAATTTCTAGAAACAAATGAGATAGCCATGTTGTGTTATATTGAAAGGGGAAAGGGGAAAGGGTCGTTGGTGGTGTTAGATAATTCATTTTCAATAAGAGCTTACCGAGAGAAAACGAGGCAAATTAGGTAGCATCGACCTACGATATACATATTTTAATATTTCTTGTGTGTAAGTTGCAGCTTACATATCAGACACATTGTAGATGTGCCGTAACCTTAGTGATAACTTTCAGATAGGAAAACAAGCAGAATAATAGGAATTATAGATGGAATATCTATGAATATAAGTTGTGTCGGGCAATCAAATTCATGTTTGTGCGATGATATTATGTTACACAAATCATATTTTAAAAAGTTCGAGAGAAATGTTTGGACATGGTGATGTATTTGAAATGGTGATGAGGTTATGCTGCAAATCACTCGAGATTCATTCAAACTAATTTTTTTTTTTTGTCGGTTCTACTCTATTCGAGAGAAATGTTTGGGTACAGTGATGTGTTTGAAATGGTGATGAGGTTATGATGCAAATCGCTCGAGGTTCATTCAAACTATTTTTTTTTTTGGTCGGTTTTACTCTATTCCTACTCTAACTCTCACTCTCAGACTTTTGTCTTACCTCCACTCTGAAACTAAATCGTCCCCATCCCAACCCCCTAAGAAGGTGGGGATTCGAACCCCCCACCTCCCCATTTCATGTTGGAAGGGTGGCCACTACCACAATGATTATTCATTCAAATTAAATGAAAAGGTTAAAAATGTATTTATTAATTGAATGACATTTATTGAGCATTATTAATTATACAACATGCAAATTGATATAAACTAATTAAAAAAAATTCATTATGTCCATTTAATATATGAAAAAGTTCTAAGTGACCACACATGAAGGGTGACACATATGTACACATGAAACTACTTCCAAAACTGAAATCTTCTATGTCGATAATCAAACGATGGCAATTTAAATTGTTTTCATACTGTTATCGGATAGCAAGAAAATTTTCTAGTGAAACTAGGGCTACATTAACTAAAATAGCATCAGATCATCGATCGCTTGATTTTGTTCGACGGTGAGTGAGCCATTACATACAAAAACTTAGCATAGAAGTAATATATCTAGGGGCTTGCCATATATCACTCCCCAAGAGATTGTATTGTATGGGAATTGAACCTGAGACGTTACAGTTATTGTCTTCGGCCTTTGTCTCAAAAGCGCACTTCCTAAAATAATCTAACGAATCTCATTATCATCACTATTTAGAAATCAATCTTTCTTCTGACGGCGTAGGCACGGCGTATTTTGATCTTTTAAACAAGTGTCTTTGTCCAAGCCTCATTCGTTGTCTAAAATGGTGTTCAAGTTCGTCACGAAGAACATCATCTGAGCTTATCGATGCAAGGATAATTGCAATTCTATCGAGTTCCTCAGCGCAATCTACTCTCCAAAGTATGTTACAGACTATCAACAGAACGCATATATTCCATATCAAAGACGTGTCATAATCTGAGTAGAGTAAACCGATGCAATTTCGTATTCTAGATTAGCGAGAACTTGTGCTTTCTTCATTGGCATGATCAAATGGATAAGAAGTGTTCTTTCTTCCCTTTTTTGTGGCCACAAGGTAAAAGGGATTAAACTACATCAACTAGCATGCCTTCGAGTTGAATAAAATACATCAATGATGGAGCGAAGTAACCGAAAGATAACGATTCCGTACCGGCGGAATTGTTATTACACAAGAGAGACCTTCTGAGCATAATCGCATTCCGCCCCCAGATATTCAGTAATATAATAAGCGAACGTATATGACCTACGTGATGGGATTGATAAGCTTAGACTGAAAATATCCACATAAAGCAGTGAAGAAAACTTGTATTACATTACTTTTCGGCTCCTAGTACCTCGTCTTGTACATCACCTAAGCATAAGAACACTAACAAGACATGGATATAGTCGCAGCTTGCCGGTTCGTCTCTTTCGCATGTTATACATGTCATACAGAGCGACGATCTAAATGCAAGCAAAGAAAAAACCACAGGAAAAGAGAAAAAAGAAAAGAAAACAGATACAATTCTAGGGTTTTCTTCAGAGAGGAACATAACGCTCACCCTTGAAAATCTCAGTAACTCCTGAACTAGTAGGCCGATTATGGGCAACTTATAGCTGCGAACAAGATGAGTATTGGAGCATCGCCGGTGAAGTTGAAGCTACACTAACAAAAAGAACTGAAGCTTCAAAGCAAGGAAGGTTGTCTTGACAAAGCTAAGGCTTCGAAGGCATGATCTCTATAAAGCACTGCTTGTGGAAGAAGAGCTAAAACCCGAAAGATCGGTCCATGCGCTACCACCACCACCACCACCACCACCACTACCACCACCAACACTCCAGAACTGGTCATTAGGCCCTGAATTCCCCATCAACTGCCTTGACAAGTTCAACTGGTCTTGGTTGATATTTTCCACCTTCACTGAGCTCATGTGAGAAGCCCCAGAGTTCATGAACAGATTTGGCCTGACCTGATGATGACCCGCGAGACCCGATGGCTCGACGCCACTTGTGGAAGCATCCATTGAGTACAGATTGGTGTGCTTGTCCAAGCTACTCATGAAGGGGAACTGCTGTGTGACCTGATGCAGACGCCACTGGTGCTCGAGGCTTCCCATCGATAAGAGCGGGCTGTTACCACCCAATTGGAAGCTCAAATTCCCAGCGTCCCCAACCATAGAACCGGGAATACCACCATAGTTCAACCCCATCTCTCCCGAATTACCCAGCTCACCTAGGCTGTTCAAGCTGCTTGGAGACATGTAGCGGAGGCCCGGTATTTGCGCTGTCGCCCGGCTCAGTATGTCGCCAGCGAGACCGCTGCTGCCTCTTGAGGTGATGCTGCTCACGGAGCCGCCGCTGGCTTGTTGGTCGCTGCTGCCACTTGTCATGGGAGATTTGGAGCTGCTTCCTTTGCTCCTCTTGTTCCGCCTGCAGCCTCCTCCAACGGGAACGTTCCTTAACGCTCCCCCTCGCGTCCAGTACCTTCTGCAGGTCTTGCAGAAGTGCCTTGGTTGAGAGAGGCTGTAGTTGTTGAAGTAGCAAAACTTCGTGTTGGTGGACTCGCATCGCGGGCACTTGAGCGCTGTCTCTGGCATGGGTATGTTGGCTAGCCGGGCCCGCTCAACCATCGAGCCCGGCCTGATCGAGCCGCCAGGGTTGCCTCCAGCTCCTCCATGAGGTTGTGGAGGAGGAGGCGGTGGCGGCGGAGGAGCTGGTGGGAGCTGATTGTTGAGACCACTATTTCCAGCTTGATGATGGTGATGATTTGGTTGCTGTGAAAAGTGTGGAATAAAAGCAAGAAATCAAATATCTCTGGTATATTCAAACAAGGCATTAACAAAAGTAACACATGAGAATATTTATCTTTTGAGAAAATTTAGCTTTTTCTTGCAAAGCAAATACACCATGTTTGAAGAAAACCCTCACCTGTTGCCAGTTGGATGGATCAAGATAAGCTGGGAGGGATGAGAAAACCATGGTTGCTTTGTTGTTCTTTGATCTCTCTTTTGTAAAGCTTGATGGATTGGCTTTGAAGAAATATGTAGTGGAGAATCACATCAACACAGCAGAGAGAGAAAGCGAGATGGGAAGGGGAAGAGAAAGAGAGAGAAAGAGAGAGTTGCAGAGAGATGTGGAGAAAAAAGGAAAGAGGAAGTGGAATGAAGGAGCAAAAATAAAGGAGGGTCCTTTTAGTTATTTATATATTAACTTCTTGTTGTTCCATCTTGCTCTGCTCCTTTTTGTTCTTTGCTTTTTTATGGTTTTGTTTTTGAAAAGAAAGAGAGAGAGAGAGAGAGGTGATATATATTCCTTAACCTATAAGAATTCTGTAGTGTTAAGCATTGTAGTGAGAGAGAAAGAGGAGGGAGAGGGAGAGATTAGTGGCTCTCATCATGCATGGAAAAAAGATGTGTGTTTATGCTCTGAAATGGAGAGAGTGCAGCTCAGCCTTCATTTATTTATTTGAGCAGACACGTCGAGTGATAATAATAGCCAAATCTCCACACACAGGAGCCGCGTTTTCGAATAACTAATTCAATTTTATGCTCGAGAACTTCCTCCAACCTTTATGCATGAAATTCAGGGGGGAAAATCCGAAGATTTTTTATACTTCGTACCCAACTGAAATCATATGAGAAAACCACAAAAACACATATCTGAGTTTTCCCTCCGATAACAAAAATATTAAGGTTGCTACCTCATCCGCAACCCCACTCAAATGACTCATATATGATCCCTTGTTTTAAAGGTTCTAAAAACCCCAGCCTTAGGGCACCCAAAAGACTACCTGCTCCGTCTTGAACCCTAGCCCTCCGCTGGCGGTGCACCTCCTTTGTGCGAGAGAATTTGAGGGAACTAGGGAATATGACGGGCAAAGGGACAACTATTGGGCCGGGCAGCTTCGCCGTGATGTCAAAGGATGCTAGGCAACTAGCCAGAGACCGCCGCGGCGGCGGTCAGGTTGTAGTTAAGGTTCAGACGTGGGTGATGCTTGAGTTAGGGCAGTGTCATTTATGGAAAAAAAAAAAACTTGTAAAGGGTGCGATTTCGCCGAGATAAAGTCGAAAACTCGTACTTTTAAAAGTAGAGGTAGGTTTTCGACATAGAATGAGAGAGATTCACGTATGTCTGTGATATTTTTCAATCATTATTTCTATATAATTTCATGCAATCAAAATATCTTTATATATGAAGGTTTTACTCAAAATGGAAATAAAATTGTCTTGCTCATGACCCCAGTGCTAAGAAAAGATCTTGCCTGCGATGTCTTGTTAGCATACCTGTCTCCAATTTTTTTTCTTCTACCTACCAAAAAAGAAGTATCAACTTCTCTTCTTTTAATGCTTTCGATATGATTAAGAGTTCTCGGCCCTACAAAATACTTCCAAGAAGGTTCTGAAAAATTCCCTTGTGGCCGTACTTTTTTGAAATATGATGGCGGATGAAAACATTGAGAATTGAGAAAAAAAGGGAGGTTGCTCAAAGTGCAGTGTGACGATTAAATTGGGGGGGGAATTTAAATGCAATTATGGGGTCTACTTAGAAGCACAAATTATAAATAGTCAAATGAGGACTTTTGACCCCCGGGGGACCACCCTAAAGAACGGGCGCATAACTTTGAGGACCAAAACAATAGCGAGCGACGCGCAGTAACGATGCAACTTTAGCTGCCCAAAAATTGAAGGACGCAAAATTGAAAAAAGTGTTATGGTTCCATCACGTGATTGCTTTATGTTCTTTGAAGAGCTTGTAAGCTTTTATGATGAAAGTTATGGTTTTCATTCCCGGCTATACGAACAACTTGCTATACGGCTTGGTAGTACGCTCGTTGGATGTACAATTTTGCGACGGACATGGCTACACCTGATGATGTGATCTTTGAGCCTCACAATGCCTTCCTATTCATTAATTTTGCTTTATTCAATTGTCATCGTATAAAGTAATGGCAATGTCACAGCAGTTCCACTCATTTATTCATTGGTTCACTTGCAAATAAAAAGCTCTAGATCTGCTTCAACCCCAAATCCTTGGATCATATCGATATAAGTATCAATTTCCGAAGACAGATATAAGAGGATCTAAGTAGGTACACTTACTGAGATTTTTGTTTGTTTGTTTGTTTTCTTCTCCTTATTTCACTTATTCACTAAAGCGCAAGAGTGATATATTTAAATGTCTTGCGTTTATTTCGAGTTCAATTCATCTCTCGGTAGCTCTTCCTTTACCAAATTACTTGAGGTAATGATATATTAATTAAGAAAAGAATGTGTTGGGTCGATTTTCTTCGTCCTCCATTAATTACCTTCACCGTAATTATGGAAGGCTACTGCTCAGACAATCACTATGCCACTACAAGGACATGGAAGATTTACTGTCCGAGAATTAGCCATCTCAAATTTGGAATTACATTCCTTCTTCTTCGACGACTACTATACGGCCTCTAAACTAACGATTCATCTTGGTGTGCTGAACATAAGAACATCATCGTTTATCTAGTCCTCGCGAATCTCCTTGGCCACGAATTTTGGTCGATAGGATTCGTTTCTCACACAGATACCTTTTGTCTCGTGCGTTTATCTGCCTGCACAACTTTAAAGGCTTCAAAGGCTTCAAAGGGCTCGAACTGAGGGCGAAACAGTCGTTCTCCACCGGCTACCGGCACGACGGTCTGTATTGGCTTGTTCTCTGCAACTTCCATTTGCATGATTGATCATTAGGTTCCACAGAATACTCAAAATCAAGAAGCGATGCATTGAATGTGGACTTGAATCCCGTCCCCTGATAAATTGTTTACATTTTTGGATTGTATCTTCGTCTCTGATACTAGGTATGGCAATTCTCCACTAGGGTAAATGTTGCTATCGACCCTAGAGACTACCGACTAGCTTGCTGGCTTCGGCGGGGTTCTACTTCTCTTCTTGTTCGTAATGAATTATAGTCGGTATCGGGCTCAGCCAGTCCGGGGCCGATCACTGCATTGGGCGGGCCTAGAATTCGTCTCGTGCTGGGCCAGGCAAACGATTCTCCTCGTGCCGTCAAAGCGGGGCGAATGGTTCATGGCAAAGACCAAATACGTTGGCTATACAATTGGGCTGTGTGAACTGCTTGCCTACTTTGAAGTGGAAATTGAGTCGTTAAATCCACGCGTGCGATCGTTGACCATCGAATCGGGGAAGCGAAATTGGTTGAGGCTCGCATCTAGATCTACATCTAAAGTCGAGGGAAAAAAACAACTCGTATCGACCTAGTCAGCTCTATATCTCAAATAATTCGCCGATCTTTCAAACACAATAAACCTAACCGATCATGACATAGTATTCCATGTGGGAGCCTAAATTTACCATAGGAATGTATGAACGGTTTAATTAGTTTAGATCGAGGTCGGTAATTTTTTATATTTATTGGTCATTCTATCAACCAAATCGATGTCTCAATTTGAACATTTACGTAATTACCATTTTTTGATCCAACGTAGTTCAATTGAATACACTTCGTTACTTCAGTGAACTGCAAATACAATTCTGTTTCGTGTTACCAATGACCTCAATCTTCATGTGCAGCCACCATTTTCTTCCATATCTCACCTACCGACGAGCTAACTTTTGTCTTTCAAATCCCTCTCATTCAAAAAACTTGGAACTAAACCTCGTTGTTACTACCCCGGGCCGGATCCAAATCCCCGGAAACCTCCTCTCTGTGTTGCTCCGTCGCCGGAACGCCGCCGAATTCCGCCATGGCGAACGCGACATCCGCCGGAGGACCTGCCTTGGCTCGGCACAGCGGGCAATTGGCATGCGAGTAGAGCCACGCGTCAACGCAAGCCGCGTGGAAGTAGTGCATGCACTCGGGCAGCACCCGAACCGACACCCCGTCGTCGAACTCGGAAAGGCACACGGCGCACGTGTCTTCCTCTCCCGAGTCCTCCTTGTCGTCACGGATCATGGCCAGGTCCAGCTCCACCAGGGCAAGGCCCGGCCCGGCCCGTCTTGGCCTCCGAGCCCGATTGTCACTCTCTTGATCATGCTCGTCGGAATTACTACTGAGCTGAGCTTGACGGGGCGCTGCGTTGCGGTTGGGGAGGCCGACGACGATGCAGTGGTAGGTCGCAACCACGATGGCTCCGACCATGATCCCAAGGAGGCCGATGATCAGCGGATCGATCTCAAAACTCCGGTTGTGGTGGCGATACTCTCCGTCCATGGCAGAAATCCGAATTGTGTGTATAATGTGTTCTGGGAGCAGAGAGAATTCACTTGCTAGAGATCAAAAAGAGGTTTGTAATATATTTAATCGAATCAATATAGGTTTCTATAAAAGGGTACTAAGTATTCCAAGACAAAGGAAAGTTCTTCGAACGTCATCGATTTTTCAGTGATTTTGCTAAACGTGCACGAAACGTTTGGGCATTGTGGGAAAACGACCTGTTCGTTTTTTTCCCGGAGGAAGGATTTTGACATTGACATGTGGACATATGTGCTAAGATTGATTTTAAAGAGTTACGTCGGCGAAATGAAATGATACAATTTTGTTGTCTATTTCCGTTATCTATCGCAATTCCATCGCATCATTTTATGGATCAATTTTAAAAATACTTAACCTTGGTTGCGTTATTTTAGGAATCAATTTTTTAGTTCTCTGGTATTTCTGATTACAGGAAACGTTTGTGAGTTTATGTCAAGAATATCTATTAACTATCGGAATTCTGAGGTAGAGACACGATAGTCTTCTTTAGTGCTTCTCAAGGTTTGTGAATGGACAAATGAAATGAGCATGTGCAGCTCTATTAGTGTTAATAAATTGCTAATCAATGATTTGGAATGCTTTAGATTACTCTAATCTAAAAGTGGGTTTTCCTCCATGATCTTCTCATTGAGAAAAACGAAATCCCCATATCTCAGTGATGTTCAGTTGCATACATTATGATCACCATTGTCTCCTACTATCGAATTTGAGGATTTTGATTTGTCTAACGTTTGGACCAATTTTTACCTTTTAATTGTTAGCTTTTTTTCCCCAAATATTGGCGGTTGATTTAATTTGACTTTTATTTAATGTGGACTATTTGAAACATTTAATATATATATATGATTAACATATTAACTTGACGGGTCCTTATTTTAAAGTGTCGATTCCCGTACGCCTCACACTCCCAAGTTGGATCTATATATTTCTCTTCCCTAGAACTAGGGAATACCAATGATAGTCACATCAAAGAGAAGTTGAACGTTAGCAACATGGAGAGTTGTTGAATATGTAAAAAGAAAAAAAAAACACATTTATTCTTTAAATAATTTAAAACAAAAGCACCAACATTATCATTAATATTTTAAGTGATATTGGGGATCATAGATTGATCTTTAAACAACTAGATTATATTCAACATTGGATAAGAGTTTATCGCAACTATTCAACATATATATCGACTTTGTAAATTAATTATAGAATTCATTGTACAATATTTCGGCATCAATTTTTCTTACTTTTGAGTAACGTTGGTATAGTAAGACCGATTTACAAAATCAGTACGCTAAATGGTGTTCAATAAGTAAATCATATTGAGCACCAAATAAGATCTTTTTTTTTTTTTTGCCCTATCTCTCAATGAGTGTCTACAAAATACTTAATATACTAATTTTGTGAATTGGGATTGAGATACTCACTTTTATTACTAAATCTTCATGTCAATACTTTCTGTAGGTAATATGGCATTTTAATTCAGGGAAGTATTCTCTCAAATAGCCAAACTCCAACGAGAGATTTGGAAGGGCCGGACGCGAATCGGTGATACTTTCGAAAGCATAATATATATATATTTTGGATCAGAAATGCCAATATTCATTACTAACTTGAAGATGAAATGTTACAAAGGATCTAATATCCAAACATTAAATCAACCAAAAGGAAATGGGGAGGAATTAACAATCCAATTCGTCGGGAGAGAGCCAGCTTGATAGGCTTTGGCGACCCAGTCAGCCACCTTATTATAGTCTCTCGGTTCAAAATGTAGGTCATTCCTTCTAGCTAGCCTAGCAAAAATATGCAATCTTGTATAATGGACTGAGAGGCCCATGGTGCTTCCGACCAACCCAAAATACAATCAACCGCTGATAAGCTATCAGATAATAGCAATATGTACAAATCAATTGGAAGTACATCTTCAATTTATTTTTCTCTCTTTAGTTTCAACCAAAGCAGAGTTTCCCATATGGTTAGGGTTTTGGCGATGAAAGCGAAAGGGGCAAAGATCCGTTTGGCGAATTTGTCCATGAGAACTCCTTCTCTGTTTCTGTATATTCCTACTGCCGATTCCTCCATATTTGAGTTGCACCAAGAACAATGAACATTAATTTTGCAGGAGATCTAGGTCGGCAAGCATTATGGTTGTGTTGCAGAGTAGGTCGTGTCTTCTCGATTTATCTTGTCACATCCATGTTTCGCAAATAGTTGGGTCATAAAAACCGCTTCTTCTATCATTAAACTTAGATTATGTCTTCTTGCTTGGAAAATCAGGGTGTCTCAAGCCTTCCAAGCTAGCCAAACAACTTTTGCAAGACTGTGAACTAGTTCTCACGGTAAGGTTCTCCCATGTCCATTTGTCCATCCAATTGCTATTTTCTTGGGATATGGCAACTTCGATTCTATGGCCTAACAGATTTCCTTTGTCTAGGGACATAAGATAAACATGTGCTCTATAGATTTGGGAGCTTAGCCGTAAAAGGACACTTTGGTTCAGATAAAATCTTCTTCCTGTATAAATTTTCCTTCGTAGGTAAAGCATTGTTGTATGCACTCCATAGTAGAAACCTCACTCACCTTGGGATAGGTTTTAAGTTTCTAGATTTCAGTCTATAGTCTCTTAGGAGGCTGGTATGATGTAGAGGGTTGATTTACCGTTTGAAGTCATTCCGAGTTTCGAAGCTTGTTATATCCACTTTTCACCATATAAGAACCTAAGTTATTTGCTATCCATAGTATCTTGTTTGGTCTAGGTGTTAAGCATAAAGTTTAGCTAATATTTCTTTAATAATTCTTTCCTCGAAAATCTCTTGTAATAACTAAATATCCCATCCTCTATCATTGTGATTTATTAATTTTGCTATCAACTAAAGGTCATTTCTATTTGCTAGACCTTCTATCTTGCCTGAGAGCAGACATCTATCCTCTCTGACTATGATCCTATTGCCATCACCAATATCCCATTTAATCTCTGACCTAATTCTATATTTTCTCATTAATAAGCTTTGTCACCCTCAAGAGGGTCAAGGGCCTTTGTTTGCTGTCCAAAAATCTCCTCTAGGAAAGTAAATACCTTTCAACAGTTTACTCCATATGGCTTTCGGGTCTTGAATGAATCTCCAAGCATGTTTTTTCAACTAGGTCTCTTAAGCCTAGCCCCCTACAAACTTTCATAGTTTTCAAGATATCCTATATTTTCCAATGAATGACTTTTCTAGTAGCATTTTGCTTCTACCAAAAGGATGATATTCTCTTTTCAATAGCTCTACAAATTGATATGGGAATTTTAAAAATAGACGTGATAAATTGTGGTAATGCTTGGACCACCATTTTAATTAGGATTTCTATGCCTGCCTTTGACATCAGCTTCTCTTTCTACCCTTTTAGTTTCCTATTGATCTTTGCAAGAACTCAGGAAAACATTTATTTCTTATTTGTCCCTAGTTTGAATGTACGCCTAGATACTTCCCTGTTTTCTCAATGGCTGGCACTCTTAATTCAGCTGCTAAATTTTGTTTTAATCTTTGAGGATAGTTTTTCCCGAAGAAAATCTTTGACTTGTTAAAGTTGATGGACTGTCCCAATGCAGAGTAATACTAATGTAAGATATTTGCTAATGTTGACACCTATATTTTGATGACCCGTTTAGTCATTTATCGCATTAAAAATTAGGGATTAATTTTTAACCCCTAAAAAAATTATTATTAATTAATTGTATAGCATATAATTTTAGGTGCATTTATTTGGATCGGTGACGAATGTGTTCGACTCGATGGTTCTGAGCTTCTATTTGGTGAGTTGACAAAAAATTTGGCCAAGCCCATTATTCCTTTGATGGCTAAAGTTATGCATGCAAAGATTTCATTGAAATGCGCATGATATTTGAGTGGGGGATGAATCTTTTAGCTATGGGAAAGAAATAAAGGGGAAAAAGGAAAATGAAAGAAGATCTGCAAGTTCGCCTCTTCGTGCAAGGAAAATATATAGATTACAAGAAGTGGGATCGGTCAACATGGGGAATATAATCGAGACCATCTTTAGGCACCCACGGCCACAAGCAAAAAGGAAAGAAGTCAGAGTAAAATATATTTTGAACATTCCTCAGAGGAAAGGAAATTGGACACGGCAAGATTTAAATCAATTAAGATTGTCTCAAAGAGGAAAGGATGCGTGAGAAGCAAAAAGAAAGCAAGCATAAAAGCCAAGAAAGTGGACTCTCTTCAAGGAGGCCACACAATTGAGACACACGGCCAACAGAAAGCGAGAGAGGAAAACAGAGAGGAAGGTCGCATACATGGAAGAGAGGAGCAACTAGAGAGAGAGAGAGAGAGAGAGGTTCGCAGACATATCCGTCAATCTAAAGCGGTGTTCCGCTGCCAACTCCCTCGTTGCCGCTGACTTGACGCTTCCAGTTGTCCGACTTGCGTCGGTCCAGCGCTGCTGATAGTCTTGACAACAACATCAACGGGTTTCGCCTAGTCGCTGTGCCACACCAGTTTAACGTGTTCGCTGAGAAACCGGCACCTTCCTCGTGCTGCATCCGGTCAATTCCCACGGTGCTACAACTATTGCACGACAACGTGCAGCGTCGGAATATCAGCAAATTTTCAGCGAGCTCCCAGTGCTCCTGCACCAAATCTAGCCATCATGATCTGAGTTTTTCCCTGCAGGTTTACCAGTGCATTTGCCCACGACCGACAACAAATCATCAGCCTTCTTTTGTTCCAATATCTCGTCACTACAAACGCAGCCAGCGTGTAACTGCTGTGCCGATCTTGTCCAGCGGGCACCAAGCCTCCATCGAGAAGTCCCCACAGTGAGTTGTTCCTTCCCTGGCCGAGAATTACTGGACCAGCAGGCTTTGCCGAGCAGCCCGTAATCAGAGTCCCATCGTCGGTCCGCACGTGACACCACCATGGATTCCCTGTCGATGAAGCTGCTGCCGCACTGAGACCAAACCGAGGAGATCATCAAGCTATCAAGGGAGTTATCAATTCTCAATAAAAATTTCACTTTTCTTTCTCTATTTTCACGTAAAAGGGGCACATATCATGCCCATGTGAGCACCTGAAAAATAAGAGAAGAAGAGTTTTCTGGTTTTCTCAGGGCTTCGCTTTCCTGACGTGGTTATTATATGTTTAATGCACTGCCACACACAGCCACGATCTCCATTAATCGCAGACACCACCTGGCGCAAGTCCAGCCTGCTCCATTGATTTTCCCAGATTTGTTGAGTAGTTCGTTGCGACGATTTCAGTCCAATTTAGCGAGCTTCCGCAACCACCGCAAAGTAGTCCCTCCTCAGCCGGATATCACCGTGAATCATCCACCACAAGCCATCGCTGGTCCCCTGATCCGATGAGTCCAAATTCGGTAACGATATTACGAAATAGGTAAAGATATTATCCAAATTCAATTTGGTAATTTCCTTACTTAATTCATTGATATTGCGATTAAATTCAAATCTTTGAATGATCATCTTATCCAAAGTTTCCCGAAAAGTTTTTTTAAATTAGGGATTTATTCCCTAATTTCACAACGTGTACATGATTGATAGTCTGATTTCACGCTCGAAATACGACTCGCAATCGCACGGAAAAATTGCCAATCCGATCTCACACTCGAGATACGATTCGTGATTTTGTTAAAAATTGGTCAATCCGATCTTATGCGCGAGATACGATTCGTCAATTTATTTCCCTAAATTAAATGGACATGGATGATATCTTGCTTGATTTGGTGCCATGCTTTCTTGATGCCTCTATTAGATTGCTCTCGTAAAAGAAAAACCCAAAAATATTTATTTGAGTTAGATTAGGTTCATGTTAGAATATTACTTGTTTTAGGGTTATTTTTGCATGTTTAGAATAGGAAATTTATTTATTTCAAATTCCTTAAATAAAAATCCAAAAAAGATGCATTCATTTAGGGTGTTAGTTTTTTTTAATTTAAATTGCATGTTTAATTATTTGACAATTTTAATTTCGAATTTCATAAAAGAAAAAAGAAAAAAAATTAGAATTAGGGCATTCTTTGTACGTCATTGCATATTATGATAGATTGCATACTTATTAAGAAAATAAAAAATCATGTGCACGTCATATAGCATTAGATTCATGAAATGCACGTCATTTAGTGATTGTTGCTAGGTGCATTTAATTAGAAATTGCCCCTTCATTAAGATTAGGTCAGTTTGGTTAATTTAGATTGCATATTTAATTATTGCATTTTTTACTCATGTCATATAATTTAAGTTATACTGCCATGTCATATCATTTCATGTTAGATTAGTAGCATGCATTGCATATTGCATGATTTTCATTAAATAAGTGAAAGAGAAAAAAAAACAAAATTGTGTGTTAATTAAAAACCATATCTAATGTTGTTGATGTGGATTTTAATTTAACATTGCAGATGCTTTCGTTGCTTTGAGGTAAGTTTTGCAATTTATTCATTTGCTTTCTTGAGTGTTAAATTGGTGGTTTGCGCACCCGCATGATCACCTCACATGTTAGATAAATTAAAATCAATCCAAGTTGCTTGCCAAACAATTTTTCAAAATAAAAGAGAAAGGTACCGAAAAGGCGTTAGAGAAATCTAGCGTAACCAAGTCCCCGAACTCATAAATCTCTGGTTCGTAGGAGTAAAGTAAATCTCCCATTACTCTATTTGGGTTTCTAATCGACCCACCAAAAATAGCTTAGTGGCGACTCCTAATTGAAAATCAATTGCATGTTAAGAATTTGAACCTAAGTCACGAATTGATATGAGCTTGGGAGAGCTCGAGTTAAGTCTAGGCTTAACAATCCATTAGCCAAACCTTAGGTGGTTCACATTGCGAAAAATTGGTCCCGCCAGCTAAGTTATGAGCCTTGGCGATTGTACCATCCATGAAAAATATAGCATTATCTGCGAATAGGAGATTTGATAATGTAGGGCAATATGGATTCAATTGGATGCATTTATACTTCCATCTGTTGTAGCTTTCACTATCAAAGAGGATAGGACATTACCCATAAAAATAAAGAGATGGGGGATAGTGGGTCCCCTTGCCTAATCTCTCAGTTGGTTTGAAATAGTCACAAGACTCCCCATTTACTCTAACACTAAAGGATACCAAGGAGATACATTGTTTAACCAATAAAACCCATTTCTCACAAAAGCCTATTTTCAACATTCAATCACATAGGAAATCCCATTTCATCATATCATAGGCTTTTTTATATGAAATTTGAGGACTGCCTAAAATTTTCGCTTTCATTTTCTCACTCTAGGCCGATGTAGAACTTCCTAAACAATAAAAATATTATCTTGTATTTGTCGACCCTAACATAGGCGCTTTGCTCATGAGATATAATTTCTAGGAGCTAGGGTTTTTGTTTATTGGCCATAACTTTTGCAGTGATTTTATAATTAAAATTATACGAGCTAAATAAGCCTATACTGAGTAATACTTTTTGGATTAGAAATTTTAGGAATGAGGGTGATATAAGTCCGGTTAATTTCAGGATCAAAGATACCTCCGTTGAAGAAGTTATCTACCATTCTGAGTATATCCTCATAAATTTCCAACAAATTGCTTTGATAGAATAATTCATTAAGTCCGTTCAGTCCCGATGCCTTTGTTACGCCCATTTAAAAAGCCATTAGTTTCACTTCTTCCCTTTTAACCTGCCCAACTAAAGCCTTATTCACTGCATTTGCGATCACTTGTGGACATTAGTCTAAAACATGCTAATATTCTCTACTCCTTATCGTAATATATAGAGCCTAGTAGAAATTTGTGATGTGTTGCTTAAGGATCGAAGGGTCTCTACCCCAATTATGATCATCAATTTGTAGCATAGAGATTTTATTACGTTGTCTTCTTTGTATTGTGGTTGCACGAAAGTATTTCGTACTTTGGTCCCCCCATTTTATCCAATTAATCCTAAATTTAGTGGCCCAGTACATTACTTCTTGTCTCCATAGACCTTCAATTTACTTAATAATTTGGCGATATTCCTTGTGGTTTGGAGTCCGCTTTGCCCTATTTGTCAACTCTGTAAGTTTTCCCCCTAGAGATTGAATTTGACCGGATAGGTTTTTGAATTTTTTTTGTTGCTCTACCTCCTCAGTTCATCAACTACCTTTTTTGTTTTGCTAACAATATCCAGTAGATTACCTTTCTCAGCCCTCCAAGCTCTTTGAACCACTTCTTTGCACTCTGAATCCTATGTTTAAAAAGCTTCAAATCTGAAAATCTTCTTCTTCTTTTTTTTCACCCCAACTAAATCTGAAATTAGAAAAGTCGGACAATGATTAGATCTAATTGCAGGTAGTGCTTAAGCCTCTGCATTTGGGAATAAAACTCTTCAATCTAGATTACAAAGAGCCCTATGAAGTCTCTTTTTAACAAGCTCTACACCTTTCCAATTGTTAGTCCTTGTGTAAGCACATCCCTTGCTCTTTATATCCATCAATGTTGAGTTCACAAATTCCCGGAACACTACCATCCTATACCGATTCACTTCATGTTTTCTAACATTTTCCCAATGATATAAGATTTCATTGAAATCTCTTATATATAGCCACATGAGACTATTTAAGACATGAATAGAACACTAGATTTGCCATAACTCTAACCTCTCTTGATAATTAGTAGTTGCGTGAAGAAATGAATATATTCATAATGACTCCATTGTTAAGGTCCTTACATATAACACCAATGAGCTCTTTGGTACTAAATTCTACATCCACCTAAACCTCCTTATCTCACGTAAGTATCAATCCATCCCCAATTTCAATCAACTTAATTATGACTGCATCTTTAAATTAAGACGTTTTTTTCACTCAATCAACAACAGTTTCTTTTTTCTTAGTTTCCATAGGGAAGACCAAGTTAGGTCTCTCTCAAGCCACTAAGGCTCGAAGATGCTAGATTGTCAATGGAGTACATAATCCTTGACAGTTCCAACTCAACAACTTCATATAGACCTTGATGACTTATTAGGGCTAGCCACCAAAACCCGTTCATTAACCCCTTTCCACACCTGGAATGAGGTGTCTAATAGATTCTCCTCATCCAACAAGTTCCCTGATAGTCACTGCTTTTCATATGGAGTAAAACGTTTCTATTTTTTAGTAACTAGTGTTTTATGTCCTGTCTTTTTTTTTTTTTTTTTTTTTGATGTCCCTACACATCTACAGCATTCTATCAAAGAAGAGATAGTAACTGAGTTTGTTGTACTCTTTTTCCATTATTTAGGGTCACATATTCCAACATTTTTTCATCATGCATTATCTCATTTACTGCTGAGTTATAAGTAATCGGAGCCCTATTTAGTTTTGTTTGATCCTTTTGCAAATTCATATTTTCAGAAGGAGTTGGTGTTTCTAGCACGACTTCCTTTTCCTCAAGGTTTGGATCTATTTTCCCAAAGGTCTTCCAACATGGACTATAATCTTTCACTTCAACCTCTAGCCATGAACCATATCTACTAGGTTTGTCTTGAGGAAATTTTGGGCAAAAGTTGGCATAATGTCTAATACAACCACATGAATAACAAAAATGAGGCAACCTATCGTACTTGAAATCAATACGTCATTTTCTACCTCCTAGCTCAATTATAGTTATTATCTTTAGGGGGCATTCTAAGTTCAGTTAGACTTTAACTTTATCAATTTTACGCGAGCTATTATTCCTTGCTACAAAATGACCTCCTCTATTTTGCCCAACTTTGAGACTATATTCCGCACAGCATTTTCCATAACCCAAGCTTGAGGAAGACTCGAAATATGCACCCAGAAAGTATATTTTTAAACTCATAATAATATTCGGGGACATTAGGATCCTTCCTATTGTACAAGGAGATTGCTGGCAAAAGACTAAGGACCAATTTCCAGCACTTGATTCTTCTCCTCAACTGAGTTAAATATAAAGAGAAAATAGCCAAGTTCAATAATCTCGCATTCCACTGATTCTAACTTCCAGGCCGTGACATTCTGAACTTTTCGACCCTATAAGTATAAACGGACCGTTGTGGACTTAGACTGTGAAAACAAGCCAGATGATGAGCCCAATGGATCGTAAGGAAAGCACGGGCTTAAGGAGTTAACAGGTTATGTTAAGATAACAAGCATGAGCCCAATAGGCCTGGCTTGGGATAGGTCAAGATTTGGGTTCGTTAAAGTTATAAATTATGCCTAATAGGCCGTGAAATGAGCTTAGTGAAGCTAAACACGTGTATTTCGGCCCAAGAACTTTAATTTTTCGATTAAGATTATATACTAGTTGTATACGAGATTTAATCAAGATCTTGTTAAAATTTATAAGTGACTATAACTTTTTAAACGAACGCTAACTATCATGCCTCCACTCTCTTTGGATGCACGACACCCCTCGTCTCTCTCAGGTCATTCGACTGCAACGTCTCAGGAGTCGTTGTCGACTCATTTGCATTATCGATTATATACGCAAGCAGAAAATAAACAAATCATCCAACCAACAAATAATTATAGTTTGTTGACGCCTAAATTTTGATTAGGTTTTTAATTAGGCCTTAGTTTCTATGTTTATGTATTTTTCCTTTTTTCTTTCGGATAATAAATAATAAATAACAAAAACAAAAAAAATCAATAAAAACAAACAAAAAGCAAAAAAAGCGGCCACCCCATTTTCTTTCCCTTTTTCCCCTTTCGCGCGGGCCCAGGCCCAGCCTTTTCTTCCCAAATCCGGCCCGACCTCTTTCTTCCTTCTCCGCCTCTGCAGGTCACGCGCAGCGACGACGACGCGCTCAAGAGCAACCTACGGCAGAGAGGAGTGGAGGTAGGCCGAAAGAGAGGACAATGTGCATGCGCCTTCAATGCGCGCCTTTAATGCTGAGATGAGACATCGGTTTGGCCGGCGGAGGCCATTCGGCGTGTGAAGACCGGCGGTCAAAGCTCCGTCGACTGGCCACCCCTTCGCCTATAAATAGGCCTCTCCCGACGATAGCAAGAAGGGAGAAGTGGTGAAGGATCGAGGGCTGTAGATCTTCGAAATCTCCCACTGAGAGACTTCAGAAAAGGGGGCCGAGGACGAGCAGGCCGAGATCTGAGAGCTCGCGACCAGAGAGGGAGAGAGGCTAGCAAGCTCAGAGAGATCCCCTGAGAGACTTCGGGGAACTCGAAGAGCGAGCAAGGGTGAAGGATCGGGTCGCAAGCTAAACGACCTCCCACCGAGAGACATCGGGGGAGGCCGGCAGCAAGTGAACCCAGATCTGCGAGCATTCGAGGCCGGAAGAGAGAAGAGGGTTTTGGATCCGCGAAGAGGGAAAAGAAACCAGAGAGAGCCACCTCGAGTCGTGCCCGACGCCACCGTCGCTCTAGATTTGAGAGCTAAACGGCCGCCGTCGCTGTTGCTCACCTCGACCGTAGCTACCGTGCCGTGCCCTCACTGCGAACAGGTAATAGCTGTGCTTGCTCTGCCCGGGTAACTGTCGCTTTGCCCTCCCCTGAGAACCCAGCAGTCATCCATCGTCGTTGCCGCCACTTTTTTCGATGAACCAGTGGCCGCCATCGTCGTCGCCTCTTTTCCCCCTGAAAGGCTAGCTGTCGATCGCCACATCGCGGCCGTTGAGTCCTCCGGCGATGTCCCGACAATCCCTCTTCGGCGCCACAAATCGTCGAGCCCTAGGGCTTCCAGCAACCTGCCTCGCGAAAGGGATGTCGGGTCGAAGACAGGTCGGATTCGGGCCACTGTGCGGGTAGGGTTTCGAGCATAGAAGGGGAGGGGCGGAAATCGGGTCATTGAGTCGTCAGGTCGTCGAGTCGGGCTTGAAATCCAGCGCCCTAGGGTTTCAGGGTCGCTGGGGTCTTGGGTGGTTGGCCCGAGTCGGATCCAACCCGGTCGCATTTTGAAATAATAAAAAAAAAGTAGTAATAATGTTTTAATAAAAAAAAAAAAAAAAAAGGTATAAAAATATATTTTATTTTCCAAAAAAATCAAAAAATCTAAGTCCGGCAACGACCCGGGTCGGACCCAAACTAGGGATCCGACCCGGTTCATTTTTTACATTATAATATAATATAATATTTTAAAAATAATAAAAAATAATTTATTTTTTCAGAAAATCAAAAAAATCAAAAAAGCCATATTTTCCCAAAAAAGCCAAAAAAATCAGAAAAAGCCAAAAAAATTATTTATATTTTCAGAAAAAGATAAAAAAATCCAAAAATGCTTTTTATGTCCAAAAATGAGAAAATGATCCAAAAATAATATTTTTACTCTACAAATGCATGGAAACCCCCTCAAAAATCCAAAAGCCTTGGGGTTTAAATAAGATTAGGTACCGAAAGGGCATTAGTAACTCACTAAAGGCTCCATGATCCAAGACTCCTTGAATACACAAGCTCAAGCATAACTCGCTCCACCACATCAAATCGACGATCATATCAGGGTCAATATCTAAATTGGACACAACCCCATCAAGTACGTCCACATCAATTACATCCTAACTAATGCCCTATGATCCTTCTACACCTAAAGGTTCATTGAAACCATGAATGGGCGTCGTCTAAGGGTGAGCGCAGTTCTCAGTTCTTAAAGGACCGATTCCGATTCCCGATTCCTTTTTTTCGGGAATTGGCAATTCCGATTCCAGTTGCGGAATCGGTTTCAGAATCGGTTAGGGCTCCAAAAGGAGCCCCCCTCCCCCGCTTAATGCTCCCTATTTAGATTTTACACTTGGAACTCACGCCGCTAGATGCCACTCTGAGTCTTGCCGCCGAATGCCGCTCGCCCTCAAGGCCGCGCCTGCTGAACGCCGCTGGACACCAGTCGTCGATGTCGCTCATGCGAACCCTCGTCGCTCAACGCCCGTCACTACCATGCTCTGCCTCTGCCCATCGCCGACACCGCTCGATGCTCGTTGCTACTGTGCTCTACCTCTGCCCGTTGTCGATGCCGCTCTAACTCTCGCCACCGGACACTACACTGATTCTCGCCACCGAACGCCGCTGCCGGACACCAATCGCCAAGGCCGCTCGTGCGAACCCTTGCCGCTCGACGACAATTGCTGCCATGGTCTGCTTCTACCCATCGCCGACGCCACTCTAAGTCTCGCCGCCGGACGCCGCTCGCCTTCAAGGTCGCCGCCGCCGGATGCCGCTGAACGCCAGTCGTCGAGGCTGCTCGCCCGAACCCTCGCCACTTGACGCCAATCTCTCCCATGCTCTGCCTCTGCCCGTCACCGATGCCGCTTGCCCTAGAGGCCGCCGCCGGACGGCGCAGGCCACGCCACCATTGCTCAACGCCAGTCACTAGACTCATTTATCGCAAAGCCTGAGGGTGCCTATTCTGGAAACATCACGTGATTTGCCTTCTCTTGAATTCGGCATTTGCTAGGATCAATCAAGGTACGGTCCTCATCTAATATCGCTTTCCGTCGACCGCTTTGCACGTCTAATGATCATTGCAAATCACCTGGAACGTCTCATTACCTGTAGTGCGAAGCGGTTTGCGCATCGATGTTGTTCTTCTTGTTGATGATAATGGAGGTGTGTTGAGGATGAATGTTCTGTTCTCGGTGAATGTGATATGGGTGCTTTCAAAGCACACAAAGTAGTGGAAGGTGCTTTGTGATCTGGTTTGTTCAAAAACTGAATTAGATTAGAACCTAAATTCACTATGCACACAAAGTAGTGATCTAGGTGAATTTAATTGTGTGCTTTGTTCAAAAAATTAGATTCTAATCTAACTGCTTTGTGTGCACGGTGCTTTGTGATCTGGGTGAATTTAGTCAACATAGAATGCGATGCTTTGTGTACACGGTGCATGTTCTGTTCTCTTATACAAAGTGGCTCTTCTAGATTACTGGTCCTTAATTGCAAAGGTAATATAGGATAAGGATAACAATGTGCCGCATAATGGATATATGCATGATCAAATTGGACTCATTTTAGCTTGTGTCATTTGCGCACGAGTTATCATCTATCAAAATACACAGATTATTAGCATCTAGCAAAAGCTAATTGTCTACAATACTTGAAGCATTTCTTTGAGGGGAAAGTTGTGTATTGATTTGGTTTTAGCAACTGCCTGCACATTTTGTAACTCAATTTACATTATGTTTTGAAAATTTTAATTATATTCTATTATTGTTGTGTAGTGCGAAGTTAATGTATCAAGATAACACGTCAATGGATGTGGAGGGACGTGAGGAGATGACTCCGATTACGAAATTAGAGTTTTCTGGCGATGAAATTGAAGAAGATGCACCCCCTACCATAAGTGCCACAAATAAGGTACCCGGTTCTCATCTTCCTCATGATAAGAAATATACATTCGAATGCTGGAATCATTATTCGAGAATCAGTGATAAAGATGGAAAAATATATCAAGTGAAGTGCATTTATTGTAGGTCCATGCTTAAGCACCGTGTTGCTAACGGTACTTCTGTAATGAGGAAGCACTTGACTGCATGCAAGAGGTTTACCCATAATGTAGATAAAATGCAGAAATTCTTTGCATCACGTAATGTCAACATGGCTGGCAAGGCAGGAGGAGATTCTAATACCGGTAGCGTCTTATCGACATGGTCATTTAATTAAAAACGCTGTAGGCACATGCTTGCTCGGTTCATCATTCTTGATGAGCAACTTCTTTTCCTTGGTTAAGCGTGTTGGATTTCATGAATATGTTACTGAGTTATAACCTCTCTTCAAACATGTATCATATTTCACAGTTGCAAAAGATTGCATGGAGTTGATTTTATGTGAAAGAACGTCTTTGAATAATTATTTTGGAAAAATTAATTCTAGGATCGCACTCATGATGATACATGGACTTCCAATCAAAATCTGAATTATTTGTATCTCACTACACATTTTATTGATGATAATTGGAAGTTGCATAAAAAAATCATCAACTTTGTGGTGATGCATAATCACAAGGATAGGGAGATTAGGAAAATTGTGAAGAAATGCATTGAGGAGTGGGAAATAGAAAAAAAAAGGTGTCCACAATTACCGTGGATAATATTAGCTGGAATGATGTTGCAATTGGCTATTTAAAGGAAAAACTTTCGAAATAAAGGTCGTTGATATTAGATGGTAGTGTTTTGCATATGAGGTGTACAACTCATATTAAATTTGATTATGAGAGATGGCTTAACTACAGTACGTGACTCCATTGCATGTATCCGAAATGTGGTTAGGTATGTAAGGAGTTCTCCCACGAGAGCCAAAGGATTTCAATCTTGCATTGAGAGAGAACGGATCACTTATAAGGGTTCGGTAGTTCTTGACGTTGCCACTAAATGGAACTCTACTTACCTCATGTTAGACACCACCATAAAGTTCAGAAAAGCTTTCGAAAGGATGGAAGAAGATAATCCATCTTTTGTAAGTGAGCTCAATTGTGAAACTCCTAGTGATGATGATTGGGAAAATGTTATTATTCTTTCGGAATTTCTAAAAGTATTCTTTGATGCCACCAATTAGATGTGTGGGAGTTCATATATTACTTCAAATGATTATTTTGAAAGGATAGCTTTTTTGTATAGATATTTGAAAGATGCGGTCAATGCTTTGCATCCTAAACTTCAAGCTATAGGTGTGAAAATGAAAAAAAAACTTTGACAAATATTATGGAAGTTTGGATAAATTGAATATGATGGTGTTGATTGTGGTTGTGTTAGATCCTAGAGCCAAGTTAAATTATGTGAGTTTCTTGTATGGACAAATTTATGATAATAAATCGAAAATTAAAGAGATGCATTATAAGATGAATGATATATTGGAGCGTTAGTATAAATTTTATGAGCAATCTTATCTTATTTCAAGTTATCAAAATGTTGATGGCCATAATTTAGGTGTAAGTAGTAATAGTTTCAATACCGATACGGGTGGTAATGAAGGAATAAAGAAGTATGACAGCCAAGCTTGGAAAAAAATGTTTTTATACTCAAATGAACAAGGGTGCGATGACAACATGTCACGCCCCAATCTTTGGTCACGTGCCCATCCTTCACTTCTTGGTCAATTGCTAGCGATATCCCAGGACGTATCGCCGACCCATTCATTTAAATAAGCACACGCGGAAGCAATTATAAAATCCCCAGACAATAATTCAATGAGATAGAAAAGCAGGACCACAACTTAACGGAACCATAACACACCTTTATACATATCATACTAATTCATTTACATCACTAGTAGATATTCACAAGGCCTATTAAAAAGGTTGGTTCTCAAAACTAGTTGTCCTAGGACCAACTAATCAGACCTAGCTACTGAACCTTCGGGGTCCATTGGGTCTGGGCAAGACTGCGGGTCCTCCACTCCGCCCTCGGGTAGATTTGCTTGATCCTCCTCCTTGGTAGCCTCGATCACCTCGGTTGGAATATCAAAGCCTTTAAGAGGACTTATCCTCAAACCATAGGATGTTGTATGAAACCAGGCTTTATATTGGTCGGGTACTTCCTGGTTTGGGGCCTCTTCTGCCCAGATTGAAGTTACCACAAACTCATACGTCCAATCGCTTTTGGAATCAGGAAACACATGGACCTGCTCGGTCATTCTTGTAGGACGACTGTAACGCCCATGGGGACTTGCCATCTCCGAACCTGAAAATGGTTATTCAATAACCAATGAGACTATGTCTCAGCAAGTTCTACTCCCTAAGACCCAATTAGTAAACCAATACACCTTAGGGCTGCCTAAGCACAACACGAGTCAAAGGACTTACCTTGGCCTCAATCCCAACTTGCAAATCAGTACAGTTCAATATGCACCCAACAATCTCAACAGATCGAAGCATCGATCAAATCAACCTAGTCGATTACATGTCATTCAAACCATCACAAGGTCATTTTCACTCAATCAGTCAATTCACAACATCAGATCAATCGACTTAGTCGATTACATATCAACAAGACCACTTCCGGTCATTTCAATTATTCCAACTCAATTCCCAATTACGAATCATGGTCCCACTCGGCAACTTTCAATATTTAGTGGCTTTACGGTCCCACTTGACACTTTCCATATTTAATGGTTTTACGGTCCCACTCAACCCTTTTCCAAATTTAATGGCTTTACGGTTCCACTCAACCCTTTCCAAATTTAATGGCTTTACAATCCCACTTGACCCTTTCCAACCGCGGCCAACGATATTGCACTTCGTAATTAAGTTCCTCAATTTCATAATATCTGAGTCTAATTTCTTGGTATCAAAGACACCTGATAAAAATATCGTGTGTGGGTACACGATCTGCTTTAGCCAAAATAGAATAATTCCCTTTCTATAAATCCCACCATTTTCTGTAGTCCATCAAAACATTTTTTTCACTGTCAAACCATGCCCGGTTATTTTTCAATTAATAACCAAAGATTATTCAATTTAGGAATAAATCCTAAAATCACTCATAAATCAATTTAGCACCAAATAAAGTTCAAATAAATAAACGGACTGCACCACAACAGTCAGCAAGAAATTCCGATCATTGACCATCCCGATTGAATTTTCGGAAAAATAAATAAATAATTAATTAATTTCGATAATTAATAATTAATTACTAAAAATCCAATTTAGGCCTGTATTGCCTAATTGAAGCCCAATAAGGGTCAAGAAAAATCCCGAGATACATTCAATAAATACTATAGGCAATTCTCTAGCTAAGTACGCTAACCACCTAGCTAATATGCAATGCAATTAACTAATAATCACTAATCCATTCTAATATAACCACCTAATTGCACTTAATTAAATATAATCAACCCTTAAGCATCATTAGCAAACTAAGAAGGGATTAGTGAGTAAAACTCACTTGATTAAAGATTTGATCGGATCAAATCGACGAGCACACGACAAAGCTTGGTTCTCTTCAAAGCGGTTCCGGCAACCGGGTCAAGACAGCTCAAAAATGGGCCACAAGGCCTTCAAACCCTTGCTAGTCGGCCACTGCACAAGCTGAACGAGCTACCACGAGGGCTAATTTGGGGCACCAATTGGCAAGGTTCGACGATATTGGGTTGGAGTACGAGCCATGGTTGGAACAGCCGAACCGGGCCAACTCGTGACCATTAAATTGCTGGAGTAGGCTACTGGACCCGTTGAACTAGGCTACTGAACGGCTTCAAGGGTGGGCCAATGTAGGTGGACGTGAGGATAGCTTCAAGGCTGCGAAGACAAGCCCGAGTGAGGTAGCAAATTCGGTTCAACAGAGGTGCTGCCGTTGACCTGAAGCGAAGCAGCGCGTGGAGATGGCGATGGACGAAGGTGGGGCTTCGGTGGGGTAAGTTATGCGAGGGAAGTGGATGGCAACAGCACAAAAGGAGGGAAGACTCCTTCGGTCTTGATGGGGGGACAACGAACGGAGCAGAAATCGAATGGGACAGGGGAGGGCGTTCATCCACGTCGCCAAAAGAGAGAGAGAGAGAGAGATTTGTTTAAGGGATAAGTAAAGACTCGGTCAAACAGGGGAAAGTAGAGTTGAATTCTATAGAGAGACTGTCGGTGGGGGCATGAACCGAGAGAGAGAGAGAGAGAAAAGAGAGGAACGTGCGGATGGTGTATTCGCGCACGAGAAAGAAAAGAAAGAGAACGTGCGTGTAAGGGGAGAGAGGGCGTGGGTCCAAAAGAAATAAAAGAAGAGTAACCTAAAAACTAAATTGAAGTTATAATTTCAATCGACTTTAAAATAACTTTTGACAAATGGTCAATCTCGGGCCAAAATCTTCGCTCATTTCGAAATTTGAAATCTAAACAAAGACCAAAATAAGACGGCCTCTTTATCTCATGAATTTTCTTCGAATTTGACTTTTATTTCGATTTTCTCGGCATCCGATTTTCTGAACAAACAAATCCAGTTGAGGTCTTCTTGAATGTAGAAAAAGCCCAAACAACTTCCATTCACCGATTCACTTACACCAGATGTCAAAAGTCTCTTCAAATTGGCCAATCTGTATTTCCGTTCATTTTCCGAATCGTCCATCTCAATTTTTCGAAAAAAAAAATCCCGAACTCTCCAGAATTTCCTCAAAAGGTGAGTCGACATTCTTAGAATGACTCATGACACGACAGGACTTCCAATTTCTGAAATCGAATTCAAATTCGCGGTTATTTTCAATCAAACATGCTTTTAGTGTGACCTTACCTACCGGGTAGCTTCTAGGAATTTTTGGTGCAATTGACCCGTGGTTGATTTTCTTCAAATCACAATGAACCCATCTGACACATTGGCGACTCTCGGTGGTCGTGAAAATCTTGAGATTTCAAATACGGATACAGAGTACCCAAAACGATAGAAAATCGGTCTAGTGCCGTTCGACGAGAATTTTGCAATCATGTGGAATCACCCACACTTTGATCACCATCTCAATTAAATCGACCTATCTCTGGTCTCCGATCGATTTTTAATTATGCCACAATAACCCTTGAAGACTAGTACGGTCGAGCAGTCGATTCTTGGTCGAATTCTCAAGTTTGTTGCATTCAAAATCCTTTAATGGCTTCACCAGATAGGTTAGTTATCTCCTGAGTAGCCATCTCAGAGAAAAACATTATAGTCACATTGATGAAAGGCCCGACTTATCTGATTGAAATCAGAATCTGAAAATCAAAATGTCACACAACAAGTCCGAGCTTGATGAGTATCTTCAAGAAAAAAATGAAAAATGATCTTGATCTTGACATTTTGATTTGGTGGAAGACTAATGGCTCAAAATATAAGATCCTTTCCTTGATGGCTTGAGATATTTTGTCCATTCATGTAACTACCGTTGCTTCAGAGTCAACTTTTAGTACATTGGGTCGTGTGCTTGATGGTTTTCGAAATTCTTTAACTCCCAAAGTAGTGGAAGCTTTGATTTGCACTCAAGATTGGTTGAGAGCCATTCGTGTACCGCTTGATGTTGAAGAGTGCATCGAGAACACAGAACAATTTGAGTTAGGTAAGTAATGTTTATATATTTATATATTGTAATTCTTTTTGTATATATAATAAGTGAATATTTTATTCAATCTCTTCTTCTTCTTCTTCGTTTCAGATATGATTGGTCTTAATGCGGAGATTATCGTCGATAAATAGAGTTGGTGGTGTCACATCTGCAATGGGTCCAGTGGTTGAGAAGTCAAGCAAGGTTTTTTGTTGGCTTTGTGCTGCTTTAACTGTGCGGAAGTTGATTGATGAGCAACTTTGTTTGTCGTAATCTTAATGCAGACTCCTCTTATGTACATTGAATTTTTGAACTATGTTGTCAAAGAGTTTAGGAGCCTTTAGATGGGCAAAATGGCATGCTTCATTGAGTATTATCAATATTGATTTTTTTTCTATGTCTTTACTTAGGATTTTGACTGATTTTCATCCATGTCTTTACAAGATTTTGCTATGCCAAAGGAATCACAAGGAAAGGTTGCAGAGTTCACACTATGGAGTAGATGAAAATTTGATATCTTGTTGGCGCTTCTGGTTTCATCTCCTTAGTATATTTTGCTTCAACATTTTCATTTGACTCAGCTGATAAGGCATATGGCATATGGCAAATGTGACGATTTAAGCTTTAGTGCACATATATTGACATATGTTGGCACAATAATTATAGTTAATCAAGCATCTCCTTTCCTCTTTAGAAATTTCTTATTGGTTTTGATTATGTATGTCCAAATTCTTGGCAATTGACACTGGTATGTTTGCTAAGATGTGGGAAGTTACCGTAGAGTATGCGCATATGTTATAGTTCAAATCTGAAAATGAAAAAAAAAAAAAAAAAACCTGTTGGAACCTGGAATCGACCCTGGAACCTGTGACAGGATAGGTTCCAGATTCCAAAGAATGAGGAACCTGTACCCGAGGGTAGGTTCTAAGTTCCAGATGGAACCAAACCGGAACCTGAAACCACTCACCCCTAACGTCGTCCCCAATCCAAAAATACCGTCTCACAAAGCGGTGAGCCACCAAGTTAGGGAATCCCTTATCAATCCAAATAGTCTTGATGTAACATGTATAACATGCATCAATCCCCTCAATCAGATAATCAGTCACTTCTTGGCTATACTCAACGGGAAGTTCGAACTGATTTGACGAAAAGGCTTAGACATTCTTAGGGCCTGTAAACATTTAACAAACAATAGTGAGATAAAACTTAATGAGTGAACTTCCTGATCCTTGCATGAGAAAGCCATTCACCTCGGACCCATCCTAAGTATGCAAGTTATTTGTTGATGGCAAACCAATAGCAAAGCTCTTGCTTTGCCTTACTTAATAACATTAATAGTTATCTTAATCCCTCAAAGCCATCAATAAACACATAGACAATTCTTATAACAATTCATATATCGTATGAGGCAGAATTGAGAACGTGCAACATCTCAAAAGAATACACCAATGCCATGCAACGATCCATACATATCCACATCTCAATCTCATGCACGTTTCACACATATATACCTAGATTATTTCGATTACTCAAGGCCATGGCCAACTCGAAGGTTGGCGATCTTCTGGCATAACCGGGCATCGTCTCACCCCATCGAGCACGATAATATCCCACGTAAATGCATCAAGATGGCATTTCACTAAGGAGTTTTGTTTTGAAATCTATCTGCGAACAGCATCCCATTAACTTAGGGACATCTAAACTTAATCTGGTATTGTCCCATGTAAACACATCAGGACGGATCCATTGCCTCGCATAAACGCATCGGGGTATTTAGATGACCACACAGAGTATATCATCACTCAAGCTCATTTTTTGTCTTCCATATTAATCAATGCAAGAGTGTATGATGCTCATACAACATATAATAATGTGTGTCACATACAATCACATCATCTTACACTTCATATCATTTCTCATCATTGCATGACCATTAAAACTCAAGCATGAATGACACTTCTTAAAGTTAAGACAAATCATTGTATAAAGGTTCAAGTTATTACAATAAAACCATCCCAATAACTTATTTTATAACAACCTATTAGATTACGATCACTTATCACCCATAAATATAACACGCCATTATAACTTATCATGCATTGACATAGCATATAATAATAATTTATCACATATCACCTATTACAACATAAAATCTTGTCACATTAACATAACATGGTATAACAACTCATCATATGCCACAACAAGATAACCTATCATGTAACTACTTACCATATATCCATAACTTATTGAACAATGGAAGGACTTATCATGATAACCTGTTGGCAAACATGATAACCTATCAGTAAAACACGATAACCTATCGTGATAACCTATCAATAAAACATGATAATCAATCGGCAAAACTCGATAACCTATCATGATAATCTATCAGTAAAACATGATAACCTATCACTTAAACCTACTTTTCACATCATCAAAGTATCATTTAACCTTAATCTAGTCCTAATCTAAGTTCTAAGTATAATAACAACCCTAATCAAGGGTTAGAAAGCCACTCACACCCAAATTCAAGCTTAACAAGCATTGGCGGAGGAGCGGCAAAGTTGGACAATGGGCAACGGCTACTGGACACGCTCCAAATAACTCACGATGAGGGCTGGACGGCGGCTAGGCAGTGGCACAATGATCGGTTGGTCCTCGGGCTCAACAGCAGTCCAAACCATGAGCAAGGAAGAGAGAGTTGCAGTGAGGGGCTGAACAACTCCCTCATTGTCTCCAAAAATCCATTGCAGTCACAAAAACTTTGGTGCAGAATGACGATTCAATGGTGGCGTGAGTGTGGTGGATAGTGGCCGTGAGGTTAGAAAGGAAAAATGAGCGAATAGCTTTGTAAGGAGATGAAGATGGAGGAGATGTGGTGGTCGGCCAACACAAGGAGAGAAGAAAGGAGAGTGTGAGAGTAAAAGTGAGAAAATGAGAGAAGAATAGAGAGAGGGAGGGAGAGAAGTGTCGCCAATTTCAAGGGAGAAAAAAAAAAGGGGAATGAGGAGAAAATCTTGCAAATTAATGCATGGTCCCTACAATTCCACAAAATCCTCTCAATCTAGGATTTTGCTTGGAGAGGATGGCTTATGATGATAAAAATCCTAGACCACTAATGAGGAGATTTGACCACATTGTTGAATGGGTTTAGGTTAGGTTAGACTAGCCTCATACTAGGTTGTCCTCTTCAATCTTTCTCCTTACTTGTAGCCGCCCTCTCTCTTGGCTAATTCCACCTTTGGCCTTCGATCTTTAGCGTTGAAGAGAGGTTAATTTAGTCTTAGCAAGGAGATTTAGGCACTATTAATGCACATGAAAGGGATAATTAATGCAAGATTTTGTAAAGGTTAAGGTGGGCTCAGAGGTCGTGGCCCTCGTGGGCTACCCATCTCTCTAGGCATGAGCCCATTGGGCCGCCAAACATGGGCGTGGGCCCATTGGGCCCTCTCGCGGGCTTAGGCCCAGTAAGTCCCCATCCGTGGCCCATTTTCATTTTTTTTTTCAAATTTCTGCGTTCTGCTGAAGAAAATTTGCGTTTCTGCCCCAAAGTGGCATTTCCTATGTTTTCGTGGTTTATCGATCCCTATTATATTCCCGTCCGAAGATTAGCCGTTGATGGAATTCCGTTATGAAAATCGGGATCGGATTGAGGGTCACACTAACTTTAATATTTTTCATGCGATTATTCTTCGTTTATGATTGTAAACTGTTGACGCCTAAAATTTACTTTTAATTAATTAGGTTTTACTTTATTTTACTTTATTTTTATTTTATCTTTTTCGGATAATAAATAAACAAACAGCAAAACAAAGCAAAAGAAAAACAAAAAGAAAGAGGAGCAGCCCTTCCATGGGCCCTCGGCCCATTTCCGCCCAGCCCGGCCCCTCCGCGTCTTCTTCTTCCTCGCACCTCTGTAGCGCACGCGTAGAGGGCGCGACGAAGGGGAAGGGGGGTGGACGGACGACGGTCGCACGTGGAGCAGGGGAGCAGTTGGCGTCGACGGGACGTGACCGAAGAAGGAGATGATGGCGGATGGGACGGCGGTTCAACCGGCGGGTCGAAGCCTCGCCGACCGGCCGCCCCCGCGCCTATAAATAGAAGGGGGCCACTGTCGATAAGGGAAGGGAGAGACAGAGAGAGATCATGCAGAGAGAGAGAGGCCAACCGAAGCTCGGGGTCCCTTGAGAGACTTCGGGGAGCTCGAGTGCAGGGTTGGCCGTGGCGCGGTGAGCTCGGAGGGGTCCCCGAGAGACTTCGGGGAGCTCGAAGGGCGAGCCCGAGGGAGAGAGAGGGTAACCCAGCCGGATCTGGCCAGATCTGATCGTCCAGGATCCACCGTCGCCGTCGTTGTCCGCCGCGGTCGTCGCCATCAGTCTGCCCTTGCCCTTGTTGTCGTCGCTCGTCCCCGCCGTTGCCTCCTTCGATCGATCTAGCATCATCGCCGTCGCCGCCCTTGTTCGAGGAAAGGTAAAAGCTAGTCGCCGTCACCCTCACCGTTCATTGCAGCTGTTTTCCGCGAACCTAGCCTCCATCGCCATCGCCGTTATCGCCCCCGTCGTTGCCGTCACCGCCGTGGCCATCGTCGCCGCCGTATCGCTTCGGCCTCCTCCCGGTGCCGCGGATTCGCAAACCCTAGGGTTTGCGATTTTCCGGGTCGCAAAGCGGATCCGGACTCGGAAAATCGAGTAGGGTTTCGCCGGAAAGCCGGGTCGCGAAGCCGGGTCGTGGAGCGGGTCATTGGGCCGGGCCGGGTGTCCCCAAACGCCCGACCACGACGCCGTTTCGTTATCTCAAAAAAAAAAGAAAAAAGGGGCAAAAATCCGAGTCGGGCCCGCGTTGCGGGTCGCCGGCCCGGGTCGGACCCAACCCGCGAATCCGACCCCGGCCAGTTTTATGATATTTTTAAATAAAAATAAATAAATAATTTATCTAAAAAAATAAAAAAAAAAAATATTTAAAAAAAAAAATGTTTTATTTTCTAAAAATAAAAAATAATTTTATTTTCCAAAAATCATTTAAAAAATATTAAAAAATATTTTATTTTCCGAAAAATAAAAAAAAAAAAAATCAAAAAATCAAAAAATCAAAAAATTCCATATTTTCCAAAAAATGCCAAAAATCCAAAAAAAGTCAAATATTCATGAAAAAGCCAAAAAAAAAAAAATTCAGAAAAAGCCAAAAGACTTGTATTTTCTAAAAATACCCAAAAAACCAAAAAAAAAAAAAAAAAAATCCCTTTTATGTCAAAAAAATTAGAAAAAGACTCAAAATGTTTTTCCTTCCTAAATTGCATGGAAAATCCCTCAAACATCCAAAAAACCTCAAGGTTTAAACAAGATTAGGTACCGAAAGGGCATTAGTGATTAACTAGTGTAATCAAGTCCCCGATCCTAACTTCTCTCAAGTTGCGCGGAGCGAGTATTTCTCCCGATACTTCGCTTGGGTTTCTAATCAACCTACCCCAAATTGATTAGTGGCGACTCCATTTTAAAAATCAACTTGTAGGTTAAAAACTTAGACTATTAAAGTCGCGAATTGGTGGACTTAGGAGAGTCCGGGCCTAATTAATTTCAGCCGAGCCATTAGCCTCCTTAGGCATTCTGCCCCGATTGCGAGCGCCGAAAAAAGAGGTCGCAACAGCTTGGCGACTCCGCTGGGGACAATTTGAGGACTTAGGCCATTTTTGTCTTGTTTAAATTCTTTACTGACTTGTTTTTGTTTTTTTCTTTATGCAGATTAGTAGCCTAGAAGTTTATCTTGATTTTCGTTAAAATAAAATGTCTTGTGATTATAAATTGCTATGCATGCTTTACTGTTTTAAACACTACACATGGCACACAACCCGGCCGTTGGACCTGAGCCGCCATAGGATTTTTAGGATAGTGCTAAGAAAGATACGACCTCGAACGCGAGACTGCGATGTAGAGGTTGCCTTTCTTTTCCCCGAATTTCTTAGCCGAGGTTAAAGGGGTATGCTGCTAACGCGAGACTACGACGGGCGGATACCCTTTTAATTTCAACAAGCCTTCTCAGTTAGAAATCGAGCCACACATCTCATGTGCATGTCTTTGTGCTTGTCATTTTTATTTAAAAGCAAAGTGATTTCTTTACTTTTACTCAGCCTTTTATTGGCCCATGGCAATTTAGGATAAGCCTTTCAAAGTCCCAGTCTATATGCGATGGGGAAAGACGATATCTAGTTTATTCCCGCTCCCAAAGCAGAGCTCTTCAGATGGTGGGGTCAACTGGACCAGTATGCCCAAGAGCGCGTGAAAGCCAAAGTCAGTCATCTCCTATCATTGATTCAAATCACTGTTCGTCCTGAAGTCATACAAGCTATGGTGCATTTCTAGTGTCCAAAAACGACTACTTTTATATTTGGTAGATTTGAGCTAACCCCAACTCTAGAAGAATACGATATCATCACTAGAATGCCTCTCGAGAATAAGCTTGTCAGACCATCAACAGGCATCATCCCGTTGCGTGGATTAGCGCGACTTTTAAGAACTGAAGTTCATGTTATGAGATAAATTCTTGAAAACAACCATAATACCTGCCCACTAGAATTTATGAATGCTTGTTTTCAAAATCAGCCTATGACCCGAAAAAGTGAAATTTTCCTCTTGGCCTTTTTCGGATTCATCATTTTCCCCCATCAAAGAAATGTCATAAGTCCTAAGATGGCACGGATAATTGATCAGATCTTGAGGGGGCAAAATTATGTCAACATGATTTTAACTAAAACATTCCTATCCTTTAATCGTTTTAAAGATAACACGGAGAAAATCATGCGGGTCTCTCCTGAAATTTTACAAGTCTGGTTCTTTTCCCACCTAAGTGAATTCCGAGACTTCATGCGATCATCTAAACAAATACTTTTGAGAATCCATTACAAAAATTTATGGTTTTAGGACCATACATTCCCAATCAAAGCTATTTAAATTGGATAAACTTCCTAAGAGACCCAGCTCCTGAGGCATTCCAATGGTGTGCTGGTTGGTTCCATGAAAAGAGAGCTCGCTTCGCTTACAAACGTTGCCGCCCAATCCCGTTGCTCGGCCTTACTGGCGCCATTCCCTATTACCCATATCGGGTGGCACGACAATATGGAGCTCTTCAAGAAATCCCACTGCCTTTCAAGAGGATGATCCCTCCAGTTCTTTTCAACACAAAACGTGACTACGCATTCGAAATTTCTATCGCTGAGGAAACCTGGGACAAATGCCATCGCAAAAGGATCGTGGTACCCGAAGGGCTTGAGGGAGAAGAAAGAGCCCACCACGCCTCTGCGGCTTACATCCATAATCATCACATCCCGACAAGGTGGAAGCCATCGGTCCCTCGCTCAATCAGCGAGAGCAGCCAGCATGAGCAAGCAGAGCTTACGCAAAGGGATTTGGGAATAGGCCAGATACTCATCTCGGAGCCAATCCAAGAAAGCAAGCAACCTTTGCAGGAACAAGGCTCCCTGTCGCATATAAGCTAGCAGTCGTTGTCTTCCTTAATGTTTATTTTGTGAAAGCTTTGTCCCTTTGTTTAGGGACTTTTCTTTAATATCTAGTACTTTATTATGTCATTTCAAGTTTTAGATGCTAGAAGTCTGTAAACCCTCTTTCGATAAATAAAAATAGATAGATTGTTGCCATGGGTCAATCTTTGTCTGCTCTGTGCTCATTCATTGTTTTCACAAAAACAGGTAATCATGAATCGCCAACTATCAGCCACTCGTGAATGGCCTCATGTGATAGGGGCCGATCAGAATGATGTACAAAATCGCCTCGCCAACATTGAAGACGGCGTATGACAGATGTCCATTGTTCTTCGACAACTCTCGAGGCAAATGGAATTCGCTCAAACTGAGCCCAACTCCATAGCTGCTTTAAGCACTGTCATGACACCTGCGAATTTGCTAGAAAATAGCCAGTACCATAGACAGCTTGAAAAGATCATGAAAAAGTTAAACCAGCTGCAGAGGCAGAATCCCATGGACTTGTCCAATTACGCCGGCATTGAAATCCCTGAAGAGCTCAAAGCACCTGAATGCGGAAGGTATGCTAATACCTTCCGCCCAGAGACCTACTTGTAGGCCTACCTGGTCTGAAGGATGATTCAATCATAACAGTCAAGCTTGACTGGCCCCGCCTTGCGATGGTACATTGTCAGGAAGATTAGTCCCCTTAAAACCTTGAGGGAATTAATCCATGTTTTCCACCAGGAATATAATATTGACATCAGCCCTGACATCGCCTTGCCCTATGAAGAACCGATGATCGCGGAGCACGAGGAGCCGTTAGTCGCCGAGATAAGAAAGAAGATGTCAATGAAGCCTTGCATGATAAATGGGCGGCGAGCAACATCATATTACTGAAAAGTTTTCCCACTAGGAAAGGCAAGGAACCCGTGTACGAGATCAAAGACACGGAGCATGTTCAAGACCGGGGCATGACAAGACAGCTCCCCAAGCTTACTCCAAGAGCTAGGGTCCAAAGAATACCAACCCCTATCAACCTGGAAAGTGAATCAGACAGTGAGACTCTAATGTCTCTCAATTCCCTTGATAGAATCGAGCTGGCAAAACGAAGAGCCTTACTCAAAAGGTCTGGACTAGAAGCCAAGAGAAGAAAGCCTAAGCAAATCAATTCAGCATCTGCCGACGAGCCACCGCACCAAAGCTCCGAGCATTCCCAAGAATACAGCTTTGAAGGCTACCATCCCCTAGAGTACAACCCTGAAGACTTCCCATCCTTAGAATATAGCCCCAAGGACTTCCAACGTTACTTCGACAATGAAACTGACGATTCATCGTATAACTGTTTCCTACTCTCACCCGAGGATGAAGGCCCGTCAGAAGAGGAAACATACGTCTTTATCCGCTACGATCCTAATGAAGTACTAAGCTCGTCCTCTGACCATGAGGATAGCTTCAATACTTCATCCTCATTCGAAAATTTTAACCCAGAGGAAAGCAATGGGGCAATCTCGGTAGAGTCCAACTTCCCTGAAACAGAAAAATTCACCACTACGATGAATATGCAAGCTCGTCTTGCCCTCATAGGATCATGACCTCCATAGAAATGTGGATACCCAATTTCCGTAGGTACAACGGCACGACTTGCCCCGTGGCTCACTTGCAGTATCTCCATGCTGAAATGAGTCAGTATTATGGCCAAATGTTATTTACAACTCAGGCGTTCCAAGAAACTCTTACAGGGTCTGCACTACAATGGTTCTGCACAACAAATATTCACCTCATAAAGGATTAGAGCGAGCTGACTTCCACATTCTTGCATTAGTACCAAAATCAGATTGGAACTGAATTGCCTTGCGAGAGTTTGGCTTACTTCAGAAAAAGACCAATGGAGGATATCCGAGCATACGTAGGGAGGTGGAGGGCTTTCATGATGCAAACCCACCCTCAACTGGCTGAGGAGGAGTTAATGAAACAATTCATAGAAGCTTTGTCCTGTAAGCATCGCTGTTGGCTGCATGGGTTACACTTTCGTAGCTTCAACGAGGTAGTCATCGCATGTGAATACTTCGAGTCTACTGAAGGCGAGGAATTCAAAGACGCTTAGCTTCAAGACCAGCACTATCAAAGCGCTCCTTTACATAGGAATTCTCATGAGTTTTACTTGTAATTTCATGTTTTTTATCTTGTCTAATGTGCTACTATTGTACTTTCCATTCCAAGTACTCTAATGTACAGTTCTAATATTCTGTTTTGAGAGCATGAAGCGGTACTCCAAACCTGCCCAGTGATGTTATCCAAGGAGAATACTGAGGGCTGGGCTTCCTCATGCTTTTTCTCCCCCAAAGACCTATTTTGAAAATAAAAAATATTTCATCACTCAAAAGCTTTTGTCAAAACAAGATGATAAATTTAAGCACGTTTGTCTTTCTAACCCTCTCACTTTATATTTCAGAACATCATCCCCTTTGATTTAGTGTGACTAGCACATCGTGTGAACAGACCAAACTCGAGAAAGCGGGGGCAAACAAAAAAGATCATCCCACTTCAAAGAAGGAAACAAAAGATAGGACGTAATAGGTACAGGCATACGGTTGAAATCAAGCCGTCCCCGGAGCTCAAAGCACTCCACCTCGCTCTTGCCCAACTCCTTCTCAAGCCGAAGCAATATCTTTTCCCTAGAACGTGCTCGAGCAACTAGACGTTGCGATTTCGTTGATGAAATTTCCAGCTTTGACAAGCGCGGAAGCACAAAGAAAGGGATTTCTTCTCTTTCTTTGAATTGGCTACTCACAACGGGGAGGAAATCCAGGCAGGTTGAAGTGATCTCTAGCCCCCATTTAAGATGATAACGTTAGGACCGGAAACCTAACTTCTTGTTCCCGACGCATGCTCTCCCAAAAGTAATTGCCATCGAGAGAATTGGAGGTTTTGATTGTCCATCTTAGTTTCCATAGAAGCTTGAGGTATATGACTTTGCCCAATGCTGTTATAGTCAAAGACAGAAGAAGAAAATTCCATAGAAGGAAGGCGTTGAAGATGAATCAATGACCATCAATCATGCATACAGGGCCACAAATGAGAAGGGCCAATCGAAAGAAATGTCGAATCGTGTCAATACAAAGAGGCTGTCATCAACATACAGAGATCCCTAGGAGCTAACAAATACAAACTCTGGGGAAGAGTAATTTGGTATCGTTTCCAATGTTCCTAGTATCTGAACTCGCTTTTGACATATTTTCTCCTATTGATAGGAAGCATAGGATTCAAGAAGCAAGCTTAATGGTTAATTTGGAAAAATTAATTGACCCATATCAATTTACCTAATTTGGTATGAAAGTACGTGTCATCCAGGAGCCGGTTCGGTTAAATGAAAAAAGAAGCACCCTACGGACACCGTTGGCACCTCTAGCCGAGTGGTACTCGGGAAGAAGCAAAATGGTCCGAAGTCGGGGTTCGAATCCCCGAACAAAGCCACTTGGTAAAAAATAATAATAATAAATTTTTGCGCCTGCAAATTACGAGAGAGCAGATGACTTAACGAAGCAAAAGACATAGGACTTCGTGCACTTCAGGTCCATCCAATCATCTGCAAACCAATGAAGGGTAATGTTGTATCGCTTCCAAGTTATTTGACTCTTGAAAGAGTTTCTGACTAACATGATCCCTTTTATCTATTGCAGGATCACTTAAACCGTAAAAAAAATGCGGATAACAAATCAAGGAAAGACATGTCAAACTCTGATAAACTCTCCCAAGCAAAATGGCGTCTCAAGTATCGCCAAAGCAAATGACAGAGATCCTTCAAGCCTCAATTCACCTTTAATTTTGGCCCTGTTGATTGATTTATTTTTCATCTTCTTTTATGCAAAAGGGCAAAAACAGAGATGCCCGATTAGATCCCCAACCCCGGTGATCCTTCTTGTGTCATTTCCTACTCAATAGGAACAATCCATTGACACTCATTTGTGAATAACCCTTTTTGATGCTCAAAATTTAACATATTTGGAAACACCATTTTGTTAACCCTTAAAGCTGCCAATAAGGTCTTTTTGAACAAAAACCATTCATTTGTTTTAAGAGTACAAACTCTCTCATGTTTAAAATGTTGCATGCATTTTCCAAATGGATTTTTGCATGATGATTTTGTCTGTCTAAATCACTGATTCTACAAGGATTATTAGAATAGACAGCTAAGTGAAGAATACAAGGTTAATTGAGCATGCTAGATAAGGCGCGTCAGAATGATGACTGGCAAGCCATATCCCACACACAGTCCCTAACTATACACTTGTGAGATGAGTGTAGAAGATTCCATGACTACAGGGTAAAGAGTTCTCTCGCGAATGATATGATGACCAAAATAGTGGGAGGCATTCCATTGCTCACTTTGAGCCCCATACACTGGCCAAATTTCTGTCTTACCCCCAATCGAAGAACCACCCCACACTTTGGGCAAGTTGAAGGCAAGTTAGCATCACGAGGTGAGAAAAAGGATAGAAATTCTCTTGCTTACACTTGCATCAATCTTTGAGTGTCTTTATTGCATATAAACACTCACGTTAATTTAAGTGCCCTAAAGTCATGAAGAGCAATTCTTTCTTTACACACTTGTATCCATTGTACAACTCAAATTGAGTCTGTAAATTCACCCTCACATGGAGGCAAAGCAAAAGCTACTGCCATTTGAGCAGCATAATTAGAAGTGCCGGTAAAAGATGAAGACTCAATAGTCTAACAAAGGCGTTTGCTTGAACTTACCAAGATCAGTTCCTCAGGCAACAAGAGCAAAGTTGGGGCATAAAAAGCAGCGTACCTGGTAAAAGCAAGGTCAGTGCCCATGAATGAAAAATTGAAGAGAGAAATGGGGACATAAAAAAACAGTGTGCCTGGTAAAAGCAAGGCCAATGTCTCTAAACAAAAGATACAACTGCTTGTATTCCCAAGAGAAGTTGCTGTTGTGGTTCGATTAATGGAACCTTCATTTGATTAAGAGAAGGAAGACCAGTGACAAATGCCAAGGCGGCCACCAGCTCCCACCCTTTTACACATCAGTCAAGCCTACATAGCATCCTAATGTAAAAAGTCTCTTCAGACTAGGGGCACTTCAATTAACATAGGATTTCATATGTCTATAAACATCGCTCGAAGAAGTACGAGCAAGATTATTCTATCTCTTTTCGCCGGACTCTTGACTTGCAAACCCGGAGATGATTGTACAACATCTTTCCCACAAAGCCATAACCTTATTGGTCCCCTTTGATAAGCCATTGACCAAGCCTTCATCACAATTCCAACAAAGACCTCTCATATTGGTAAAGTCGGATCATTTGCGAGAATACTCGGATCTCTACTGACATGATGACAGTGAGACAGTGTGGTCCTTATAAATCCTGCATCAATGGTCAGGATAAAACAGCCTTTCCCATGAGAACGAGTGAAAAGTCCTTTCAGACTGAAAGTCCCTCGTTTGGCATGCTCAAGACATCTACATTCTAAATGAAAGTTGTCTTTCAAAATCTTCCCTAGTAGAATTCAAATGATACAAAACTGACGAGATTATCGTGCATAAGTCACATTTAAACTTTATGAATTTACAGCATATACAATCTTTGTGTACATGTGTGCATATTGTGTAAATGGCGAACATACTTTTAGAGATCAAAGATATTGCCAGAAAAGCATGTCTCCATCCTTAGCTTTATGTTTGATAATCTTTGAGTACCCACCGTCAAAGTGCTCCCTCTTATCGACACTCAGCTTGTTTAAGTTGTCCTCAAGTATTGATATTTGCGATTGTCCAAGCATCTCCTGTGTTCGAGTGTTTGCCGTTACTCAAGTGCTCTCTCTGTTGACACTCGACCTATTCATGTTGTCTTTAAAGTTTTGAAATTTGCAACTGTCTAAGTATCCCTTTGTCTTTGAGTATCAACCCCCATTCAGGTACTCCCTTTCTATGACACTCGACCTGCTCGACATGTCATTGAATGCTAGCAGCCACTTAAGTATTCCACCACATTATGCGCTTGCGAGCACCCAGGTAAATCTTATGCTACATTCAAATCCTCATTACCAGAAGGCAAGAGAGCTTCACGAATATGCGAGGTACGTCATTGATATTCCAACTGCCAGAAGGTGAGAGACCTTCACGAATATCTCAGGTACGTCCTCGATATTCTCATTGCCAGAAGGTGAGAGACCTTCATGAATATCTCGGGTACGTCCTCGATATTCTTACTACCAGGAGGTGAGAGACCTTCACGAATATCTCGGTACGTCCTCGATATTCCAACTACCAAGAGGTGAGAGACCTTCACGAATATACGGGGCACGCCCTCGATATTCCCAATTACCAGGAGGTGAGAGACCTTCACGAATATCCCAGGTACGTCCTCGATATTCCAACTACTAGGAGGTGAGAGACCTTCATGAATATACGGGGCACGCCCTCGATATTCCCAATACCAGAAGGTGGGAGACCTTCATTAATGTCTTAGGTACGTCCTCGATATTCTCATTACCAGAAGGTGGGAGACCTTCACGAATATGCGAGGTACGTCCTTGATATTATCATTACCAGAAGGTGGGAGACCTTCACGAATGTGCAAGGTACATCCTTGATATTCCAACTGCCAGAAGGTGAGAGACCTTCACGAATATCTCCGGAGGTGAGAAACCTTCACGAATATCTTACGTCCTCGATATTCTCATTTCCCACATACCGGACCGATAGGTGAGAGACCTTCACGAATATCTCAAGTACATCCTCGATATTCCCAATTACCAGGAGGTGAGAAACCTTCATGAATATCTCAGGTACGTCCTCGATATTCTCAATTACCAGGAGGTGAGAGACCTCCATGAATATGCAAGGCACGTCCTTGATATTCCCACATACCAGGAGATGAGAAACCTTCACGAATATCTCAGGTACCCCTTCGATACCTATGAACGTCCAGGTATCCTCCAAGAGATTGAAATTGTGATCATCCAAGTACCCTTTCGATGCCTGCAAAGGCCCAAATATCCTTCAAGTTAGTACTTGTGAATATCCAGGTACTCTTTTATATGCCTGTGAATGTCCAGGTATCCTCCACAAATCGATGCCCAGAGAAAGGTCGGCAAATCCTCCCGAGAAAGGTCGGGTTCCTACTGGTGTCTTCGACAGAAGTCAAACACCCCACAGAATCGATGCCCTGAGAAAGGTCGGCGCATCCTCCGAGAAAAGTCAGGTACCAACTGGTGTTTTTGACAAAGGTCGGACACCCTCACAAATCAAATGCCCTGAGAAAGGTTGATGCATCTCCCGTCACGGCGACCGAAGAATGGTTTGGGTCCGAGACAAACCACTGATTGTTTTAACAGGCGACCGAAGAATGGTTCGGGTCCGAGACAAATCATTGATTGTTTTAACAAGCGACCGAAGAATGGTTCGGGTCTTGGAGAAGCAATTTCCCGTCACGGCAACCGAAGAATGGTTCGAGTCCAAGACAAACCACTGTTGTTTTAACAGGCGACCAAAGAATGGTTCGGATCCTGGAGAAGCAATTTCCCGTCACGGCGACCGAAGAATGGTTCGGGTCCGAGACAAATCATTGATTGTTTTAATAGGCGACCGAAGAATGGTTCGGGTCCTAGAGGAGCAATTTCCTGTCAAGGCGACCGAAGAAAGGTTTGGGTCCTAGACAAATCATTGATTGTTTTAACAGGCGACCGAAGAATGGTTTGGGTCCTGGAGAAGCAATTTCCCGTCACGGCGACCGAAGAATGGTTCGGGTCCGAGACAAACCACTGATTGCTCCAACAGGCGACCGAAGAATGGTTCGGGTCCTAGACAAACCACTGATTGCTCCAACAAGCGACCGAAGAATGGTTCGGGTCCTGGAGGAGCAATTTCCCGTCAAGGCGACCGAAGAAAGGTTCGGGCCCTAGACAAATCATTGATTGTTTTAACAGGCAACCGAATAATGGTTCGAGCCCTGGAAAAGCAACCTCTTCATATCACCAGGTAAAATGACGCCTTGATACTTGCCAAACTCGGGGTTCACACCTTATTTCACTCACTCCCAGTAAGTAACTATAGGTATCTTCTTATCTGTCTTAGTATTTGTAATGTTATATTGCTCTTTTTGCATAGGATAATAGGTCCCAAGTAAAATATAATCTGTTACGCATGTATGGATAAAGTTTAGGCATCAGTTTGTCTTTTAATGCAACCTCTCGCAAGCTCACCTTCAAAGAGGGGCAGGTTGACGCCTAAAATTTACTTTTAATTAATTAGGTTTTACTTTATTTTACTTTATTTTTATTTTATCTTTTTCGGATAATAAATAAACAAACAAAGCAAAAGAAAAACAAAAAGAAAAATGAGCAGCCCCTCCATGGGCCCTCAGCCCATTTCCACCCAGCTCGGCCCCTTCGTGTCTTCTTCTTCCTCGCACCTCTGTAGCGCACCCGCAGAGGGCGCGACGAAGGGGAAGGGGGTGGACGGACGGCGGTCGCACGTGGAGCAAGGGAGCAGTTGGCGTCAACGGGACGTGACCGGAGGAGGAGATGATAGCGGATGGGACGGCGATCCAACCGGCGGGTCGAAGCCTCGCCGACCGGCCGCCCCCGCGCCTATAAATAGAAGGGGGCCACCGTCGATAAGGGAAGGGAGAGACAGAGAGAGGCCAGCCGAAGCTCGGGGTCCCCTGAGAGACTTCGAGGAGCTCGAGTGCAGGGTTGGCCGTGGCGCGGTGAGCTCGGAGGGGTCCCTGAGAGACTTCGGGGAGCTCGAAGGGCAAGCCCGAGGGAGAGAGAGGTTAACCCGGCCGAATCTGGCTAGATCTGACTGTCCAGAATCCACCGTCGCCGTCGTTGTCCTCCGCGGTCGTCGCCATCAGTCTGCCCTTGCCCTTGTTGCCGTCACTCGTCCCCGCCGTTGCCGCCTTCGATCGATCTAGCATCATCGTCGTCGCCGCCCTTGTTCGAGGAAAGGTAAAAGCTAGTCGCCGTCACCCTCGCCGTTCATTGCAGCTGTTTTCCGCGGACCTAGCCTCCATCGCCATCGCCGTTATTGCCCCCGTCGTTTCCGTCACCACCGTGGCCGTCGTCGCCACCGTATCGCTTCGGCCTCCTCCCCGGTGCCGCGGATTCGCAAACCCTAGGGTTTGCGATTTTCCGGGTCGTGAAGCGGATCCGGACATGGAAAATCGGGTAGGGTTTCGTCGGAAAGCCGGGTCGCGAAGCCGGGTCATGGAGTGGGTTGTCGGGCCGGGCCGGGTGTCCCCGAACGCCCGGCCACGACGCCGTTTCGTTATCTCGAAAAAAAAAAATAAATAAATAAAAAATAAAATCCGAGTCGGGCCCGCGTTGGCCCATCCCCATCCGCGTCTTGGTCGCCGGTTCGAGTCGGACCCAACCCGTGAATCCGACCCGGCAGTTTTATGATATTTTTAAATAAAAAAAAATAAATAATTTATCTAAAAAAAAAAATCAAAAAATAATTTATTTTCGAAAAAATATTTAAAAAATATTTTATTTTCTAAAAATCAACAAAAATCAAAAATAATTTTATTTTCCAAAAATCATTTAAAAAATATTAAAAAATATTTTATTTTCCGAAAAATCAAAAAAAAAAATCAAAAAATTCCATATTTTCCAAAAAATGCCAAAAATCCAAAAAAAGTCAAAAATTCATGAAAAAGCCAAAAAAATTCAGAAAAAGCCAAAATACTTGTATTTTCTAAAAATACCCAAAAAACCAAAAAAAAAAAATCCCTTTTATGTCAAAAAAAAATTAGAAAAAGACTCAAAATGTTTTTCCTTCCTAAATTGCATGGAAAATCCCTCAAACATCCAAAAAACCTCAAGGTTTAAACAAGATTAGGTACTGAAAGGGCATTAGTAATTAACTAGTGTAATCAAGTCCCCGATCCTAACTTCTCTGGTTGCGTAGGAGTGAGTATTTCTCCCGATACTTCGCTTGGGTTTCTAATCAACCTACCCCAAATTGATTAGTGGCGACTCCATTTTAAAAATCAACTTGCAGGTTAAAAACTTAGACTATTAAAGTCGCGAATTGGTGGACTTGGGAGAGTCCGGGCCTAATTAATTTCAGCCGAGCCATTAGCCTCCTTAGGCGCTCTGCCCCGATTGCGAGCGCCGAAAAAAGAGGTCGCGAAATAAACTAATGTCGAGACATTAACGCATTGACTTGGCTCGTGTGAACTCATAGACCCTTAAAGTTATGAAAGGACCCAAAATTGGTGAGTTAAGAACGAAGTTAAGCGAAACGTATTAGAAATAAGTAAACTAATTACGACAAGGATTAGGACTTATTCACAACCTCTCCTCAAGTGCCAAATGTTGACCATGAAGGAGAATGCATGCAAGAAAAACCATAACTCTCATCTTCTCACGGTTTTTTCAGTTTGAAATCCACCTAGAGACACCATCATTGATCTTTCCCTAATGATTACTTCTCATTGGGATTTAAAACAAGACTCCACACCCACATCTAAACTTCATCAACATTCATGCCTCCCTCAAAACTAACCCATTTCTATTTCTCAATTTCCTCTTCCTTTCTTTCTCTCTTTCACGACTTGAGTAGAATCGAAGCCCATCGACTTTAGTGGCTTCTTCTTCTTCAAGCATGAGCTTGAGGGCGGATTTTTGGAGGAGAACGACCCATGAGCGATGCCAAACCACCAGGTAAGAAAATGGTGGGGTGCTAAACTCGATTTTATCCATCAATTGTCAAGAGAATTCATGGAGCAACCTAGATAGTAGTGGATTAGACTTGATGCTTATGTTTTAGACTTGAACGGATTAGTTGAGAGTCCGAATGAAGTTTTGAACCTTTGCATGTGAGAATCGGGGTCAAACAGACGAAGAACTAAGCGCAAGGAAGCTATGGATGTCGAGACAATTGAGTAGGAAGACTATTTAGGTTAGATAAAAGCTGCATATTGATTTTTGGTGGCCGTGAGGTGAGTTTGGTTCAAGTTTGGACTGTTGGCTCATTACATGAATCCTGCGAGTAGCTGAGACCTTTTTTTTGGGTTTTGTAGGTATGGTGTCGAATTCTTAAAAGAGGCTGTATACCAAATAAATGGCCTATGGTGACAGTATATAGAGTCCAAAACTCAAGAATGGTCTGTTTGGGAGAGAAAGATGTAACGGAAGCTGGTTTAGGTGTCATTTGGGTTAAAATGTGTTGTTGTAGGAACAAATTAGTTCCCTTAGGTGTGCACTGAAGAATTTAGGGTACGACATATCATTTAAGAGTGTTTTCTTGTATAAACAAGCTGATACGAACGTATTTCCCATGGGAAAGCAAGCTAATTAGTGAGAAATAGAATGACCTTAGAATATTTCGGGAATTTTCTGCACTTTTCGAGACTTAATTGGAACTTATATCCTTCATGAAAGTTGTAGAGCATGTTCTTAGGGAAAACATATCAAAATTTGAGAATAAATGGTTAAAGTTTGGATAGTGAAACGACCTTTCTTCAATAGGCGCTCAATCTGGAAAACTACTGCAAAATTTGGGGGTTGATACAGCAAGTTGCTGCTTCTTATACGATGAGAAATAGGCTTAAGTTCCTTACGTTTCTTCTACAACATATTAAATTTTTGTAATTTTTCAACAAATTTAGATGCACCTTTTGCTTTTGTATTTAAAACTGCTCTTATCAATCCTTGTTCTATCTTGATTTGAGAATTGTGTACTAGATGGTAACCCTCTTGTTTATTTTTCTAGTAGCTTTTGGGAAGTCTCATGGTCTTTCATTCTTGGTTAGTTGATGCATAAACATGTCTCTTCCACATTCGAAGTATGACTATTTGAGTGGTTGCAACTTGTGTCTCCTGAGTGCAATGAGCGCAGTATGTTTGAGATGATGTGTGTGAGCATTGAATTATGCTTTGAAGTTGTTGTGTGCACTTGAATAGTTATGCATACTACTGTGACATTGTGGCTCAAAGGTGTAATGCATGAAATGTGTGGAATAAAATGAATTTAAGATATTTCCATTGGTTTTGCGATGCTGGTGATACCCCAGGGAGTGGGATGCCCATGCTGTGTGATCTTGAATGCCTCAGTTATAAAATACCAGGATGCCTCGAAGTGAGATGCCCCCGTTGTGTGATTATGGGATGTCTCAGTTGTGTGATACTAGGATGCCTCAAAGTGATATGCCCATGATAGTGATATCGTGAAAGTCTGGATGTGGGATTTCAGAAGTGACTCGATTAGGCCGGCTTGTGATTTAATGGGAAAACTGATCGATGGTGGATTTGATATACACATATAAAATAATTCCACTCGGTGCATGAGTTCGCCTGTTGTTATTGCATCACATTTTGACTTTGGTCAATAACATAAAGCATGAGTGCATATAATGCGTGCTATGTATGTGGTGGTCAAGCATGTGTCTTATAGTTTTCTATTTAATGATCCATGTGACGGTTTTGCCTTAGTTCGTATATGCTTAGTTGTGTCTCTTGCATTCTTTGGCGACTATGGATTATCTAGTTTAGGATCCTATTATTTCTTTACTAGGCATTGCTCATTCCCTTCTCTTTTTTAGATTGTTAGTATGGATGTACCACCGATTGCATGATACAGGGTGATAGCCTACATAGACGTTTCCTTCCATGATGTGTATAACCCCGATATCAAGCTGACCTACACCCGCTACAAAGCTACACTATGGATGGACGACAGACGGGTAGATTGGATTCCAATGAGGAGGCATGGTATATAGACCATGAAGGGGAGCTATGTGACCCTTTTTGCTTTGATGCTGGAAGACCTGGAGTTGGGGCAGGTGGTGCTTAGGCACCAAGTTCATGGTCAAGCTAGAGAAGATGTCTTTTATTTTTTTGATAGACGCGTGATAGTTTAGGGGCTAGTGAAGTTAGGAACCCATTTTACCTTTTTCTTTGGTTAAATACTTACGCTTTTGAGCATTAACTTGTAAATATACTCTGTATATAGGCGTGGTACTTGTAAGTATTCCAAGTCGATGCTTGTAAAGCCCACGAAGGTTCCAACAGAAAGAGAAATGAAGCCCTTTTATGGTCGTTTGTATGTCTTCTTAGTTGGATTGACTAATACTAAGTGATAGGATTGGATAGGATGATCATGACTTAGAATTGATCCAGATCATATAATATCCATGTTATACATGCTAACCAATTAGGTTGGAATGCTTTAGTGAGATAATTAATTTAAATAGGTCTTGTCATGGCACTAATTTATGTAGTTTCTGCTTGCGCTTAGTATGTTATGCTACCAGGACGTCACACACATTTTTTTCAATGTGCTTAAAAATGCTTGAAAATTAACATTCAGTTTTGAGAAAAGTTTCTCATAAAGGATAAGTTGACTTTCCTGTTTTTATTTGTCAAGCATTTTATCGACCAGCTTTGTGATGTCCTCCTCTGACCACATCGCCTATGCTCTTACACAAAGCCACCGTTCTGAGATAATTTTCATATGTACCATCCATGTTGTGATAGATTTGTTGAAAGGATGTTCACGAAGGGAGTGATGCTTCCGAGTGGGAAACCTGGTGAACTTCTGGGTATATGGAGTGAAGGGAGCCCTAAATGAGCTGAATCGGCCTAGAACGCATAGCGTTGAGGATGGTCATCAGTTTATATTAATCTGGGTTGTTTGTCTAGGTGGGTTTCGCAAGCGAAGATGAGGATCGACACAAATGGTGATCGGGGGAAGCTGTTTCAAGTGATACCCATTATCCACGATGCTGCAGCTGTAGAAGGATTTCGAGAACCATATGGTTGACCCTGGTGAAGAGAAGAGACAGAGGTGGAGAGCCTAATCCGGGTAGAAAATAGTCGAGGAATCCATGAAAGATCAGAGCAAGAAGATCAAGATTTAGGGTTTAAAGGAGGCAAGCTATCACCAAAGGGATAGAAACTCACCAAAGTTGAGAGTTGACAAAATCGATAATGACATGAATATCACATACGCAGATTCAAGAGCAATTATACTCCGCAGCGGCATCAATTGAAACGGGTTCGAAATCCAAATTTGATAAGTGAACAGCCGTGAAACTACGCCCGTGCTGCCATCTTGTAAGGTGCCGAGGGCGTTGCAACATGGACGACCAGTTCACCTCCGAGGTTGCAGGCCGTGGCCAACAGTGAGGATACAACTATAGTCACGCATTAAAGGCCCATGGCGTGAGTGCTCATGCATTGCAAAGCAGGGCAGACCATTCACATATTATCTTATGAAAGATTTCAAAAGGGTAAGGCCTCATCTAGAACAGCAGTTTGAGTCTACCGGATCCTAGATAGACCACTGTATGCTGGCTCTTGGATTTCATTGGGTTAGAATTCTCAAACCCTAAACCTCAATTTGATTTGGGAGTGGGGGTGAGTCCCGTTACATATTGCAAGTAATGCGCATTCACATGAAACTTTAGGTCCCTGGCTGTGTAAAAGATATTGTAGGTTATTAATGTTGTTTAGGTTTTTAGCATGACTCGAGCGACACTTTGATTGCATGAGTTTCGTTTGGCGTCCACAGGAGGTCCTAGTATAAATCAAAAATGTCAAAAGCTGCTCACAACTTTGACACCCACATCGAATAACATTCCCGGAAAATATGCAATTTGCATGTGCAGACATTTAAAAAAAAAAAAAAATCAGCTAAAATGACCAAACTACCCCTCCACCTCATCTAAACCCTTATCTCTCCCTCTCTGGGCTGCCAACCACCCGTCTTCAATTGACGCTGCCGCTCACCCAAGACAACGTTGTTGATGCTCTCTTGATGCGGGATCATCGGGTTCTATTGATCAATTTTAAGCTTCACCTCAATCACGTTGATTGATCCTTGTTTCGACAAGTGAAGATCAATTTCGGCTACAATTTGACTCAACGGTATCAAGTTAGTGTTGTTGATTCAGTGGACAAGTTGTCAATTTCATGCTTATTGATGGATTACATAGTTGTTGATTTCGAAACTACTAATCAACTACCAAACAACTAGAGACTGTCTTGAACGATTTCCTTTGTTGTTTGCCTATATTTCAAGATGTTTGTTGGTTTGCCCATGAATGAATTTAGAGTCCAAGTTCAATTACTTTGCATCTAGTCAAATGTCTTTAGTTCTTGTTTTATGAGTCTAAAGCGTGTTGTAGGTTTCAAGAGTCAAAGTTTAAGTTTCTATATGTTTTCAATGCATTTTCTAGTTCCTAGGATTTATTGTGTTTTCTAGCTCCTACATCTTTAATGCTTAGTCTATTTCCTATGTATTAGTAGGGGTGAGCATGGTTCCTGGGTAGAACCGGGAACCGAAAAACCGAACCGCAGGGTCCGGTTCGGTTCCCGGTTCCCTTTTTCTGGGAACCGGAAGAATCGGAACTGGTCAGGATTTAAAAAAAAAAAAAAAAACCCTAGCATTTTCCCCCACGTGATTTCCCCACCTTCCCCTTTCTTTTTCCCCCTCTCTCTTTCTTTTCACCCCTCTTTCCTCCTCACGTCACTTCCTGCCCCCCAACTTTTTTCTTTTCTTCTCTCTCTCTCTTCTCTTTCCCCCTGTCTCGACCGAAACCCCACCCCTTCTCCTGTTCTTCTTCTTCTTCTTCTTCTTCTTCTTCTTCTTCCTTCCTCTTGCTGGCTGCTGCTTCACCCACCACCACATCGCCGCCCCACGCCCTACTCACCACCACCTCTTGGCCACCGAACCCCCACCACCCACCGCTCGTCCGACCAGCCGTCTCGCCGTTGAGCCCGACGAGCTGTCACGCCGTCCGCGCCACCCCTCACCACCGTGAGCCACCACCGCCGTCCCCAAGCCACCGTCACCACCTCTTGCCACCGCTCGCTCGGCCGTCCGGGCCATCGTTGCTCTGAACCGCCACAGCATCCGCCAAAACCGAGCCTTCCCCCCTTGGCCGTGGGTTGAGCCGCGACCGCCGCCGTCTTCGCCGCACCAAAACCAAATGGAGTGTTGTTCATGGCGTTCGTAGCTTTTTTAGGTGAACCGTGAAAGTTCATGATGTTAAAGTGGAAGATAGCTGGGCTCGTGGGTGGTACGAGTTTTGGGCAGATTGCTTTGTGACAGTTTGATTTCTTTTGATATTTTGGAATTGGAATCTAGTTTCTTAAATGCACTTGAGATTAGAATTCTTGTTAGCGGGGGTCCCTCCCTTTTTCCATCACACATGTCACTTTCGTTGGGCTGGCAAGAATCAATGGTACCATGGAAACTTCCCAAGGGGGATGCTTTTTGGTTTTTTCAGTACTAGTATCTGGAAAGGGTTCTCTTTTGTTTGATTGTGCAATTTGGATGTTCTTTTATTTGAAGGTCCACTCTAGATTCAAGCTTGCACTGCAGTAACTAGCTAACTTGTAATATGCTTGGGTACCTTGCGCCTTATTGAAGCATTTGGGATGAGCTGTTAGGTTTCTCGTCGTAGTTTGGTTAATTATAGGTAATATATGTCTCTTCGACCTTGCGTGGTCATATATAGAAGATTCGTTGCTTTTACATTTTCTGTGGAAAATTGTTGTAGTTCAAATTTGCCGACATGTTGCTGATCTAGTTTAATTGTTTTCCCTATTTTATGTGCTGCTTCATGAATGAAGCTTCAATTAATTCATAAACTTGCAGTTATCAACCTAGAGTTTTCCGAACAGTGCTTGATGATGCATGTTGTTGCATTGTTATAATCTTGTGAGCCTAACTGTCAATTGTTTGAAAAGAGCTTTTCAAATCTGAAAATGAAAAAAAAAAAAAAAAAAAAGAACTTGTTGGAACTTGGAATCGACCCCGGAACCTGTAACAGGGTAGGTTCCAGGTTCTTGGTTGTGACGGGTAGGTTTTAGGTTCCAAAAAATGAGGAACCTGTACCCGATGGCAGGTTCCAGGTTCCAGACAGAACCGAACCGGAATCGGGAACCGCTCACCCCTATGTATTAGCTCATCTACAAACAGAGGAGAGATTATAATTCAAAGTTGATGAATATATGAGAATTCCTCTATTTGGGTGAATTATTATCTGATTCTTTACCCAAGTTTCTTGGTAGTAAATCAAACAGTTCTCTATCATTGGCCAGTCGAGCGATTCTTTACACCTTGGTAGCTCACTACCATTATCTCGATTCTTTATCTTTGGCCAGTGGCTTGTGTCTTTATGCTTTAGGTGTGAACCTTCCTTATCCAACCCATCTCAACCCATACACTTAACCCACCATATTTCTCATTTTGGAATCACTCATCCCACGCATGCATCACCTCCAACTTGGCCAGTCACATTCTTCTGTGTCTCCCCACTGCATCTCCCTTTTCGTATTTGTCTTCTCCCTGGTCAGGCCTAGTCGACGCCCTCCACAAGTTTGGTTGCTGTCAGGCTTAACGTTGCGGGGGCTCGACCAGATCACAGAGCAAGCTCAACCTTATCCGGCATCGAGCCCTCATTGATGCTAGGTAGAAAACAATAAGAAACATTGGGAAGAAGGGAGAGAGACACAGGTGTCATGGGTGGCTAATGAAGACAAGGCGGTGGATCGGCTCGAGATGGCAGGGCGGTCACGGTGCAGTAGTCGGGCTCGGCTTTAGTCGGGTTAGGGTTTTGGTTAGATGGGCTTTGTAGTGGATAGGTTCGGAACGGTGGGAAGGGTAAATTTGGAAAGAAAATAGCTTATTCGTAAGTAGGATTAAAACCCAAATGCAACTTCAAATGGGATCTCAAAAGTGAGGATGAATTTTTCAGCTGAATTTTCTAAAAATTGCGGACGGTGTTTGATATATGTGCAATAAAACAAAGATGATTATCGATATTTTCCATAATAATATATACCTTGCATTATCGGCACGTTAAAAAAAAAGAATAATCTGCTTATCCAGACATGAAAGGCACACTTGTCGTGATAACAAAGCCACCAGTAGAAAGAGAACTTTTCGTTGGCAACGTATATTATAGAAATCCAACATCCATTGAATCCATACCACATAAGATGAGAAGGAGACAAAGGGCATGCAACGCTAATCTATCAGCGTACGTAGGTGAATGTCCATGATAATCAATGACATTGATCGCCAGTTATATCTGAGGCTGGACAACTTGGAATTGCATGGCAGAATTAGAGCCAGAAGCCGTCCGGCACAAATCAAATCCCATCACATCATCCAAAGATGCAGGGAACGTATCGGCCAAAACCAAACGTGGCCTTGTATTTCGTAGTTATTGCGAGACTCCATATCTCAGACGTGTCGTTCTCATGGGTCGAGCGGTGAGTTAATTCATAAGCTCGAGCGGGCCATGGATGAATAGAAGGGCATGGATTCAACTTGTGTTTTCAGGTGGAGGGTTTCTGTGGTTTCTTCCTACTTCCCCTTACCCTAGGGCAAAGGGATCGCCGGCACGCGTGGTGTGGCTGAGATCCGATGATTACCTCCGTGTATCGAGAGGATTCCTACAATTTTGCTGGACGACCCAGTTCTCGATGTGTCGCTAATTAATCGAGCACTGTTCCACCTACTTCACAATTATTGAAATGCCATAGACTCTGCTGATCCTATCTCTTCATATGTCTGACCAAGCATGCTTTTCGAGTATAAGCTCAAGTGAAGCTGAGAGGTGTTGACGAACTCAACTTGGCTTGACCCGACTACGTACGTTATGTTAAATCCACATTGCACACTAAAACTTGAGCTGGGATCAAGTTTAAACTAGATTTCCACGTCAAAAAGATAGAATGAATATGGTACTTTTATCAGTACTTTACTTATGAGCTTTCAAGAAGTCGAATTGAAGTAAGATGGAATCCAAGTTGGCTCAGACATATTACGAGCTAGATGGAAATCAAGCTAGAGGAGCTGGATAGCTTTGTAGATAGAGCCACTCATGCTTCACTCTTATTCTTAGAAAACCGTTTGTACTAAAAGTTTAAACCGTCATAATGAATATACTTCTCAATATCCTTATGTGATTCTCTTGGCTCGCTAGGATCAAAAGTCGAGCTATATCTGGCATGTGCATATGGTTGAGGCGACATCAAATCCAATCATGTCCGGCAATGTAGTTCAAAGTGCATCAATGAACGTTTCTAGTGCTAATTGTCATTATCGAATGATTCCATGGCCAAGTTTTAGCTTCTTTTCTGATTCGTTGGTTCACCCATTGAGGTCGCATTCTCGTGTTGCCCCGGACGGCAAGTGTACTACATCCATAGAGAATTGGGAACTCGTGGACGAACATGCACTTATTCCGGAAGTGCTTTTGTATTCCCCTCCAATTGCCTCAAGCTATTTTTCGACTGGTATATAACTCAGCATATTTAGGGCATCGAACGAACCGAACTCTGATATCATATTAAACGATTTCCACGTGAAGAATCTATTTATTATACAACATAGAACCAAGTAGTGCACTCTTGATCCACTTCAAGCCTAGCAAATCAATGCCCTTGCCTTTTGGTACTCATATTCATCTTGAAGCATCTTGTAGCGGTCGAAATCATGGTGACTTACACTTGAGGGGGTCTCTGGAGGACAGCGGTGGTAGTAATCGGGACGTGCATCGTGTCCCTGTCCCATGCATCAATACCGTCGACCGTTCTGTGCATCGTGTCCGTTCCACCCCTCTCTTTCCCGTTTCTTTATTTGATGCCTATGACGCAACGTACTGTTCATTCCAGTGATGTATGGATGGGCAGCGGGCGGTCCAAAAAAAATGGCCGGCAAAAAAAATTGACGTAGAAAATTGGCAATGATTGATCGGGACTGAATCTGCTAGCAGTTCCTAGGATGCGGGATGGCACGTCCAAGGTCTCTTTCTCGGCGAAACAAAAGCAAGACGGCAAACAAAATGAAGTCAAAATCAAACGTCACAATACCATGAGATAAATAAAGTTGGCCAAGCCCCAAAAACAAAAGAAAAAGGAAGAGAATTATCATTTTTCGAAAAAAGAATTTCTTCTGAATATTACCGCTTTATCTTAAAAACAACGATAAGCTCATCCAAATAGTTTTGTTCCAGGGGCCGGTCTTGTCTCATTGTCACACACGAAGTCCAACCCCTCTTCAATCATTTTTCTAATCTTGTTGTGAACACTAGATACAGTGTTCTCGAGGTTTCGAAGCAAGCAACGCATGCGTCGAGCCAAAGCCTTTGCCTCTTTTAGATGATTGGGAAAGTGTCTTGTGTATTGAAGATACTAATTGGATAGGGGACAAATCGATCGTTCGATGGAGGTGATTGTACGTGGATGGATCTCTAAAGTCGTGCCTGTGAGTTATAATAAGAAAGAGAAAGCGATTTTGTATTAAGGAAAGTAAACAAACCACTACGTAGATGAGTTTATGACGTATCTCCACGCTATTTGACTTGCTACACTGACATACATAATGAAAATGAGAAATTGTACTCAAACTAGTATTAATTGGACTGTGGCAGGATGGTCGAGATGCATTTGATGAGCTATTTCTCAAACGCTTGGTTCCTGCCCAACTAAACAGGGCTACATTAGATTGTGAGGAGCTAAAACAAAATCTAAAATAAGAGCGTGTTTGTTTTGAGGAAAATTTCATGACAAAGGAAAATTTGGGAAAATAATTTTCCAAGAAATGTTTTTCTCTTTTCAGATAAGGGAATTCATTTTCCTAACTTCAAGTATGCATAGTTCTTTCTACCATAAAGGTTTTTTCATTTATTGATCATTTTTAGTCAATCAAATGTGTAAAAGTCTAGAAAACTAATTCTCAAAAAATTCTTTCTCTCGAACAAACACACCATAAGAGTCGAATAGCTCTCATCGGTCAAGGAATACCACCTCATACATGCGTCCTGGAGGATACAGAAACTTGTCCATTGTTACTCAACTATTTGCACCACCAAGTGTTGTCGCTTAGTAAGTAAGGGGTGACATTGTCTTCAACAAGGTCACAAGATCGTTTCATATCATTAGCCAACCTCTGTAAATTTGTGCTTTGGACATTTGTTATCTCATATATACAAACTTTCTGACTTCTAGCATATAGGGTTATAGTTAGGGATGAGCAGCTCTAGGTTTCATACAGATTTCACTTGGAATCTAAAACTTACCCGTCAAAACAAGTTCCTCATTTTTTGAAACATGAAACCTATCTTGCATATTTTGAACACTAGAACCTACCCTGTTATAGGTTGCAAGGTTAGTTCTAGGGTCTACCCAAATTCCACTTATATTATTAATTGATTGATTGCGGTGAATTAAAACCGTTGATAACCATTACTTGTTTCCACAATTCATTAATCATAAAAATATATGGAAAATATGAACATTAATAAAGGAAAAGTCTTAGTCATAAAATGAAAGTTCGGACTATTACTTCAAAATTACACATTCATCATCGAACATCATGGAATATCGCAAGATCACGTAAAGACATGAGCCAAGAAATAACATTGAAACTTATTTCAAGTTTTAGGTTACTGGTTTTAGGTTTCGTGTTCCTCCAATTAAGAACCCGAAACTTACCCATTGAAACAAGTTTCCCATTTTTTGGAACATAAAACCTACTTTACATATCTTAGAATCTAGAACCTACATGTTTCCATTGGTTTTATTCTCAAGTTCTAGGTTCTACTCTGAGATCATGCTCACTCCTAATTATAGTGGTGGAGCTGTATACATGAGAATAAGCAGTGCAGTTATGATTCAAATCAAATATTATATAACAGATATGAAATTCTTAGCTTAGATTCTTCATCCATCCCCATCATTTTTCACTTATTATAAAGACAACTATCTACAATTCACAAAATGAGGCACGCGTGCCAAAGTTAAAGAAGATGCTTAAGAATACTCTTAATGGAAATAATTCACAATATCAATTGAATAGGGCGAAACATATTTATAAAACCATGTATGTATTTATGTATGTATGTATGTATGTATTTGGGCAATAAGCGCCGACTGGTTTGAGTTAAAGGTAACGAACAACCGGTCAACAAAAAGGCGTACGCTCGGCCAATAGAAAAGGAGAAAAACCAATAGGCTCAGGCACGATATTTGCTATAGAGCGTGAACCGCACCGAAGTTATAAGAGAGCATCAAAGTCAATATAACACCTTGCAATCACTACCCAAGATCCTTGAGTCATTGCTTATACTGAGGCATCCAGCAAGAGCTCCATAAAGCAGCCTTGGGTTGCAACAGACGACTTGCAAAACCAAGCCTCTTGCTCTCTCTCTCTCTCGCCCTCCCTCCTTCCCATACAAGCAAAATTTGCACGCTTTTGTGCACACAAAAGCTCATAAACCCCGCCAAACTAACACCATCTCCTCAATATGGCCACCACCTCAACAATAGCTGAGCAAGCCGACGCGCTGCGGCATGCGCACTTGAAGTCGGCGCTGCGCACGGCCCTGGCTTGCTCCATTGTCGGGTTCACCACCCTCTATGCCCCGACCCATGTTCGGAAGTTCTTAGCATACCCGGCCTTCTCGTACGTGACGACCATTTTGATCGTGTCGGACGCGACGGTCGGCGACGCTCTGAGAGGAGTATGGAACGCATTCTACGCGACTACTCAGGTCATGCTTTTCTCCGTGTTGAGTTTGTGGTTGGTCGGGCCTGCCCGGTTCGCTACTCATGGCCTGGCTGCTGCGGCGGTGTCTCTAGGTACTTTTCTGGTTGCGCTGCCCGAGTCGACTGATTTGATGGCCAAAAGGATCGCTTTTGGGCAGATGGTGATCATCTTCGTGGGAGCCGCTATAGGGGGAGCAAGCACGGGAGTTGTGATGCACCCAGTTCACGTGGCGTCGAGCACCGCGCTTGGCGCCCTGGCTTCGGTCCTGGCTCTGTTGTTCCCATACCCTTGGCTTGCGTGCAGTGAGGTAAATGCTCATCCCTGAGGGTTAATTCCATATCCTTGGATCCTAGAACAATCATTTCTCAGTTTGAGTCCAACAGTCCCATGTTCAGGGACAGGTTTGAGTGTTACTATGGAGTTATAACATGACAAGTGAAACAGTTTAGGATGAGAACATACATCCAAAACATTAGCAGATGACTCAGTAGATTTTAACTGTTTCGTTTCTGGTTGAAAGATTATGCACAAGTTGAATCTACTGCGGTGCTGTTTGAGTCTTTTCTCTGTGATGACGGGTGCCCCAGTATATGAAGAATGCATTGATCATGTACCGTTACAATCGTTGAAGTCTCTCCATAAACCAAGCTGTTTGTGTTAATTTATCTTATTAGGAAAAGGAGATCCGAAAAGGACTAGGAAAAAAAAAAGACAAAAAGAAGATATCATGCACCTTTTGAAGTCGACAGTGCTCCCAATCACATGATAATCAGACGAGCTTTTAGTACAAAATGAATTAGATCAAAATCGGGATAACAGAACAACAGCTTAAACATTTCCAGTATTACAGGACAAGTTCCATTTGGAGGAACAATTTAGAAAGCATACAGAAACTTCTGACAGAAGTTCTTCTGTTGGAATGAGTCCACAACTAAGTGTAACTAAGTAAGCTAATCATATTTTGTTTAGTCAGCTGGTATTATTGCAGTATATATTATGAGATTAGATTCATATCTTTTTTATATACCATTGTTCGTTGATCCATATTCCGATTTTCATAATAGATAACATAATGCTAGCACTTTATGCTTGAGAATCTGAACTAGAACTCCCTGATTACGCCCACTTGAGCCGATACTATCCAACTAGCAATTCTCCATGTCTGGAAAAGTTAAGAAAAGCGGGAAGCAGATATTTTCCGGTCAGTCCTTTCAGTGTAAAAGTTCACAAAAGGAGACATCACGCTGTATGGTGTCAATCGTCACTAAGCAAGCTTTAGAAAAGTCATGAGAAATTAGCGCTGAGTATCGTTTCTTTTCCTCTTAAGGACAATGTAACTTCGGCAGTTTATTATGCAAATATTCGTTGGGTGAAACACGTGCTAAAACTTAAGCCCAAAGCAAATCATGACAGCACCGACCTCGTACTTGATGTAGTATAGAGTTAGGCTGCATCAGATTAAAATTGACAATAGTCGTTACCTCTGCAGATCAGGAAAACGTGCCAACTGTATGTCGAGAATGCATCGGAGAGGCTGAATCTCTATTTAGATGGTTTCTTTGCCAAGGGACGCCCAGCTGCAGTAGACTTGATTTCCCAAGCGTCATGCTTTGCCAGAGTAGCAAAGAAGCTCCATCAAAGTATTAAAGAACACGAGGTAATCAAGAAGTATAACTCTCGATGTACCCTTAAACAGCCATTATTCACCTTCAAGTTTCGGAAAAACTGCAACTTCTTTCTTCTGAGTTTCCAAAACTTGGGCAGAGAATTTTACAAAACAAAAGGACAGTAAAATCAATGAAATTAAGAAAACTTGTCTTGGGCTACAGATGTAGTTTTGATATAACATGCTGATTTTCCTGATAAAGTCGTGATAGCTTTTAAGCTTCACCATTCCCATCCTTTTTTTTCACATCTGAAATTCTTTCGCCAGTTTTTTGGGCTAATGCGACTTGCTGCTGTGACAGAGAGGTGTGTCATGGGAGAGACCGGGAATACGATTCCTGAAACCTAACTACGTCAACTTAGGAAAAAGATTGCAAGAAATAGAGCTGCCGTTGAGAGGAATGGAAATGGCCCTCAATTCTTGCTCCTCCTTTCCTATCAGCATGGCAGACCAAGAACTTCAAAAGGCTTTGCCCAAAATTAAACTGCACTTGCGGCAAAAACTTGAGCAAGCAAAATGTTTCACGCCTTGTGATGCCACAACAGCTCCTGAGACCAAGGGAGACGACATAGAAAATGCCCTCCGGCCCTTCACCACAATCCCCACATCCCAGGAAGGCCTACCAGCACTTTTCTTCCTTCACTGTGTCAAAATCCTCCAACATGACCTGATTTTTGGACAGCCCGTAAAACCTGTTGATTTCAAGAGCCAGGATTCTGTTACTCAACAGTCTGGAGAAAAAGATCAAGCTAAGTACTGCTTCGGAGGGAGGAGGACGAGGCTAAACTTGAAACCGAGCTGCCAAAGTTTGATTTTTGCATTGAAGTGCTCAGTTTCTCTGGGTCTGGCGGTGCTATTCGGTCTGTTATATAACAAGGAAAATGGGTACTGGTCAGGACTCACCATTGCAATCAGTTTTGTGACAGGAAGGCAACCAACCTTCACCGTCGCAAATGCGCGAGCGCAAGGCACGGCCATGGGATCAGTGTATGGATTACTGGGCTACTTCATTTGCGGAAAATTTGTACACCTGAGATTCTTACCTCTTCTTCCATGGATCATTTTCACTAGCTTCCTCAGACACAGCAGAATGTATGGCCAAGCGGGTGGCATTTCAGCAGTCATAGGAGCATTGCTCATCTTGGGTCGGAGAGATTATGGACCCCCAACACAGTTCGCAATCGCCAGAATCGCAGAGGCATCCATTGGACTGATCTGCTTCATCACAGTAGAACTACTTTGGGAACCTGCAAGAGCGTCAACCCTTGCTAAGGTTGAACTCTCGATGAGCTTGAGAAAACTTGGCGAAAGCATTGAGGGTATAGTTCTTTGCTTGGAAGAGAAACAATGGCCAGACTCGAAATTCCATACCTTTCAGGAAAAGCTAGAGGATCTAAGAACCCGCACCTCCAAATATGGAGTTCTGACAGAAGAGGCCGTGTCAGAGCCAAACTTCTGGTTCCTCCCCTTTCCAGGGGATTGCTATCTCAAGATTCTGGAATGCTTGTCGAAAATGGTGGACCTCATACAATTTACCAGCTTCCAACTGGAGTCTGTCCAACGATTATCTGTGGGCATCGGTGTCGCTTGGAAAGAGATTCAAGAGCCACTGGAACAGGATCTGGAGCTTTTCAAGGAAATGATAGGCACTTCAATCCAATTCCTTGGAGCAGTCACTTCACTCAAGTCCCTTTCTGCAATTGACGCAGAATTGCAGAAGACAAAAGTGGCTTGTGACATCGAATTGGGGAAGTCGCAAAGTGGAAACCTGACTACATTTTCGGGTACAAATGATGAAGATGTTGCGAGGGTTACAAGTTCATTTCTTCGCCGATCAAATGAAGTGGCAACAAGAATTCACGCTCAGGAAGGTTTGGAGGAGCTCAAGAGCCAAATAGTTCTATGCATTGGTGGCCTAGGCTTCTGCCTTAGTAGGTTGATGAGAGAAACAATGATCATGGAGGAAATCGTAAGGGAGCTTCTTCAGAGGGAGAATCCTACATGTCTAGTAAACATCGCCGAAATTTCTTCCAAGCTAAAAGCTTTGAACATGTAGTCTGTTAATTTTGGTCATCATCCTTAACTGAGAATGTAATTATGTAACACTCTTAACTACTACAGCGACTTCAAAAGTCCAGAACTCAACGACAGAAGACTGGACTTGGAAAAGAAAAGAATTTTCATGATTTCGCTTGAGTGCTCTCCTATTATGACTTCCCCGGAGCCTCCACTTACACAGCCGAGACAGCGATGGGTTCTCAGCCCCTGTGGGGATGGAGCGAGAATTATTAAAGCATGAAATCCATGCCCAACTGAAAAATTCCTTGTGGATAGGATGCTCAAAATCAGAGGGAAACTGAACGCTGTTGACATCATTTACTGGAAAACCAGTCAAAAACCTTGTGACCTAACCCATTCCGCGGGCCAAGCCCGATAGGTAAAATTACCACTCATCTGTTTAAATCCGAGGAGAATACATACAAAAGCTTCCAGTATGCATTTGTCGAGTAACAGCAATATTCATTAATACGTCCACAACATTCTTGTCTCAGATCCAACCATTCACTAGATCAATGTACTGTTCACTAGCAAAAATGACAGTTGATCTACATTTTCTTAACTATAACCAGGAAAAAAAAAGGAAACATATCCCTAATTGCCTTCATATTTTGGGTCAGCCGTCACATAATGGTACGCTATCACCAATGCAAAGATGAAGATGCCAAGAAAGTTGGCCAAGAAACCCAGCTCTCGATCATCGATCATCTGTACCAAAACAGAGGGAAAAAACAACATGAGTGTCAATATAATAGATTAAAGCAACACAGTATTGTTTGTATAGCGTTCAACCTTATGAACACATGTCCCAATGTTTCAACGCATCACAAGACAAAAAGCAAGCACTTTTCAGTTTGAGATTCAGATAATAGAAGGGCTTCCATAGATCCAATATCGCATCAATCTACCAATATAGTAAAGGTAATTCACACTCAAATGGAAACTATAGAAAAATCCTTGAGGATATTAAAGTAAACATTATTTTTAAAACTCAAACACCAAACAATTGTTACGATCTAATTTTTGCTTCTTGTCCTTCTGCCCAATTTCAAATTTACAATTTCGTCTATACTGATTATCCAATCCACCACAACATATAAAGCATGCAAGAAAAAAGAAGCTGTGAATTCCAGCATACTTTGCACCTGAGTATAATTGAGAATGCACAAGTAGATAAATTAGAAATCCCGCAATATATAGCAGTGGTTCTATTTGGTGTTGTCACAATACCACCAGTCCTGATTCAAATTGTATGGTTTCCTACAATCTGTATGCAAAAGGCTCCGACTCAAAGGTGTGAGAGGGAGAACAGCATTGAGCAATTTAGTCATGATACTAGATTGAGTTAAATCACCTTGTAATGACCAAATATATGATCTAATAAGCAATTCGTCTCAATAATAGATTGTGTTACAAGTTTCCACCATATATAGTGAGTTGTGCCTCCTTTTTAGACCTACTTTTTAGGCCGACCTAGGACTTGATCTATTAATAAGGAATCGTACAATTCAACTAGCCAGAACTTGAAAAAATCGGCCTTCCAATTCACAATACATAAGCAACCATTTTCTATCATTTGTCAGTCGCTCTGTCAGAAGCAGCCATCCAACTTTAACCATGAAGAGGTCATTAATGTTTTTTGGACCACAGATGAACTTTCACGCAGCGGAAGACGAACTACTATTGTCATAGATATGGGATGCTTAAAATTTTCAATAGAAATCCAAGTAGAACATATCTCAGAAAAGTATTGCGAAAGTTGAACTACAAGAGTCACACCACAAAATCGAGTTATGGCAAAACACGATCGGAACAGGCCATTCATCACAGGTTTTGCCACTGCAGTACCAAACATAAACCCAAAGAAAGCCGCTAAAAATCAAAATAGGACAACTCATGGGCTATATAGACCAAGCAAAAACTACATTCATAACCAATACTTCAATGAAGAGATTCGATCACTTCAGGAAGAATAGGAGCTAAATCCCAATCGAATTTCTTTTTTGATTCCTCCATATAGTCGAATACCTCGATCTTTCTTCTCATCGGGCCATAGAGCTGTAAACCTCATTCAAGGATTGTTTTTGAAACTATAAGCACAAACCCATACAAAGGGCAAATGCTCGAACGTGGTCATCAGTATAAGCGCATCAGCCCGACACAAACGAAAAACCCAAAGCGCGCTAGTAAGGCCACTAGATTCAGTCTACACTGGACATGTACATGTGATTTACACGACACTGCACCACACAATCCACGCCATCTTCCTATCTCTCTTTTGGGAGCATCACTGCATCTCACCCACATTTCCTACGCACGCCAGTTTGATCAAAGACAGTCTTTTTTCTTTCCGGGGTCAAAGATCAAAGACGGTTCATCCATACAGAGATCGGGAAATTCACGACCGCTTCATTTGCCCATTATTTCTCACCACGAACCCAGTAGGATTACGCCTAGCTAAACCACTCAATTCAAGGCGGAGCCAAACCCACACGCACGGCCGAGCGATCCGTAGATCCCGAAACCCGAGAGGCTCGGACAAGGCAGTTGACGGAGAGCGAGGCAAAGACCGGCGGTGGATACGAAACTAGAGAGGCGTACCTTTGCGACTGCGCCGGAGCGAACACCCCACGGATTCCTCCGCCTCCGAGAGCTTCAAAGGTTCTTGCGACGCTGAAATCGGAAGCCGCCGCGAGCCTTCGAGTAACCAGCGAGGAAGAAGAAAGGAGGTCGGTCTCCTCTCGTACTCGAGTCAATCGAGGAACCGTCAAACGCTGTCGTTTCCACGGAATAGACCGCGTCAACTAAAAGATGGGGAAATTGCAATTAGCTCCCCCGAATTGAGGGCGTTTTCTCAAAAGCACCCCAACCTTACTTGAGGCTGCGTTTGGTTAGAGCCTTTTGAGAAAATATAAAGAACTCTGAATTAAAAAGAATTTTTCGAAATACGAGTTGCGTATGATGAATTGTATTTTAAAAGTCTATTGTGAAGTATTTTTAAGTAAAATGTTGTTTATAAAAATTATATTTACAAAAGATTTTTGTTTTTAAGAAAAGGAAAGAAAAAGAGTTGGTCGGCCAAAGGTCGACGACTGTCATTTGAGGCTACAAGACCTCAACTTAGTCAAGGGCCACTTGGGGTTGGGCCCCAGCAAGGGTCACTCGACGCTTGTGGAGGTTACCATGACCTAGATCGCATGGCCCCTTGCAAAGGTCGCATGACTCCCTAGTGACGACCACTTATGTTGTCGTGACCATGGCGGCCCCTCTCTAGCCCATCGCTGGGCCCTCGTAGCCATGCTGGTTGACCTCAACAGAGAATAAGATGAATGGTTATTAAGGGCAAAATCGAAGAAAAAGTTAAACAGTCATCGAGGGCAAAATCGAAAAAATAAAAAGTCAATGAGTATAACTTTGGAATAAATTCTTTTACTAACTCTAGCTGAAGGTAGATCGAGAAAGCTAAAAGCCCAAGACAGTCCAGAATCTATTTTGGGATTTCAGCCTTATGAAGGTTGCCTCTACAAAATAAGAATTCAAAAAAATTCGCCAAACACTTGCAACTTAACACAAGTGGGCTTTGGACGCCCAAATGACTTGGGAAAGTCATTCCCAAACACACCATCGTTTGTCTTTATTAAGTCTATGTAATTGGTGAGTGTGTTACCAATGACCCCCTTTCGCCCGGCGAATGGGGTGGCCGATCGTAATGCATACGCATCTCACGCGTTGAATTTCAGGCCAACGAGTTATAAATACCGCCTCACTTCAGGGGACCTTTTGAAATTTTACCAAATTTCAATTTTACTTTAGAGGTCAATGTGTTAACAACGCCACGTGCACGGCAAGATACGGAAAATCGGTATAAAAAAGAAAAGAAAAGAAAAGAAAAAATCCCCGTGACATTTCTCGTCTGGGAATCACGCATATTGAGCAAATGAAGTTACTTGATTGGAATGTTTTAGCTCAAAGGTTTTAAAATTCAAATGAATAAAGCAAAAATTTTCAAACTCAAATCCAAGATAAAAAAGACTAGGAAAGTACAAAGTATACCTCAACTTTCGCTCAGTTGTCACTTAAACATCTCCACTATAGAAAAAGTCACAAATAGTCTTTGAACTTTAACTTAATATGTAATGTGATTCATAAATTTTTTATTTGTTCAAAACTTTAGCAAAATGTCCAATACGGTCGTTGAAATTTTAATTTATTAAATATAATTCATGATTTTTTGATATAATATCAATTTAATTCCCGAACTATATAAAAATATTTAATATTGTTACCGATTTTGAATTAACGGAATGATTACTTTATACATCTTAATAGAGTTCAGGGACTACATTAAATATGTATCAAAAGTTCAATAATCAAACTGAATAAATTAAAAGTTAAAAAATAAAATAGAATATTAGGCTAAAATTTAAGTATCACATTAAACAAATTAACATTTCAGAAATCACATTATATATTGAGCCAAAATTTTGTGTTATTATTCCAAATGAATAGTTAAATTTTACCTTTGGATACCATAAGCTTTCTTTGTATCCTTCTTTGAGAAATGCCCAAAGAAAAAAACGATGTGGCTGAGTTTTCGAACTCAAATGCGAGATCTCCACTATATGGACACCAATCAATCTATTCAAGAACTGCCGCAAGCGCAAAAAAAAAAAAAAAAAAAAAAAAAAAAAAAAGGGTAATGTGGCTGCTGGGATTCGAGCCCAGGTCTCCACGGCCACAACGTGGAATTCTTACCACTAAACTACAGCCACTTTAGTTGGCGTTATGGACTTCAAATATAATTTTATTCATTCAGGACTTAAGGGAGTACCGCAACATCCTTCGGTCAAGCGTCCTCCACCAACCAAACCCAAACCCACGGATCGCTGTTCTCCGCCGTCCAAGAGTTTTCCAATCCAACGGCGGAAACGAAATCCGCTTCCCGACAGGAGAACCCCAATACCCGTACAAAAAGACCCCCTCGCCCTCTCCCTCCCCCCAATTTCCTGCTCGCGCTCAAAACGCATTCAACCGAAGCTCCTCCCCCATCCCGAAACCCTAGCCAAGCTCGATCCAGTCGATCCAATCCATCGCCATGTCCGGCCGCGGCAAGGGAGGCAAGGGCCTGGGCAAGGGCGGGGCGAAGCGGCACCGCAAGGTCCTCCGGGACAACATCCAGGGCATCACGAAGCCGGCCATCCGCCGCCTGGCCCGCCGCGGCGGCGTGAAGCGCATCAGCGGCCTCATCTACGAGGAGACCCGCGGGGTGCTCAAGATCTTCCTCGAGAACGTCATCCGCGACGCCGTCACCTACACCGAGCACGCCCGCCGCAAGACCGTCACCGCCATGGACGTCGTCTACGCCCTCAAGAGGCAGGGCCGCACCCTGTACGGCTTCGGCGGTTGAGTGGGGGTGGGATCGGGAGTCGGAAATACGCGTCTGTAAATTCGAGCTGCGCCGTCCGTGTTTTATGGGCAGCGAGTTGGTTTACGTGTCGTTTCGTGTTCTTCATTGCAAGCGTACCTGGTGCGATCATCAGGCGTTAGGGATGCATTTTGTGGCTAGTTGTTGTGGTAGTGAATCATTAGTTCCTTGGATATGTAATTGGTGTTTAGAGTAAATTGAATTCCCAGATTGCCAGCCTCTTGTTGATCTCATTCAGCTTGAGAATTATTCTTAGTTGCTCTGAATAGATTCAAAGGGAAAGGTAAAGATGTTGTCTTGGGCAGGTAATCTTGACAAGGTTTTTCTTTTAGTAAATATCCCTTATCAGTTCTCTTCGCCATCACTGAACTTCTCGTCAGGAGCCCATGAGAAGAGCGTTCAGCGATGGGTGATGTAGGGCTGACGCCTAAATCAAAGATGATCCTTGTTAATAATTAACGGGCTTTGACAGGCTTAAGCGGCCTTGCTAATAAGTAATTGAAGCCTCTAATTGTCTCTTTAAAGGAATTGTCGAAATTAGGGCTTGAAATTTGGATTTGGGTAAATTCTGACTTGCTGTGGTTTTATGGAGAGTTTTCGGGTGATGCATCTATATATAAAAATAATAGTTTTTACGGATTTGAAATTAAGCTTATGGTTTACCTAAAACTTAATTTTTGAGTTTGTTGTGCATGCTGGTTAGATTTTAACTGGTTAGATTTTAAATAGTATATAGAGGTTGCGTTTGATTCAGTATTTGTAATGGGTTTTGAGTTCAATGCAAATGCTGAAAGTCCAAAACTATTTAGGGAAAATGCGATTGTGTTTGGTAAAAATTTTTTGCAAATGAACTTTGAGTTGAATGTGCGTTTGATAAAAAAACTTTTGCAAGAGGCTTTGATGGGTATTATATATATATATATATATATTTTTTTTTTTTGAAAATTCAGCTAAACCCTTCCCTGGACCGGCAAAAGGCTGCGGTCGCCGATGAGCTAGATCCGGCGTCGGCGGCCTCGGCGACCTTCGACGAGGGTCGCGCGACCCGCCCGAGGGCCGCCGGGGTCGCCAGACCTCGGCGACCCTCGCCGAGGGTCACGCAACCCAGCCCGAGGGCTGCCGGAGGTCGCCTAACCTCAGGCGACCAGGGTCGCTCGACCCGGGGCCACACAACCCAGGTGGCGGTCGCCTTGGTCGCGTGGCCCCCGGGTTGAGCGACCCTCACCGAGGGTCGCCCAAGGTCGGGCGACCTCCGGCGGCCCTCGGCTAGGTTGCACGACCCTCGTCGGAGGTCGCCCGTCCTTGGGCGACCTCGCCGACGGCCGCCGACGCCGATCGCTCGCCGGCGAAGGGCACTCCTTTTTCATTTAAAAAATAAATAAATACGAGGGCAATAACGAAAATATGAAAAATTAATGAGTGCAATTTAGGAAGAAAAAAATGTTTTCAGCATTCACAAGAGATGGCTTTCATTTGAAAGCTCCTTGAGATTGGTTGCCAAACACCCATATTTGGACTGAAGGGGCTTTGGGGGCTGAATGGGCTTTCTAAATGTCCATCCAAACGCACCCAGAAAGCATTTTCAATATACTACAAGAAAACCCAACTTAGTTGCGCTAAAACCTTGCCAAAAACGGCTGAAATTCAGATAGAGGACTCGATTGCGTAAAAAAAGAAGTCTGAAAATCAAATCGCGCACACACTGAAACTAAGAGGACTAAAAACTGTACTCAACCCTATTTTTTCAAAATTAACGGGCTTTGACGGGCTTAAGCGGGCCTGGCCCATCACGGAATGTCTTGCTGACTTGGCCGCTTTGCTCAGCCTGATCAGGCATAGCATAAGTGAGCCCATCGTGCTGCCCTCCCAAGAGAAGATCCAACTCGAGCGTGTCCTTCCTCGGGTCAAAAGGGATATTGAAATACTTTATTAAAAGAAAAATTTACAAAATAGTGCCTCAAGATAAAAAGAATATTTACTTATTTCAATCCACTATTTCTTCTATATTAAGTCTAATGCATAGAGATATTTCTTGGTAAGTTTATATAGTTGCTACATGACATTGGAAGCAATCCCATGACCATGCAACCTATCACTCCCAAGTTTGAGTCATAGGCTCTCTCTTTTTTTGGGTGTTTGTCTTCAAAGTACAATCTAATGTATGTGAGGTAGGGAGTCTAGCTTAACTCAATGGAGAATTGGCCAGCTGTTAGATGATATCGAACACTTCACAAAATAAAAAGTGACGACAACAAGAGAAATGGTTTGTGATGTTTAATAGGAAAACAAATAGGACAAATGTTTTGGCAAATCAAAGATAAACATGTTCTTATGAATGGGATGGCTGCAAAAGGTGGCATTTATTTTTGTACTGTAAAAAATGTTCGGGATTCCATTTATGCTACAATTGAAGTAGTAAATTTAGGGGTTCTTCTCTATATCCTATCTCCGTGTGAAACGAGGGTCATTGTCTTTTCCTTTTTCCCCATTTTGAATTACTTCTACTATAGCTTATGGCTTCTTGTAAATCATCCTGCTCACTCATTTTGATTTCATTTTCTTGTGCGAAACATCAAAATCTATCCAAATATACAAATGGCAAATCGTACATAAATCACTGATAATTGTTCAAGACTTAGAATTTTCCTTTCCATTTTTCCTTTCCATTTTCAAATTTTTGGAGGGAAAGTGAACGATTACTTTCTCAGGCCGAGAACAAAAAAAAGCACCACATTAATTTTGCTATTGGGAAAATTTTAACATAATTGCTTAAACGTTTAATAAGATGCACAATATTTTTTTACCGGGGAATCTATACGGACGCGGATGTTTTCAAAGATTTCGATGAAATGCACGAGGTGTCTACCAATGTGGCGCAACTTGCTAAGGTTTCGACTTTCCGATGCATGGCATTCGGGTCCAAGCCGACGTGGGCTTGGCTTTTCGTTCTCAACTTCTGTCGTTTTCCCCTTTTTAGCCTTCTTCCTCGCAGCAACCCCGTCGCCAGCTCCATCGCCGATGAGGTCCAACGACAACTCGAACTACCGTGCCTAATAAAGCACGACGGCGACTGCTGGCAGGCACTTGACAGATGCCAATAAGTCCCACAGGTCAAGCGGCTTAAACCGAGACATCTGTTCTTACAAAAGAACAGGATAAGGGACAGAACATTTCGTTCCCAGTAAAGAGCTTAACTATACCGAAGAAATAGAACATTAAAATGAATCCGTCCCTTTGGTTTTTCCTCTAGGGGACGGATCGTAAAGGATGGCATGTTCATTCGGGAAAGGAGTTTAGGTTATACCCGCCTGCATAGACCCTCGCTAGAGAAAGACAACGGCCATTGATGCTAAAAAAAAAAAGAAGCATTGTTACTGTTGGGAATAACGGATCCCTGAAAACCGGATTCGACACTAAATCGAACCCCTAAATCAATGCGGAAGACGAAGCCCGGGAATAACACGTATCACCGATCCTAAAACACACCACGGATTCGAGCGTACCTTGTTAGCCACAGATTAGACACCGACGCCGATAGAGGAAGAGAAATTTGGTCATGTTCGATCCGGTGAAGCAAATTCGCCTTCGCGCTTCACTTTTTGGGAGAGAAAGCGAGAGAGAGAAAGAAAAGGAAAAAGATGCGTACGTATGTTTTCTGTTTCTAACAGGTACGTTCTCTCTCTCTCTCCTCCCTTTTATATGTTCCTCCATCCACGGGCCGTATTCCCGTGGGCCAGGCTTTTTGGGCCCAATTTGGGCGGACGGGCCTTAAGCCCATCTCTAATAAAACCATCATCTCCCACTCGCACATGGTGGGCCGAACAGGATTCTCTTTACCTCTCTTCAACATTCATACCGGTGAATAATCCGTGCGACCAAAGCATACTTTGAGAGCTCGTTGCTATACATCTGTTAGGAATATATATCAGCTCATAATGGGCGTCACGCTTTGAGTAGATTTAGTATGCAGTACCCTAGATCGATCGATCACATTTTATATCTCTCTTGATCTCTTTTAAACATGATATATATATTGTATTCACAATTATAATTATCCTAAAGACAGTCATAATTGGTCGACCAGTGAATACAAAACTACAATGTGATTCCCCAAAATCGATCTTCCTCTTTCCTTCAAACTCTCAATTTCAGTTCAGTTTGCTTTTCTAGAAATGTCCCATTAGATCGAATCAACTCATGACCATTGGCAACATTCTAAGATAGCAAACACTAAATAGAAACCTTGAGAATAAGTAAAAAGTCATGAGGGCACTAAAAATTTGAGGAACTCTTTTCCTCAAGAGTCTCACACGTCATAAAAGTTGAGATCAAACTTTTTGCCACTCTTATTGGTCGGCTTATGCATACGTAGTATGAAATACGTATTACGGTATTAACTCCTTTCCCATGGAGCGTATGTCTACACCTTTCAATACCGTACAGATGATAGTTCGGACATACCCAATGTCTAACTTGAGTTCACGTATCTACTCATTCACAAAATTCATCGAACTCACATCCGGCATCATAGATAGATAAAGTAAAATATGTGGGGTATTTTACTTTCAGACATAGTAAGTATTATGTCCTCATCTTAACACCCAGTTAAGGCGACATACGTATTTTAAGCTTTAGCTCTTGATTATCACCTAGATAATAAGCTTAAAACAATCTCATCTCTATTTATCACATAGTAAATAGAAGCGATTACCCGTGTGAGTGGGCTAATCTTATATCTGTCCGACATACTTTCTCAACTTAAAATAATGCACTGAGCATTAAGATGCATAAAGATCAAACAAAGATTCATAGGCATTAATAATGAAACAACACTAGTTCATAAATGTGAACAACTCAGGGAAATTACAATCCAAGACATCGACTCTACGCAATCCTAGAGATTTTACATGACCACAAAACAGATCTCTAGGTATTGGCTTTGTCATAGGATCTGCTACCATTCTATGCGTAGATATGTACCGTAAGTTCACATCCTTTCGTGCAACCATATCCTTGACAAAGTTATACTTGGTATCTATATGTTTGGTCTTGCCATGATATTTTGGATCTTTGGTGTACGCTATAGCTGCTTGGCTATCACAGCTTAACCAACAATGGATTCGCAACTTTCTCATTAACACCTAAATGATCCAAAAATCTCTTAAGCCAAACTCCTTCTTGTACCGCTGCTGATAATGCCACGAACTCAACTTCCATCGTGGACAAGGCTATACACGTTTGCTTCTTACTGCTCCATGTTATGGTGCCATTGTTCAGTAAGAAAGCAAATCCTGAGGTAGATTTTCTTTCATCTAAATCTCCTCCCTAATCAGCATCTGAATAGCCTTCAAGTCGCAGATCTTTTCCTTGGTAATTCAACTTGAAATCAACAGTTCCCTTCAGATACCTCAGTACTCTCTTAACGGCCTTCCAATGTGCTGGACCTGGATTGGATTGGTATCTACTCACCATTCCAACTGCAAAACATATGTCGGGTCTTGTACACATCATAGCGTACATCAAGCTCCCAACAGCACTAGCATAAGGAACATGTTTCATTTGTTCCTTCTCTTGTGGAGTCCTTGGACACAGTCTATGGCTCAATCCTTCACCTTTTGCAATAGGAGTGTCTATGGGTTTACAATCTTGTATACGAAATCGTTCAAGAACCTTATTTATATAGGTTTCTTGTAAAAGAGATAACGATCTCTTCGAACGATCTCTTGAAATCTTAACTCCAAGAATGTATGCAGCCTCACCCATATCCTTCATCTCAAAGTTGGAAGACAACCAACTCTTGACAAAAGTATTAACAAACTCCATATTGCTTCCGGCAATCAGTATATCATCAACATATAATGATATGATCACAAATTGATCCTTGGATCTTTTGATATATACACAATGATCCTCATCAATCATCGTAAAATCATATGCCATTATGGCATTATGAAAACGTATATACCATTGTCTTGATGACTCGCTTAAGACCATATATCGACCTCAAAAGTCGACATACCTTTTCTTCTTGGCCTTTCACTATGAAACCAACAGGTTGTTCCATATATATTTCTTCCTCTAATTCTCCATTGAGGAAAGCAGTCTTTACATCCATCTGATGTAACTCAAGATCCATACTAGCTATTATTGCCAGAATAATGCGAATCGAGATAAATCTCACTACAAGAGAAAACGTATCTTCATAATCAATTCCTTCCTGTTGATTATACCCCTTCGCCACAAGGCGAGCCTTATGCCTTTCTATTGAGCCATCAGCATTTTGCTTTATTTTGAGAACCCACTTGTTCTCAATAGCTCTGCGTCCTTTTGGAAGATCAACCAGTTCCCAGACTTGGTTTGATTTCATTGACTCCATTTCCTCTTCCATTGCATGAATCCATTTTTTCTTACTAGGGCAATTCAGAGCCTCATTAATATTTCTTGGCTCATCCTCATCTTGCGGAGCAACCATAAAAGTTTCCCCTTCAATGCCAAAACGTCGACGGGGAATACTTTGGCGACTTGTTCGCCGTATGGGAGATTGTACACTTTGTACATCATTTTTCATTATGCTCCCACTAGGATTAGATAATGATGATGTCGTCTCATCATGTGGTTGTAATTGAGAATGAGTTGAATTCAATTCATCACTTCTCATATTACTCCCACTTGGACGAACTCCACTAATATCATTATCTTGATCCAAGGTTTCAAATAGGGAGTAATCTTCCCTATTTCACCCTTCTTAGGAAATTCATCCTCTAAGAATGTGACATCTCGTGATTCAAATTCAGTAATACTCCCACTTTCCTGCTCACCTATGAACACATATCATTTCGAGTGTTCCGAGTATCTTATGAAAATACTCTTCTTTCCTCTGGGACCCAATTTCCCAAACTTGTGAGAGGACTCATGTGTATAGGCAGCACAACCCCATGGCTTAAGAAAACTTAAGTCCGGTTTTCTACCTGTCCATAACTCATATGGAGTGGAAGTAACTGATTTGGAAGGCACACGGTTAAGTATATAGGCAGCAGTTAACAACGCATCACTCCAAAAGGTAATAGGTAAGTTAGCATGCGCCATCATGGACCTAACCATTTCCAGTAGGGTTCTGTTTCTTCTCTCCGCAACACCATTTTGTTGAGGAGTATATGGAATAAACAACTGTCTTTCTATTCCTTTTTCATCACATAATTTTCTGAACTCATCAGATAAATATTCACGACCTCGATCGGATCTTAATGCTTTTATTTTCTTGTCTAATTGATTCTCTACCAGGTTCATAAACCTTTTGAAACAACTTATTGCTTCAGATTTATGAGAAATCAAATAGACATATCCGAATCGAGTGTAATCATCTATAAAAGTGATGAAATAAACAGCCCCATGCCTTCCTTTCACATTCATTGGACCACGGCATCGAATGGATTAAATGCAGAGGAAATTCAGTTCTTTTTCCTTTTCCAAATGGTTTCCTTGTCGTTTTCTCTTCTAGGCAATGCTTACATATGGGCAAATCGACTTTTTCAATGTTGCCCAACAAGCCCTCTTTGGCTAGTCTATTTATACGCTGTTGGCCAATGTGACCAAGTCTTGCATGACATACTTTCACATCATTATCATATTTATTAGGAGATGTGAGAATGGAATAACAAACATTTGCATTAACATAATCAATATCTAATACAATGAAACCATCCAGAAAATAACCACAACCATAGTAATTTGTATCCAAAAACAAATTCACACCTCTACTATAGAAGTTCATATTAAAACCTAATTTAACCAACACTAATACAGACACTAAATTCCGACGAATCTCCGGAGCATACAATACATCATGTAGGAATAAAGTGCGTCCACCACGCATATTCAGTTGGCATGTGCCAATTCCTTTCACTTCAGCTCTGGAGTTGTTTCCCACATAGATCTACTTAGTTCCGGTTGGTACTGCGTCGGAATTCCACGAAGGATCCTCTATCCTTCGCTACATGGTCTGTCGCTCCTGAATCCACAGTCCACAAAGGATTAAACTCAGTTAAAAACACAGAACTTGACACAAAAACAAAGTTCTGAAAGGTACAAGGGGTGCATACCTTCTTTGGCTCACGACAGTCGTGAGCATAGTGACCCTTCTTGTCACGGTTGTAGCATTTCACCCTTGCAAGCTTTTTCATGCGAGGACGTTTCCTCTTCCATGTTGGTTAAATTTGGGTTTCTTCCCCGAAGGACCTTCTTCCTTGCCTTTTCCTTTATCAAGCCAGTTAGGACGTTTGCGCTTGGAGCTCGAAGCTCCATTTGAGCTAGAACTAGCATGATAGAGTTCAGTATCCGGCTTAGTCGCCAAAAGGCGATCCTCTTCCAGCTCAAGATGGCGCACTGCATCCTCAAAAGATTTGATTTTTTCATTATGGGTCAGGTGCACCTTCATATGCTCCCAACTCTGAGGCAAGGAACGAATCACTGCTTGCACCTGCTGCTCATCTGTGAGGACATGGCCAGCATCTTTCAGCTCATTTATCATGTTTGACATCTTTCTAAGATGTTGCTTCATAGTCTAACCATGAGGCTTCTTATAGGAGTCAAACCTAATAGTGAGTCATCTCGATCCCGTCACCGAAGTATGACCAAATCTAGCTGCCAATGCCTCCCACATTTCCTTGGCATTGTCAAAACGCATAAACTCTTGCATGACGTCATTTTCCATGCTACTCAAAGAACGTGATGCGAGCAAGAGAGTTCTTTCGTTTCCATGCAGCAAAAGCTTCCTTATCTCTTTTGTGTCTTTGTGCAGGTATTTCCTTCTTCGGGTTCTACCATGATTAGGTTAAGAGCCTCAAGTGCCTCTTGCTCTTCCAAAGACATATTGGATTTTCATGTGCCATATCTCATAGTTGTCACCATTGAGCTTTTCACCTTTGTTCAGCTCGGCAACTATGCTCTTCGTGGTGAAGCCATTGATCCGAACACATCGACATATATGCACGAATTATTAATGCCTATCATTTATGCATCCCTATTTGCATAGACCCATCATATTAATGAATAATTTCAAGTAAGGCTTCAGAATCAAAAGGTCACTATGTTTCCAATCATTCTCCAAAATCCTAACTTAAAACTATCATTAATATAATTGTCTTATGCAAAATAAATTCTATGAAGTTACAAAAACTTCTATAACTACCCACAACCAGCAATAATGTAAAAGCAACGGATAATTGACATACAATATAATAATGCTTTCATATAATACAACTAACATATAGGTTGCTACATCAACAACAATCAGGTAGTAAGCATTACATAAGATGTCCACAAAGCACACTTAACTAAGAAAACAACCAATACATCTAACACCAAAACAATACATGAACTGGGAAAGATCCTCTTTTGTTCAATTTCTTGATCTTTTCCCTTGTAACAATGCAGTAATATTCATTTACAAAATCCATCACAATTTTCTTATATGAAGCAGCTCCGTTGACATCCCATATGCGATTCAACACATCTTGCCATTCGGGTGGAAGAGTGTTTATAAAAAATCGCACAATCTCGGATCGTGGCATAGGACGACCATTCCATATGACCTGTTGAATTTTCCCATTGACTTCCAGGACGTGATCAATTAAGTCACCACTCTCCCATTGATGATCAGTCAGCTCAGCTATCAACATAGACAGCCTATCCTTTTGTTCATCGGTAATCGCGCGAATAGGTGTGCGCATCCTCGGGGGAGGCATTGTTCGTGCAACAAATGCGGAACTGTTCTCGCAACAAATGCAGAACAAATAAGGAATCACAAATAATCCACATAGACTTAATTGAAAAAGAAACACATTCTTTTACTTTTTTTGGGGGGGGGTCAACGGTCAACGGTCGTCGGTCAACGGTCAAGTCAACGGTCGTCGGTCAACAGTCAACGGTCAGGTCAACGGTCGTCGGACCGGATAGAACGGTCGGACCGAACAGACCGGTCGGACCAGTCGGGCCGGTTCGAGCGAACCGACGGCACGTGCGCGGGATGACGTCACGCAGACGTTAGCCGGCACGTGCCGCGCGCGTGCCGGGTGTCCGCGGTTCGGGTCGGGTTGGGTCTCCGGTCGGGTCGCCGGTCGGTGACCGCCCGGCCAACCGTCGTCGTGCTGATGTCATCGATGACGTCACCACAGCGATTACTGACCGTTGGGTGACGTCATGCTGACGTCAGCACGCGTCGGTTCGCCGATCGGCGCGTGCCGGTTCGCCAGCCGGCGCGTGTGTCGCACGCGCTGGGCGAGCCAGCGCTTCCGAGCGCGTCGCGCCCATGCGCAGCGGCTTCCGGCCGCGCGTGTGGGCGCGTGCGGCGTCTCCCGGCAGCGCTCGGCGTATCGCCAGACTCGTCTCGACGTCGCCTTTCTTCCTATACCATTATAATTCGATTTAGACTTACGAAAACTAGGAAAAAATGCCGAACAGCGCTCGGGTGTCGAGATTTCTCGCCCCGATCCGTACGGCCGAATTGCTTTTGCGAAAAATCAATCAAAAGCATCAAACAAGTCGGGAAAAACGTGAACTAGGGCTCTGATACCAATGTTGGGAATAACGGATCCCGAAAACCGGATTCGACACTAAATCGAACCCCTAAATCAATGCGGAAGACGAAGCCCGGAATAACACGTATCACCGATCCTAAAGCACACCACGGATTCGAGCGTACCTTGTTAGCCACGATTAGACACCGACGCCGATAGAGGAAGAGAAATTTGGTCCTGTTCGATCCGGTGAAGCAAATTCGCCTTCGCGCTTCACCGTTTGGGAGAGAAAGCGAGAGAGAGAAAGAAAAGGAAAAAGATGCGTACGTACGTTTTCTGTTTCCAACGGTGCACGTTCTCTCTCTCTCTCCTCCCTTTTATATGTCCCTCCATCCACGGGCCGTATTCCCGTGGGCCAGGCTTTTTGGGCCCAACTTGGGCGGACGGGCCTTAAGCCCATCTCTAATAAAACCATCAGTTACGGTGTATATTTTGAGTAGTATGAGCAGTACATGTCGCTTAGAAGGACACTGATCCTCCATTGGGCGTTTGGCCTGAATTGGCACTCAACTGTTTGAGTTATCAAGAGGAAAGTCTATGTGTCCAAGTGTATACAGACTCGGAAGAAGCTTACCTGAGCTGCAGAGTCCCTACTTATAAATGGAAACGATCTTGGACGTTGAATACTGGTCCATAAACGGTGTTAAAATCACGAGAAGTGGCAAAGATATTTCGACAAGTGGTGGACCTGGTGGTAGGTCCTGACAAATGGCAAAAGTCATGATTATGGCGATCAAACCGTCCTTGCGGGTCAATAGTAGTCAAAATTTTGAATAGTGGTACCGCTGCTAATCACTCTAATAAGATGAGTTTAAAGTGGAGGCCTTATTAAAAAGTTACTTGTTGGGAATGGATGATTTGAAATGCTTATAAACGTAGCATATTTCCTTGTAATAATGCTTACCGGTAGGGTACAAATGGTAGGGGTAGGTAATCGAGCAGGTTCAATCCGGGAACCGAGTCAAGTTGGTCTTACCCGACCGAGTGTCGTGTCGATTTCACCGAGACTTGTTAGGTTTTTGGGTAATAAACTTGGGAACCAATTTTGACTGGTTTCACCTTGAACCACTTTTGAGTTGGTCTAAAGGTCAGCTCTCGGGTGGAGCTCGTTAAAAAACAAACTCTACAATTCTCTTCAATGAGATCTTTTGCAAAGAATAATGAGGATGAACCTTCTCGACATAAGTAGGCCATTATAGTGTCCTAATCGAGAATCTTCGCAAAAATAATGCATAGGACAAAGCAATTATATAAAAAATAGAAACGAGAAAAAAAGATAGGTCGGTTCTCAAGTCGACCGTGAAATTGGCATGGAACCTAGTGTATCGGGTTTAGATCCTGATTACAAAAAAATTGGAATTAGTTCTAATAGAGTAGGTTCTAGATTTTTCATCTAGAACCCTTCCCCTCTGAAACCAATCAATCCTAATAGAGGGGACCCATAAAGTGCAATTTTTAGTTAGTAAGAGCTTTTGTTGTCACTCAATCCTCCTAGATTATGGGCAAGGGTTTGTTGGCTCTCACCTCGAATGATGGAGGCCAGTTAGGCTTCCTCGAGATAGGAGAGGGCCATCGACCTTCTTCCTAGTGAGGGTCTCACCCGAGTCACCCCCATTAGATCTTGGTGAGGGAGGTTGTCACCCATATGATTCAGGTGTTAGAATATTTAAATAATAAATTACGTATTCATCTAATAATTTAAACATTTAGAATAATTGATAGTAGTTTCACAAAATCTTACATGATATCAAAGCCGAAAATCCTAAGTTTGAATATTTCCAGACATCATTTACCTCCCTAATTAAATTTTCACGCTTAATACGATGAGTGAGGGGAGCATTAAAATATTTAAATGATAAATTACGTTTTCACTTAATAGCTTAATTTTTAAAACAGTTGGCAATGATCTCACAAAATTTCACATTGGGCATGACCTAAGGCCTACTAACCCTCATTTGAGTGCAATCAAGGGATCTAGCATTAAAATTTAAGTCGCATCATTATTGTCATGTCATCTAAATTGACATCAAATAAAACAATTCGATTACGCAAATTGCAAAAGAAAGTGGACTTGATTTAAAAAAAACCATTGGAGAACTTAATTGGGAGAATTACCAAAAAAATCTTAAACCTATTGTAATTGTGTCAATTCAGTCCTAAATTTTTTTTTGGCCAATTTAGTCATAAACTTTTTATAATTGTGTCAATTCAGTCCATCCGGCCAAAATTGGCTGGCCAGAGATAGCTGGCCGGCGAACACTGATGTGACAATTTTTCTTCTCTTTTTTTTTTGAATTTTTGAATTTTTTTCCCTTTCTTCTCCTTCCTCTGGCCGGCGAGGCTCACCCCACCGACCATTGGCGGAGGCGAGCCTTGCCTAGCGACGGCAAGGCAGCCGTCGCTCGGTGAGGCTCACCTTCGCCAAGTGTCACGCCCCGATCCTCCGAGCGCGCGAACATCCCACTCTGGTCGATAGAAATGCGACTTCCCAGGAAACGTCGCCGACCCATTCAATTTTATTACGCATGCGGAAGCGAAACAAATCCCCTTACAACATTTAACTTGGGATAGAAAAGCAGGCAATCAATCACAACCAAACAAGCTTTCTTATAAACACATAGGTTTATATACAAGACTGGATTGTCTACAAAATAGACAGGCTCAACAATTAGGGAACTGTCCTATGACCAACTTGTCAGACACGTTCGCCGATTCTTCAACCTCCACCTTCCGAACTCCAGGACTTCCGGTCCTCCACGACCGTCATCTAGGAACCTGAAATATTTTCCCCAAACCGGGATGAGACTACGTCTCAGCGAGTCCTACCCTCTAAGACTCAATTAGGAAGAAAATACGCCTCAGGGCGCTCTAGCCACCCAAATAGGATAGAGGACTTACCTCGCCTCAGTCTCTTTCCTGCACGTCAGTACAACTCATATTCAAGCAATGCTCACACAAGCTGAAACTACCGACACTTATATCGGTCTATCAATTCAATCAATTCAATTGATATCATACAATCCACACATCTATCAATTCATATCATCTATTAAACCATACCATCCATTCATCCATCAATACAATTACGGCTCGCACAAGCTGAAATGGATGCAATGCTCTTACAAGCTGATATAGATGGTAGCTCACACAAGCTGATATACACATAGATGATAGCTCGCACAAGCTGATAAACAATCATTGCTCTCACAAGCTGATAATTCAATAATAAACCAACTCATACCTTAATTCAATCAATCAATCAATCCAATCGATTCAAACTGGTCATACAAACCAATTACGGTGCTAAAAGCCAACACCCGGTATTTTCAAGTTAAATACCACAACTTCATCAATTTCACACAATTCCACACTTTTGGAATAATTAACCATAATCATCAATAACTCAATTTCTCAATTTAAACATACAATTAACACAAACCGACCCGCACCGCTGCGATCAACGCGAAATTCTAACGACCAGGCCATCCCGATAATTTTCGAAATTATTAAATAATTAAATTTAATTCCGAAAATTAAATAATTAAATATTATATTATAATAATATAATTTAATAAAATAATATTTATAAATTCGAAATAATTAATTAATTAAAAATAATTAATTAGGGCTTAAACAAGATTACACTAATTTAATCATACAATTAGCCCTAATTAAACATACATTAAACTAATCATACAACTAATTTAATTTACATTAAAATAATCTAATTTAATCACATAAACCTAATTAGACTAATCTAAACACCCCTTAAGCGTCATTAACTCACTAAGCAAGAATTAGAGGATAAACTCACCCGATTAACGAGCCGAACGGCTCAAAACGACGAGGACGATGCGAGGGTCGATAGTCTCCAAGGCTGGCCTAGCTTCCGGGGTCGGGAAGCCGGCCAAAACAGGCCAAACCTTCACTGCGATACCCATTTTACAACTCTCTGTCCATTGCTGTTTGGGGCCGAGAAAGGGCGGATCCGGGGCTCGGATGAGAAGGAGAAGGACCGGGGAAGGGTGAGGGGTCGAACCGGACTTAGGCGGGGCCCGAACGGTGGCCGGAGGTGGCTGATCCGAGGCTGGTGCTGGCCGAACAGCCTCCTGGACGCACGAGCAAAGGCCGTCAAAGACGGCCGGGCGTGCAACAGGCGAACGGCGACCAGCGGACTTGGCGGGTTGTTCCGGAAGCTGGACGACGGCAGCAACTACTCAGGCGACTTCAACAACACTCGGGAGCTCGGGAAACGGCGAAGAGGCCGGGCGACCGGCGCGAGTGGCTAGGACGCGCGAACAGCGCGCGAGCTGGACGGCGAGCGCGGGGAGCTCGCGGGTGGACGGACGACGCGTGAGCGGTGCGCGACGGCGGTCCGACCGGACTGCTTGCTACTCCGACGTCCTCGGGATCTGCTGGGTCCTCGAGCGAAACCGGAGATGGAGGAGAAAGGCAGCGACGGGAGAGGGAGACGGGAAACGGAGGCGTGCGGAGCGGCGACGGCCTTCACTGGGACGAACGGCGACGGTGGCGCATGCGACTTCGACGGAGCTTCTCTGGTTCGTTGGTCTGCTGGGCTTTCGAAGAAGAAGATGAAGATGGAGAGAGGAGGAAACGGTCGCACGGTAGGGAGAGGGAGAAGAGAGGCAACCGAATAGAGAGAGGGAGGAGAGAGAAGGAAGATGGGACCACTTTTCTCTCTCTCCTGGCCCACCATGACCTCATGGATGATGCCACCTTCCACTATCTCCCACAACCTCATTCCAATGGTTTCAATTTCATTTTCCGCCGTGGCATAAAATCTTGTACACTTAATTCAATCAATTCTCAATCAATTCCATCCAATTGAAGCTCAATTAAATTAACCCATGTGTCCTCGGCCTTCTCATGAAATTTTCCTATCAAATGATCCAACTTGCATCTCGAAGATTCGATTAAAAACGGCCCTCTGACAATCTCGAACAAAAACGGCATTACTTTACTTTTCCGCCAAAAATCTCGGTTTGTAGAAAAATCTTCTGGAGATGAGTTGACATTCCTAAAATGAATTGTGACTTGACAAAACTTCTAATTTCTGTAATCGGGTTCAATTTCACGGTTAAATTCAATCTGGCGCGACTTTAGCGCGTCCTAATCTACCGGGTAGCTTTTAGGAATTTTCTGTGCAATTGACCTATGGTTGATTATTCTCAAGCCACAAAGTGCATCTTCGACACCTTGGCGACTCTCGATTGTCGTAGAAATCTCAAGGTTTCAATTACGGACACAGGGTACCCAAAACGACAGAAGGATCGGTCTAGTGCCGGTCAACGAGGATATTGCGATCAAGTGGAATCACCCACACTCTAATCACATATCTCAGTCAAATCGACCTATTACTGATCTCTGTTCGATTCTGACAATGTCGTAATGATCCTTGCAGATTAATACGGTCGAGTAGCCGATTCATGGTCGAATTCTCAAGTCTATTGCGTTTAGATTCCTTAACGGCTTCACCTGATAGACTAGTTATCTCGTGAGTGGCCAACTCAGAGAAGAAAGCTATAGACGCGAAGATGAAATGCCCGACTTATTTAATTGAAACCAGAATTGGAAAATCGGGATGTCACACCAAGGCTGGGTGAGGCCGAGCCTCGCCAGATCTAGTGAGCTCAGCCCTCGCCGGATCTAGTGAGCTCAGCCCTCGCCGGCCACTGGCGAAGGCGAGGCCCCACCGTGCTGCGTGGTGTAGTCGAGGAACCCACGGAGGAGCTCGATCTCGTCCTTGTCAGTCCAGAGGTGCTAGTACAGGGGCTTGGCGACGGTCACGGCCGAGGAGGGCCGCTTGAGCTCGAATGGGGAGATTGTGCCGACGATCGGGGGGACGGGGGAGGCGGTGGGGGCGGTGATGGCGACAGCAGCCTCGCCGGCCACTGGCGTTGTCAACCCTTGCCCTCGCCAGATCTGGCAAGGCCTCGCCCTCGCTAGTGGTCGGCGAGGGCTGAGCTCGCCGGATCTGGTAGAGCCTCGCCCTCACCAGTGGCCAGCGAGGTTGTCCTCGTCGACCCTCGCCTTTGGCCGGCGCCGGCCGGCCAAAGGAAGGAGAAGAAGGGGAAAAAAAATTCAAAAATTCAAAAAAAATTCAAAAAATCGAAAAAAATATTAAAATTTTCCACATCAGCGTTCACCGGCCAGCTATCCCCGGTCGACATCTATGTCAGCGCCGGCTGGCCAATTTTGGCCGGATGAACTGAATTGGCACAATTATAAAAGATTTAGAACTAAATTGGCGTAAGAAAAAAGTTTAGGACTGAATTGGCATAATTGCAATAGATTTAAGACTTTTTTGGTGCGTTTGAAGAATAGGAGGTAAAATAATTCTTAAGAACTAATTGAATACGACAAAACACTTTATTCCAGTGAATCTTGGCTTCCATGTCAAAACACCTTTAGTTTAACTATAGGGAAGAAAAAGAACATTAAAATAAACCCGTCCCTTGGTTTTGGATCATAGCAATGGCATCTTCGGCCGGCATCGGATTTAAGTCACGGCTATAGTACTACTAAATAAAGAATTTAGGATTATATTGGAACGTCAGATTCTCATGACTTATATAGGATTCCTTTTGATATATTATTTTCATGCCATACACGAAAGTAGCACATGTCGCTCAAATGGACACTGACCCTCCATTGGCTTCGACGAAAACTAATGTGAAAATAAGACGGCTTAAATGGGTTTTCAAATTGCGAAACGTACCTGAGACAAACTTCGTAATTTCGTGCCAACCCTGCAAATTTCTTGGCTTGCGGAGAGCCTCCTTAGAGAAAGACAACGGCGATCGCGGGCAAAACAAAAGGCATTGTTTATGGTGTATGTTTTGAGTGGCATGAATGCAGTACACGTCGCTCAGAAGGAGACTGACCCTCGGTTTCGACGAAAACTAATGCGGAAATGAGACAACTTCAATGTGTTTTTCAAATCTTAATTTGCATGCGAGGCAGCTTCCATACAGTTGATAGGTAAATGAAGCAAAAATGGACAGATTAACGAGATCTGGAACATACACGCTTGCATAGAGCCTCATTAGAGAAAGACAATGGCGATTGGTGCACGAAAAAAAGAAAGCATTGTTTATGGTGTCTGTTTTGAGAAGCAATCAGGTCTGTGAGAGAGTGGTTACTTTGTCTCTTTTTGGGACGATCCATTGCGTTATCGAGATTTGGATAGCGTCACACCTTTTTCGTTGATTACCTTTGTAGAAGACAAGAAAATAAGGCAATGGTTACTCAGCATATATAGTTTATGTGCTGTCTTTCCGCGTAGAATGAACTGTGGTTTACTAACTCCAAGACTAATTTAGGTAGGATGGATGGAGTTCAAATGTTAATTGTTGTTCTTGCATCTTAACACTCTGAATTAATCTAGCGTGTATCGTCTCAACCGAGACGGATCCAAGCAAGCAGCCAGAACTCAGATGGATCCTCGTGTCTTTGCTTGGCAAGATCCACGACAACAGGGAGATACAGACGAGAAAAGAGGTGATCATTTTCGAACATCCCATGAGAAGTGTCCAAGTTTCTTCCGAGTATATGATTAAGCAAACTCGACCTGCCAACATGGACAGAATGGAGAAGAATGCATATATCCAGATGGCGTATAAGTGCTGTTTCTGGATGAAGACTTTTGGTCTTTCGTTTTTGTAGACTTGCTCTCTTATTGGCTGGCATTGCGTTAGTTTAACTTCCAACAATTGGCAGATAGCTAATCACATCAACAACGATGAGTCGTTTGTTTGGGCTCCTTATGCCCCAGGAGCTTGAATGTGTTGGTCAAATTATAAAATACCCGAAGACAAATAAGGAAAGTGACCCACCCATGAGCAGCGCCGATGGCGTGAGTGTTTTTCCTCATTACCGAGGTTGAGAGTTCGAACTCTCTTGTTGCATTTCCATGACTTAAGTGGGGGTATCAGGGGTGGATTACTGGGCCAGCCCCCCAAGGTTTTACGTCTAAATAACGGCTTGTGGCGAGGCTTGACGGTGCTACTGAGTATCGGAGGGTCGTGTGATCCTCGAAGGGTGATCTCCGGTAGTTCCTTGGTCATCAAAAAATAAAAATAGAAAATAAGGAAAGTGAGAAGGTATAAGAGAGCACCTGTTTTATTGTATTCACATAGTCGAGATGTAGATGAGATAGTCAATCCATGGTGGTTTTAAAACCATTAAAAGGAAAATTGCACGGGAATTTTAAATCTTATGTACAGGATGTAATCAAATCCAAAATCATTCAATTAGTTCAATTAAGCTTTTTTGATGAATAGTACCTAAAATTGTTTGTATATCTCTCAAAAAGTGTTTATGTGGCATCCTTAAATTGTAAGCACCCTTCAACATAATTTTAGAATTTTAGTGCAATATTGGATAAAGGTTGAAGACTTAATTGAATAGATTGAAAGATTTAATATCTGATTGCATTTTTTAATACAGATTTTAGGACTTGATTGAACTAATGGAATGATTTAGAACTCAATTGCCTTATGGATGTAAGGTTTAGGATTTTGTGTTGCAGATTTCCCACAATCAAATAAGGAAAAGATAGTGATTAAACAATCCTTCTTGGTTCTAGCAATCAATGTATAATATGTTGAACTATAAAGTATCTCTAACGATCTCTTTTTACCCTATCGCCATCTATCAATTCTAACATCCCCTCATACTCATAATCATTGCAAAGAAACCAATTGGAGTTGGGACAAGAAACCAAAAAATGGCGTGAGAAGAAGAGTCATCTCAATCATCCGCAGTTTGATTAGCGGAAGAGGCATGCACAAGATCAAAAATCGTCCCTCTGAACGAGATGCTGCCAAAGAAAGTTACAGTTCTTCTCAATGTGTTTAGTGAACTCACCAAAAACTGCATTTCGGGCAATCTGAATGGTGCATTTTCTATTGCATAGAATAATAGTGGGTGATTTCTAAAGAACGCTATGTCTTCTATAAGCCAATGCACTCGAACGAGTTCATCACTGGTATCAACCAAAACGGGATATTCAGATCTTGCTCTAGAATGTAAGTTAATAGTTTGCTTTTTACTGCGCCAAGAAATCAAGGAACTGTTCAAGCGGACATAAAGACCCCTTGGCAATCAATGACGTCCTCAGCCTAATCAACACCTAAGTAGGCATACGACTCCAGGCTAGAGAGAGAAAGATAGTGAACACCATAAAAATAGAGTCAACACGATATGTAGCACAGCAGTATAGTGAGTAGAACACGGAGCACATGTAAGTTGACTCGATAGTTTGGATCGATGCTCTGTCTAGACGAGCGACAATGAGAAATACTATTGAGAAATACTATTGTTAACGTTCTTTATTTCTGTTTAAGAACAAAATTTCTGTTTTTTTGTTTCAAAGAATAAAAAAATGAACAGAAACGCGTTTGTTTGTGTTTTTGTTCCAAATCTATTTTTTTGTTCCAAAAATACATTTGGAACAAAACAAAAAACAAGAAAAACGTGTTTCTTATTTTTGGAACAATTTTTAAGAATAAATTTTCTCTCTCATCTCCTTTTCTTTTCTTTTTTTTCTTCTTTTCTTTTTCTTTTTTCTTTGGCCGGTCGCCGGCCTCGGCCATGGCCGGCGACCGGCTGTCGAGGGCCAGCGACCTCGGCGGAGCGTCGCCGGCCCCCGACGAGGCTCGCCGGCCTGGCGGTGGCCCGGCGAGGCTCGGCCTCGCCGTGGCTGGGCGAGGCCGCCGGCCTTCGTCGCCGGTCGCCGGCCATGGCCGAGGCCGGCGACCGGCCAAAAGAAGAAAAAAAAAAAATGAAAAGAAAGAAAAATATTAAAATATTAAAATATTAAAAAAAACAAAAAAAAAAGAACACAAATTTACCAAACGTGTTTTTGTTCATTTTTTATTCCCGAACAAGTTTACCAAACGCGTTTTTATTCAAAAATTGTTCGCCGGAACAGAAATATTTTTTTCTATTTCTATTCCCTAGACCAATTTTTAAACAGAAATATTACCAAACGAGCCATAAACTGCCAACTACCGAAGGAAAACAGCTTGCTCGGCGGTTGATGCGCCCAAATCTTCGAGGCTAATTTTCACATGATAGATTCACACCCCTCTTATTTTAGAAGAACTCTGTCCAATTAAATAGTCGTCTTCTTCCACTTCTTGACAAACCGTGCCTCGAGGGGTCGGTAGCCTATGGACTACTAAAGTCAATCTTCGCCTCAATTGCAGAATTTCTAGGAATCAATGGGTTAGGACAAGAAATCACTGCAAAATGCATTACCACGGGATCCCTCTAGGGATCGTGTCTAAGATTAAGGTTGGTTTGTTGGACTTCCACAAAGTCAAAAGCAGTGCTTCACTTTCCCTCTAAAATTAGTAAAAAAATAAAATCATCTTAATTGTAAAAGCTGAGAAAAAATTATATCCACGTCTACATGTCAATAGAAGGCTATTCTTTTCAAGATTTTGAGCAATATACATACCAAGGAAATGTTAGTCAATGCGAAGCTCTAGTGGAGAAAACATAATGAGTTCTTTCGGGAAATTTCAAGAGTCTTTTCTCTATTGTTCCTAATTTCGTTTTCGTGTTAGCTCGTGAGAGAAAGGTTATTAACACTGTTGCTGTTGCACGATTGTCTGTCCTATTCTCAAATGGGTATATTCCAATATGACTAGTAGACACTCAATGCCCGAAGTCACGTTCAATGAAGCATAACCACCCATAGTTGTCTAAAAAGCCTAAATAGCTACGTGTAAATGAGAATCGCAAAAAGGGCTTTGGATAAATCCATCGCCGTCCGCCACACCCTCCCCATTTCTGGGGAGAGCCCATTTCATTTCCCTGTACCACGCCCAGGCAACCCTGGGGAAGGCATCGCGGGGATCTAGGATGGGATCCTTACCCCTCCCCGAAGGGAGGGTTGTGGCGGAGAGCCCTGTGGGATGTACCCCTTTTCGACCCGAAGGGGAATCCATTGAAACGAGAAGCCTTTTAAGGTCATGCTTAGGACTTGTATTCCTTGATATATGCATCTTATTACCTTTTGGCAATAATGTAAATGACTCAATTGTATCGAAAGTAAGTTACTGTATCATTTGCGGGCCATGAAGACCGATAACATCTCAATCGCCAATGACACGCGTCCCCTCCCCATGTCATCGACGGTGGAGATGACGCGCTCGGATCTTCACCGGAATGATTCGCCTTGGCGAAAACAGACAGCCTACGTTTCGAGGAAGGTGCCGTGCTGACGAAAACGGGAGTGAAAGTACTCAGTGCCCCCACTTAACTTTGTTTAGAATGATGACGACGATGACGACCACTATCCTTGCCAAAGAAGGGTACACTGTAGTTCAAATCGGGCCTATCCGACTGTTCTAGTAGTGCAGGATCCAGGCCTGCCCATCGTCACAAATTCTCTCCAATTTCGGACGCGACATGTTCGAGTAGGATCAAGAACGGCAAGATGGGATCCACCGAGGGCGGAATTTGTGGCCCTTCGTTCCTCGCTTTTTAAGCGCAATAATGACAACCTTTGATTTCATGTCCAAATAGGTAAAGAGGGTAAGATTTCCAGGATGCACAAGAACTGTCTGGGAGACATCAATTCGTTGACTTCTCGTATGTGGTTCACATCTTTTATCTGCGCGTGTGATCGAAATTGAAGTGCACGTGATGCGTGAGAACTTCCTTCGGCTTCCGATTCCATGGGATCCATGAGCTGGGCGCGGCCCTCGGGAGAGATCGGATGGTTCCCGTTTATTTTTTATTTTTTTTGCAACGGATGGTTCCCGTTTATTAAGTTGATGAAGATTTGAATCGCTTGAAAATGATATATAAATAAATTAATACCACTTCGACACATTATGATTACTTCCCTTCTTTTCTTCTTTCTGTTGAATAGAAATACCGTGATCCGAAAGCACTTTTAAAAGATTTTAAGAGATTTTTCAATCCCGAGGGAGTGGTTCTTCACCTGCTTATTAATCACGAGAGAGGATCTTAATTGACCCTCTAGAGTTCCCGCTCATTAATCTCTTTTTGATATTTTGTTTTCCCTGCTTGAGTTTAACCCTAGGCTTTAATGAGGAATTCGATGGCGAGTGCCTGACCCGCTTCTTAACTTATGTTCTAATACATGCAAATCATCCTATTCTCATGCATCGGGTAAGGCCTACCCATCAAGTGATTAGCGTGACTCCCAAGTTCAATATGAACGGGTTACGTCGTGCTTTGAATACAAGATTTGTTTGATCCAAATCAAGAGTTTAACCACTGAGTCAACCTCTAGGGTTGTTCCAAAAAAAAAAAAAAAACACCCTAGGGTTGAGTTTTGTTTCTTCCTTATTTTTCTTTTTTGGAATGTACGTAGTATTACTTCATCCAACACAGCCAAAGGATAAAATGATTTCCACTATGAAAATTTCCCATATTAAGAAATCCTAAATTATTAGATTGATTTCCACTACACATGTACGACATAATACGTAGTATTAATTCATCCAACACCACCAAAGGATAAAATGATTTCCACTATGAAAATTTCCTTGTATGCTTGTGACAGACATCTTATTGTCTATATAAGGCAAGGAGGATGTAATGTAGATTGATTTCTACTACATATATATGATGTAACATATTTAAACAATGCCCGTGCAAATAATCATTTGGTCTACTGCGTAGTGGCTATTGATGGAATCTTGTCCAGTTGGGCGCAACCAACGGTAACGGAGGGAAGGAAAAACAAAATCTTGAGGAGATAGTTTTATTAAAGTTCCGATTCAAAAGGTGCATCAATGCCAAATTGAAAAAGAAGGGCTATAACACGAGATCCGACCTTCACTAATTGTGAACGATTCGTACTATAATTCCTAGATTAAGGACATGAAAATCTATGTTGAAACAAATGTCGCAAACTCAACCGCTGAGAAGCTCCCGCGAGTGCTCCAATGCGTCCCACGTTTCAACATGGAATCAGCATATTTAGTTCTAAATAAGACCAAATTCAATGGCACTCCATCAAAGTAGGCACCAAAGCAATCATCGCCATTCTCTTTAATTAAATCTAATGTACTAAATAATTGCGCCGTCCATAAATTATGTGAATTTCCATCAACGTCACTACCTCTCTAGCTAAGCCAGAGAAATATTCACAACTTCTTCAAGTGCCACGTGTGAGGTCACTAGAGAAAAGAGGCGTACTAGACAGGATCATGTGCGAGTCGAAGTGCCTCATGATTATTTCCGCGAAGAGAGCGAGAGCACGATGTAGGACTGAAGACAAAACACGTGGTGGCCAAGAACGAGTAATTTCCTCACAAATCGCTGCCGCCCAGGCGATAATTGTGCACTTTTTTCCAACTTGTTCAAGCGACTGCGCATGACTTCTGAAGAGCATACATGGAAAATCCTATGTAGATGACATGGAATGTATTTTGATTGGCTGTAGTGCGGATTGAGGAGCTACCTACAAATAGTATATGACTAAAATAAAACTTTGAATGTGACATCAGGAGCGACCCTCCCAAATGAAGCCCAAAAGACATGTCAAGGTGCGTCACAAATATGGAGTAACGAGTCAGTAACACATAACCAGTACAGTCTTCTTCCTTAACATGGGTAGCCCCAGCTCTTTGGCTCCACTAATTACTGCACAGGCATGCAAATCGTCTCATCTGCACGCGTTGATATGGCTCTGCCCTAACATAGCATACAAGACCTCGAGAAGGAAACTATGCGATGTTAAGTTTAAACTGTTAAATGAAAATGTGGTTTTACGTTTAAATGTTCTATTACTCCATCTCAAGGCCAATACTATGGGTGGACATATTTAATTGGGGAGGTCAATGGAATTTGGAAATATTCAAACTCAGGACTTCCAATTATAGTACCATGCGAGATTTTGTAGGAATATTACTAACCGTTCTAAAAGTTTAAGTTATTAGATGAAAGCACGGTTCAATATTTAAATATCCAATCACGTCTTATAAGAATCGAGACTGTCCACCACTTAGTGAACCTGAGGGCCCAAATTAGTAAATGCCTGAATCCACATTCGTCATTATTACGGAGGATATTTTTGTTTTCAATTCTAGATATTGTTTGGCCTTTCTACTCGAGCTTTAGTGCGTGCTTGATCTAATCCATGATGTTAAATGTTTCGCGTGCTCAAGTTAAGCCTACCTAAGGTAAGCTTCCTAGTGGTTAAAAAAACAATCCATATTGTTAAAAGAGGATATTTCGCGTGCTCAAGTCAGATCTACCTGAGGTAAGCTTCCTAGTGATTAAGAAAAAACAATCCATGAGGATGCCATCACGGACCAATAATTTATGCTAACTTATCATCGTCGCTAGCTCCCTGGCTAGGCCACACTATTATCTTATTGCACCGGTCCGGCGACTTTCTTCGTAAAGTGCCACGTTCGAGCACACGAAAGGGAGGGCATCCCGCGGAATAATGCGGGAGTCGAAGTGCCTGATGACTTTTCCCCGTGAGAACGGATGAGCACAACATAGGATTTGAGTCAAACACGCAATTCATGTGCTAAAATTATCACCTGATCGATCAGCAGCAATCGTGGAAAATATTCACCTTCATATTTTTAAGACCTCATACGATGCTTTTGCCGTGATCGATCAGCAGCAATCGTGGAAAATATTCACCTTCATATTTTTAAGACCTCATACGATGCTTTTGCCGTGATAAATGTGCACTTTTGAAACTTCGGGTGGCTAAGCATCACTTCTTAAACGCACACACGGCAATCATTATATATGACATGTCCAGCACTACTAGAGGGTAATATTTGGTTGGCTGTGGTACGGATTTAAGGAGTTACCGACAGATAGTTAAATTAAAAAGGGGAACAAAAAGAAAATCGAAGGTGACATCACAAGCGACGCACCAAATGACGACCAAAGAGACATTTAAAATTGGATCTCGAATGTGCTTGCATATGAAAAATAAAAATATAAAAAAAGCTGTATTAGGAGAGTACACGGCAAATGTGGTGTAACAAGTCAATCTCATGAGATCAGGGTAATATTTTTTCCGTAACATGAGTATCCACGCTTTCAGCTCCAATGTCATGTCTTCCACATTCATCGCATTGATACGGCTCCATGTAGGAAATGGCATACGAGACCTCGAGTTTAGTATGAGCCGGAAATTCTATGATGTTGCAAAATCGGATTTGGCCAATAGGAATCAAGATTGCCGACCATTCAGTCAACCCAAGGGATCCAAAACAGTAAACAATTCGACCGTGTTTACTACCGATTCAAGAGCATCGTCATGTTCAATTCTACTCGCAGTTAAATACAATCAATTCATTATTTGGGTTATCTACCCAAGTCTTAGCTCTTGCCTTATCTAATAGACAGGACAGACGGAATATTCCGCGGTCCCTAATTGAACTTGCTTAACCCGAGCTTCCTTGTCACGACATTTTCTCCGCAAAGGATAAGTAAGACTCTCCATTTTCCATTTTTTTGACATGACCGTACGAAATATGAGATGCATTTACGAATAGTCAACTCCGTGGAATCAGTCTGGCCAACATTCAAGCTTACCAAATTACGACGTTTGAGTCATGGCGTGTCCGGGGAAGCAAACAAGCATGAGACGGGCGATATACAGGAGACGTGCAAGGGAACAGAACTTGCAACGATACCTGAAGACGTTAAGCCCTCCATGCGAAAAATGTACATTTCGTGGACATTACTACCACTATTCCTCATTTTTCATTATTTTCAAAAATTTTAAAATATTTTTATGGAATTTCGTGTGCAGCTTCTACGTTCTCGGCGATGTCCTTCTTGGGTACGATCGTGATCTCGGAACTATATCAATTCGGCGGGAAAAAACGCGGTCAAAAATGAGGAAAACGTCTTGGAAAATCGGGGGGGATTACTTGTACTACGAAGCAGACAAGTGAAGAAAAAAACCTCCTTTCGTCGTTCTGGCCTTCCGGCGTTGACCAAGGGACCTGATTGACTAGCCAATCATCGTGTCTTTCTTGTCCACGTCATAAAGGAAAAGGGCACGAAATTTCCGTGTGGAAACTGGAAACGATGGGAAAAGTCTCGGATAGAAAGGACGCCGACGCGGCGACTCCTCTTCTCCGCGGATCGCCTATTGACAAATTGAGATTAACACAAAAAATTAATCGATTGAGTTTGAGAAGATAATGCCTTGTATTATTTTTTGGTTAAATTTCTTGGAAATTATGACTAGCTTTGTTAAAACTGTCGGGATCATTGATCAAAGTAACCAAATGAAGTGAATATTCATATATTCTAATGCGCTGAACGTCTGCATTCGTAATACGCATATCTGATGCTTTGAAAATCAGACATTTCTTCATTTCTAGGGCACTCATTATTCTGTGGGGTGAAGCTTGATTTCAAGATCGTTTCATAAATTTATCATACAACCGATCAAATAAATCCATAAATCTTTCACGGAATTTGAAATTAGGCTACAATTCGCTAGCGTAGTGTAGCTATGTTTTAACGAAAAAGGGGCAAGGAGCTTCATTGCAATCCCGTGAGCATATTGCTTTAGGATTGCTCAGTTTGGTGAGCCTTCGTCCTTGTATCCATTGTGCACCATTAGTCTACATTCAACAATACTAGATGTGACATGGGAAAAGGAAGCCCTACTTGTTGGCAGCTCCATGAAAACCGACGAACCGAATTACCCTTTAAGGCACGTGAAACTACAATTGGCACTTCGGGCGATCATGGTGGCGAGCCAGCCTGTCTCGAGAAGACCTTCTCATAAGTCGGTCGAGTGGCTCTGGTGCATAGTCCTTCGATGGCCATGGCGGGTCGGATAGGCCGGCCTCATAAGCAAAACATCTTGTAGCCAAATGTCGTATTAAACCATATGCCCCATTTACGAATGCGGCAGTTTTTCATGACTAAATACTAGAACTCGATAATTTTTATCAAAATATAATTAAGAGCCATATTAGGGTTTTCTTATATTCAAATTTGGTTACGTGTATGCCGGTTGAATGAGATCCTATTGGAAATACATATGTTCAATAGCCATTTACCAATTAAAGAAAAATGACAAAATAGATCATATATTATCGATGCGAAGGAAATTTTACATGAGTGGCTTTGCACACCCTTCATTTTATTTAATGATTATACTCAATGCAATGGTATATAAAGTCCCTTATAATATATTACAGTAACTCATTAATTTTTTTTTTTTTTTTTTTTTTTTTTTTTTGGGGGGAAGGGTTATCAGTCCTTACCAAAAAAAAAAAGGGTTACCAGAAGTCGGTCAACTCAACTCAGCAATTATAGAAACAAAAGTGGCAACTCTAACCTTTCTTTTTCTCCTCCTGCTCACCACTATAAAAAATGTGGCTCCCTTCATTGCACTCCTCACGAGTCCATCGACTGCCTCTCCATCTCTCCCTCTTCCTCTCCCTCTCTTTCTCAATGACGATCCAGAACACACTCTAGAAGAGTTTAGAAGATCACGGACAAGAAATCGCCGGCCAGAAAGATCATAACACAGCGCCGAAAAGAGAGAGCGAGAGAGAATGACGGTGAACATAACCTCCATCCAGACCTCCTCGAACGGGGCGTGGCAAGGCGACAACCCCCTCGACTTCGCCTTCCCTCTCCTCATCATCCAAACGACGCTCATCCTCGCCGTCTCTCGCTTCCTCGCCTTCTTGCTGAAGCCCCTTCGCCAGCCCAAGGTCATCGCCGAGATCGTCGTAAGTAAATTTTTAAATGGTTCTGTTCTCTCTGCGCGTGTTGACTTGGTTCGTGGTAAGAGTAGTTTATGATCATATGGGTTCTTTCTTTCGAATGAATCTTTGAAGGGCGGGATTCTGTTGGGCCCTTCGGCGTTGGGCCGGAACGCGGCCTACCTGCACCGGATATTCCCATCCTGGAGCACGCCTATCCTGGAGTCCGTGGCCAGCATCGGCCTCCTCTTCTTCCTCTTCCTCGTCGGCCTGGAGCTTGACCTTGGCTCTGTCCGGCGGAGCGGGCGCCGCGCCCTTGGCATCGCCCTCGCCGGCATATCGCTCCCCTTCTTGTGCGGCATCGGGGTCGCCTTCGTCCTTCGCAAATACGTGGATGGTGCCGACAAGGTCGGCTACGGCCAGTTCCTGGTCTTCATGGGGGTGGCGCTCTCCATCACCGCCTTCCCTGTCCTGGCCCGTATCCTGGCAGAGCTGAAGCTGCTGACCACCGAGGTCGGCCAGACGGCAATGGCGGCCGCCGCCTTCAACGACGTGGCCGCGTGGATCCTGCTCGCCCTGGCCGTGGCACTGGCTGGGAACGGGGCTGCGGGTGGGCCCCACAAGAGCCCGCTCATTTCGGTATGGGTGCTCCTCTCGGGGTTCGCCTTCGTGGTCTTCATGATGGTCGCCGTCCGGCCTGCCATGAGGTGGGTGGCACGGCGGTGCTCGTCGGAGCACGATGTGGTGGACGAGGCCTACATCGTGCTGACGCTGGCAGGGGTGCTGGTGTCGGGGTTCATGACGGACCTGATCGGGATACACTCCATCTTCGGGGCGTTCGTGTTCGGGCTGACCATCCCCAAGGGCGGGGAGTTCGCCGAGAGGCTGATCGAGCGGATCGAGGACTTCGTGACGGGGCTGCTCCTCCCGCTCTACTTCGCGTCGAGCGGGCTCAAGACGGACGTGACCAAGATAAAAGGGGCGGAGGCATGGGGGCTGCTGACGCTGGTGATCACGACTGCGTGCGCGGGGAAGATCTCCGGTACGTTCGTGGCGGCGATGATGTTCGCGATACCAGCCCGGGAGGCCATCACGCTGGGCGTGCTGATGAACACCAAGGGCCTCGTGGAGCTCATCGTGCTCAACATCGGCAAAGAGAAGCAGGTAAAACCTAATACTATTTATTTACATAAATATTTCATGAGTATCAATGACATTTTAAAAGACCAAACTTCAATAATTCGGGCATCCACGACCTACATTATTTATTTGTGACGATCAATCAAGGCCCTATAATCGTAAGTGGACCGACACTTCCGCGAAATAGACTTCCCTCCTCTCCTGTCGCTGAAAAGTAATAGATGACTTACAGAAGATCGTGGGCGGCAAGACTTATAGAACACATCGTCATCCTCGTCTCTGCTTTCTTTCTAAAGGCAAATCCGTTTTACTCACCAAAATAGAAATTAGGAAAAGTGGTACCAGTTTTAGGTTTATGTAAGTTATGTTTGCATTAGAGGAGGAAAAAAGAAAATTAGGGTTCCAGTTTTCGCACTTTGAAAAGATCGTGAATTTTACCTTTTTCTATGTTGGTCCTCTAGATTATTTTCTAAGTGCCGAGAAATTTACTCCATCGTACCAATAATTCGTAATTTTTTATATGTTGGTCTTCGAGATTATTTCTGAAGAAACAAGAAATTTATTCCTCACGCACTTTGGACTAATCATTAGCGCGGTGGCCTTTTGACTTTTGATCGTTGCATCTGGACACCAAGTACCGGTTATTTAATACTAATTACTAAATCTAACTAGAGAAACCTCGAAAGATGCCACGATCAAGAATCTTAGGATCTTAGGTTTGACATCAGGGTCACGATTCCATAGGTTAAGGGAGAGAGAGAGAGAAAAAAAAAAAAAAAAAAGAGAAGAAAAGAACAATTTTGCTAGAAAGGGGCAAATTCGTATAATAATAAGCGTTAAACTGCCCGTACGTTTCCCTCCTGTTGAAATTTCTACGGTTCTAGTCCTTAAAAAAATTCAGACGCTAGCTAGTCACGCATGTGGCTCAACTTACATTCGTACCCGCGTCACCGTCTGAACATTTTTATTTGCGGGTCGCCATCAAATAGGTCATTAGAGGCTTAATCGCCAATCTCTTTCCAAAAGTCAACGAGTACCACGGTTCCCATTTGGGTCCGACGCTTGACGATGTTGGCAACTTGCCATTTGGGTAAATTTGGACCGTAAACTTTAGTGACGAGCCTACTCAGGTCCTATTTTAAATAGGAGTCAAATATAATTCGAAGACTTATGTTGATTTATGCCGTGGCATCTTTTGATTTTGGAGATGATAAACATTCACACTAGTAATTTCATCATTAAGAGATTGTTCTTTCCCTTTTTGATGAAGAATATAGAGTTGCGAAATACATTCTATGACAAGTGAACCATGTTCGTTTTGAATTTATAATCAAGATTGTTGTGGTGCGACCTACAGGTTCTTAATGATGAGATGTTTGCAATTCTAGTGCTGATGGCGCTCTTCACCACCTTCATCACCACACCCACCGTCATGGCCATCTACAAGCCAGCCCGCGCCAGCGGCACTCCGACGCACCGCAGGCTGCGCGATTTGTCGAACAACGACGAATCGTCCAAGGACGAGCTCCGGATCCTCGCATGCCTGCACGGCCCTGGGAACGTGCCCTCCCTCATCAGCCTCATCGAGTCCATCCGAAGCACCAAGAACTCCATGCTCAAGCTCTTCGTCATGCACCTGGTCGAGCTCACCGAGCGGTCGTCTTCCATCGTCATGGTCCAGCGGGCCCGAAAGAACGGCTTCCCTTTCTTCAACCTGCCGCGCCGCGGGGAGTGGCACGACCGGGTCGCGGGGGCGTTCCAGGCGTACAGCCAACTGGGCCGGGTCACGGTCCGGCCCACCACGGCGATTTCGGCCCTGTCCACGATGCACGAGGACATCTGCCACGTGGCCGAAGAGAAGAGGGTGGCGATGATCGCCCTGCTGTTCCACAGGTCCTGGAGGGGCGAGGGGGACGAGGCCGTGGAGGACAACGTGGGCCACGGGTGGAGAGGGGTCAACCAGAGGGTGCTGAAGCACGCCCCGTGCTCGGTGGCCGTGCTCGTGGACCGCGGGTTCTGGGGTGGATCCGAGACCCCGGGGCCCGACATGTCGACGGTCCAACGGGTCTGCATCCTGTTTTTCGGCGGGCCGGACGATCGAGAGGCGCTGGAGTTGGGCGGGCGGATGGCGGAGCACCCCGTGGTCAAGGTGACCGTGATGAGGTTCGTGGAGAGACCGGACGCCAGCGGGAACGAAATTACGCTGCGGCCGTCCTTAAGCAAATCCAGAGAGAAGAGCTATAGCTTCTCGATTGCGCAGATGAATCGAGAAAAGGAAAAGGTACCTTTAATCCAAACACACGAGCAGATAATTTCAGCGTACTCAGTTTTCCTAGTATTGACTGCCGTTTCTTCGTGTTAATGATCCAGGAACTGGACGACCGTGTGGTCGGGTATTCCGAGAGCGGTGGGATGGCACGGCGGGCTACACCGAGACGGTCGCGGGCAACGTGGAGGAGCAAGTCCTGGCGATCGGCCGGAGCAAGGATTACGACCTGATGGTCGTGGGCAAGGGGCGGTTCCCCTCGCCCATGTTGGCGGACCTGGCGGACCGGCCGGCCGAGCACCCTGAGCTGGGGCCCGTCGGGGACGTGCTGGCGTCGTCGAGCCACGGGGTCGCGTGCTCGGTTCTCGTGATCCAGCAGCACGATTTGGGCCACGTGGAGGAGACGCCCGTGTCCAAGGTGGAGAGCAGCAGCGAGCCCAACAGGTCGAAAGAGATCGATGACATCGTATGAAACGAGGGACGGAAGTCCTCGTGGGGGTGCCGCACGTGTATCTCGTCGAATAAGACATTTGTACAGGGGGGATCGTATGGCTTTTTTTGCACAGCAATTTGGGTGTGTTGGAATGGTTGAAATTGGGAGTAGTGGAAGTGAAATGATAACACCTCTCCCTCGTATATGTGGTCCACGGCTACGAAGTCACTTTACTAATTTTGAGGTACTAAGATTTTATCTGTTCCTCATAATATTTTCGATTCTAAACTTGTCAATCATTCTTTAGAAGCAATTATATAAGGACTTATAGTTTATCCAACACTAGTTTTTGACACACATGAGCCCGAAAATGGTACCGCTATCCCAATTTTATCCTTCAATTTAGCATCATGTCCAATTTCGCCGTGAACTGTCCCATATAGTAGTCAAACATGGCAAGAGCATGACCAATCCCACGAGGACTCTTAGCACACAAAGCCTTTCCCAAAAATCAACATGTTTTGGCCGAAATGATGCTATCAAGAGTTAAAACGTCATTATGCAGCATCCAACTAAAGCTCTACCAAATCAATTGTTTTCAGCAGGATCTTAACGGGTCCACAAGCTAGGATTTGTCACATCAACCACATGTAGAATAGTTGATGAAAAAACCTGATGAAATGCTAATGAATGGTAAATTTGAGATGATAGTACCATTTTGGGTTTCTGTGATTTGAAAAATAGTATGAAATAAACGTGTCCAAGTGATACATAACCTTTATTATAACTTTCACTAGACTTGGCGGTAATTCTTCATTTTGACTATGAATCTCTAATGCAAATAACTTCTATTTATTGGATTAAATCAATCTTTCATATAAATCTTTGGAAAAGGTATAAATGTGGTGATGGTAATCCTCCACAAAGATCTTATTTATATTCCACTCTTACTGTTAGACCAATTCTAGTAGTCTAATTTGTCAGGGAAAAAAAAAATTGTATTCATTGTTTAAAAGGATACACGAGAATTATATAAACTTTTATGGCAAAACAAATCGAAGTAGAGTATATGCCAAAATATTGTAAAATAAAGCCAAATTGATTAAAATAAGGAAGATCATTGTACTTATGAGCACCTGTTGGCAATTGGCAATGTGCGCCTAGATTTGACTTTTTCTACACCATCACGTATAGATACAACCAAAATAGATTAAATAAACACAAATTTTACTTTTGAAAGAGCAAATATTTGTAGTTCAGCGAGACGTTATAACTCTTGCGATTGTCATTGAAATTAGAGGCGAAACACTTGTACACGGACATAGCATGGGGTTATTGAATTCACAAAACATTATTAAACTCCCAGATCCTAATTGGGAGAGAAGAACTAGATCAGGGGAGTTCAAACTTTCATATTTAGAACTAGACCAAGAGAAGAGAGCTCCTAAATCTAGATTGAGAAAGAAGGAAAAAACAAAGAGAAGAACAAGAAAACTTAAATAAAATCAACAGCAGATGAAGGAAAGGGTGAAATTAGCTCAAACCTTCCCCATTAGTGAAGGTTGAAGAAGACGATGAAGAGAGGAGAGAGGGAGAGAAAAAGCTTGCCGGCCTGGTTTTTGCCTTTTCTCATCTGGCCATATTGATACTGACACCTTTCTTTTTCTTGTTAATTTTTCATTGGTCAAACAACACTCCTTGTGGAGATTATGCAGAGAAGGCTCATAGCCATATCATAGATTCGTTTAGTAATAACAAATTTCAAGCGGGTGCTTAAAAGCGATTGACTTAGACAAACACTTATAGAGCATCAGATCACTTGATAGATAATTTCGCAGATGAATCTCTATATCTCTAGCTAGATTTGACCCAACTTTACCTGATATATGAAAATATGTTTCCGTTACTTTTCGCTTGAATCATCCTTATCACATTTTAAAATTGATCAAAATTATACGATTTCCATTCTTGTTAGCCAAGATTTGTGGAATATCTTAAAAGAATATATGATTTGTACAATCCCAAAGGAGGGCAGCTTTATTGGCCGAAAGCTAAAATTGGATACCATTATGCAAAAAGAATGTGTGATATATATAAGCTGTAAGAATATATGATTCATATAAGTTTGACCGCCTCGGACTTGCTGGAGCTCCTTGGCCAGACTTAAACATGGACTTTTGACTCCAATATGGAAAATGGTGTTTTTCTTTTCATTTCAATTATGACCTACTCAGCAACCAAGTTATAATCACACGCAAATTTGGGTTTCCATGCAGTAGGGGCCGAACTTCAATTGGGTCAGACTTTCAAGCAACAAGCTTAAGTTTGAGATGTAATTTCATATAGAACCTTGTACTAACAAAAGAATCAATCCAAGGTATATTATTACGTCAAGAATGAGATGAAACCAAATAAAGAGCATTTTTGGCATTTATGTACAAGAGTTGCCTGGTTTTGGTAACTAAGCAGATAGATATATTTCATGTTAACAAGCACATCGGCCTCAACCAAATACCAAAGTTCAGATCGAATTTGGTACAAGCAGCACGCTGGTCAAATAATGGGATTTACATACTTTTCTTCGCCTATTTGTTCAAACTTTTGACTCGGACCTCTTGACATTAATAAAGAAAAGAAGACTGATCCGCGAGATTTGGTCCTTTGCGTGTCAGAGACTCTAAGGCTCGGTCTACACACGCGGAGCTGCGGACTCATTTCCAAAAGTCAACGCTCAGTCAATAGGAAAGAGACAAGCCGGGTTGAATGCATGAGAGGCCAAGGTGAACTGTAATTGTACGATAATAGATGAGGGACAAAATATCTATTCAAAATAGAATGCAGCTTAGCTGACCATCCTCCGTCCAAGGACCAACCATTTTGGATGGAACTGGTTTTCATCTTTTACCCTATTTTTATTTTTTTGATTTTTATGTTTTCTTAATACAAACTTAAATTAAGAGATAAAATCGTAACAGAGCCCACACAATTAATTTTCATGAATATGATGAAAGAAAAAATAAATTAGATATTGAAATATAAATATTTACAAGTAAAAAAATATCATCACCTAATAAAATGAATGTTTAATATTATTATATAGATCTATTAAATTTAAAAGATGAAAAAACACTTGAAACGTCAGCTTTGTAACTAATAACAAAATCATTGCGAAATGACTTGGCTTCTCATTGCCAAAATTAAATTGCTCTAGAAGTATTCTCCGATGAGCTAAAATTAAGATGAGTGATATTAATTACAACTAAAACAAATGAAGTAAAGAAAAGAACACAATAAGAATAATGAATTAGTAGAGAAGAAAATTTACCCCATTGATCCAAATCTTATAGATGAAGATGTATTGGGACCTAAAACATTACAAAATCAATATTAGAATCACATAAGTCAAAACTAAGCCAAAAAATGATTTTTGATCCATTTTTATACAAATTTTACCTAATATAGCTTCATTGTTTGATTTATTGAGAAGATTCACGTGATCACGAAATATTTGACCCTATATCATTTTATATAGATAAAAATTTATTTCAAAATAAAATAATAACACGTACTAATAACGATTGAAAACCTTGATTCTTTCTTGATTGCAGATCAAATTCGAGATAGTTACCGTGACTCATCTCATCCGAATTACTAATTGAGTGAAAATCAATGAAATTCCTTATACCCTCATCCTAGTAGATTGTACATGTTAATTCAACCGGTAGACACTACGACATAAATTTTCAAATACTTCTACATGATTATTTAAGAATATGTTAAAAAAAAAAAAAAAGAGGTAAAAGATGGAAGTCGGTTTCCATTAAAAATATGTGGTCCTTAGCTGACCCTCACTCCGTCATTTGGCGGAGGACGGTTAGCTAAGCTTTTTCCTTCAAAATAAGCTAATTTCGAAAGTTTCAAATCCGATTTTAATAAGGTTGGGCTACTTTTCCAGAATATAAATTTAAATGTAAGTAGCTCTATTTTTGTCAAAATTAAACCCTCTTCTTTCGCAAAAAACTAAAATTCACCTCCTTTGATGGTGAAATATGGGGTATATTTACCAAAAGTCCTAAAACTTATCATAAATGTACAATTGAATCACAAAAGTCCCAAAACTTGTTAAATTAATACAATTAAGTCCTTATGTTGACTCCATCCAACATGGTTGATGAAAAATGTTAGTATGGTTTTTTTTAAATTCTCTCGTACACAATGATGACATGACTAAAACATGAAAAATAGTGCTAAAATGACGTCGTTTTGTTCAAATTTGATTTTTAATAAAATTTGTATTTCAATTAAATTAAGAAAATAATCTAAAATTAAAAAATAAAGAAGTTAGAACCAGGTCGCGAGGGCTTAACCCTCGTATTATAGAGAAACAATAAGAAAAGCCACGTTCGCATTTTCCGTTAGTCAAGTTGGACATAGTTAAATTAAAGACTCAATTGCACTTTCATGATAAATTTCAAGACTTCTAATGAATATCGAATGAGTTGAATTTGAGTTTATGTGGAAGAAGAAGGGTTAATATTAGCAAAAATAGAGCTACTTACGTGTAAACCTATATTTTGGAAAAGTACCCTTAGCCCCATGGAGTCCGGATTTGAAGATTTGGAAATTAGTTTGTTTTGAGTAACGATTTTGTCCCTCATCTATTATCGTACAATTATAATTCACCACGGGCTCTTTATGCCTATGTGCAGTAGGTGGAGGCACGGCCGTCGATGAGACAGGTGGCGGCGGGGCAGCTAGGATCACGGCCGGCTGGGCCGTGACTTGCTCTCTCGCTCTTTCTCTATTCTATAGTGCGTTTCTCTCAAGTGTGCTCTAACATTAATAATGCCGACTTCTTGATTGTGAAGACCTAGCATGTATTTTTGTTGAAAACCCTAGGTCCAATTCAATTACACAGGCTTAATTTCAGCCTTATTAAGGGGTTAATGGGCTTTATTTCTTTAAACCTAAAGCCCTTCACTAATTCTAACTCTCATGGACTTAATCCAACTCAATTAAAGCTCGAGCTCCATTTAGCTTGTGTAAATTCCGGCCAGTGTTCATCCATGGGCTTGGCCGAATATTTCTCCCCTTGTAGCCTCAATCTAGATAATTCAATTAAGTTCAAAGCCTTTATTTAAGTCCATCCATGGCTAGTCTAAAATGTAGTTTTATCAGTTTTTCTATAGAATGCTACTAAACTATACGCAATTTAAATGATTCTTTTTATTATCGGGCTGGAGTGGATTCTTAGTTTTTACACAATGGGACACCAAATTTTGGTGTCAACAATCTACCATAAAAAGCAAAAAAAAAAAAAAAAAAAAAAAACCTAAACTTTACCCATAGTAGCACTCATAATCCTTTTTTTTTTTCGCATGCCATCGAAATCTCAAACTTGTACTAGTGTAATAAAAGTTTGGGGCATTAGTGTTACAATGGACAAAATTTAAAAAATGTTTTGAGCAGTCTCTTGAAGTAAAGTATGTGTTTGTGAAAATTCTCTCATGTTTCTCTAAATACCTCTTCTTCTCAAGTCTAGTAGGATCATCGGAGAAGTGTAACTTAGCTAGTTAATGGAACCATCTTGACATTATTGAGTGTATATATGCTTCAAACTAAAATTTTGTGTAGTTTGTAGTTAAAGGCAATCCTAGAAGGGTTTGAACATGAGATTCGCCTATTGTAGGATAGCATATTTACTGCAACTGGCCTAGTTTTCTTTGATTCTAAGCATAAAAAAAAAAGTTTGGATTTGAAGTCAAGGTGGTCATAGTTTCAGGTTTTTGGTGAACAAAAAAAAAAAAAAAGGTTAAGGATGCTAGTGTCATCCCATTCTAGAGTTTTTGGTAATATTAACCTAAACTTAACAAAGTAAAAAGGAAAGGATGAACCATCAACGGTTAAGACTAGGTGGTGGTCGGGTTCTTAATTCGAAACTGGGAGTTTAGGGTTTGAACCTCTCACCTCCTCTTGCTTTGCCAGATCCAAAAGGGGGTGGTGATTCCACTTCAATCCCTACTTTCGAACGTCGAGTTCGAATCCTCTCAGTTGAGTAGGGTGCGTTTGAGAGTAGCTTCTCAAGGCTGCTTTGAAGCCCCAAACATCTTTCGGCCAAGGATGGGGTGTTTGGCAAAAAAATTTCAAAGCCCCTTTGCAAAATGTCAGCCTTCACAAGGCTGAAAGCCGAAGGCAAGTTGGGGGCTGCCTTGGGCTTTCAGCATGCCAAGAATGCTGAGCTAAGGGGTTAAAAAAAAAATTTCTTCCCAAATTATCATCATTGATTTTTCATTTTTCCGGTTTTGCCCTTACTATTCATCGTCTTCTTCTTCTTCTTCCACAAGCGGTTGTCGGCGAAGGGCAGGCAGTCGTCAGCTACCGTCACCCAAATGACCATCATCGGGGGGTGGCACGACCAATGCCGGGGGGTGGCACAACTGCCTCGTGGCGAGATCTGGGCCGTTGTGACCCAGATCTGGGGTGGCAGGGTCACGGGAGGGACCTTGCCGCCCTCGATCTAGGTCACACGACCTCACTGCCCTCGGATCTGGGTCGCGGCGGCATCGCGCAACCTCCCGTGACCTCGCCGCCCTAGATCCGGGGGCGGCGAGGTCACACAATTGGGGTAGTGAGGTCGCAGCGGGGTCGCCGAAGGTCGAGGCAGTGTCGCGCGACCTCACCGCCTCAAATCTGGGGTCACCAGAGGTCACGATGACGTCACGCGACCTCGCCGCCCCAGATCCGAGGTCACCAGAGGTCGCAGCGGCGTCGTGCGACCTCGGGCGGCCTTTGCCAGTGGTCTCCGAGGGTTAACGTGGTCGCCAGAGGTCGCTGGAGATCGCCGGCGACCGCTGCCCTTGTCGGTTAATTTTTTTTTATTTTTCTTTTGATAATTTTTTTTTATCACAAAAGTTTTTTATAAATGTAATTCCCACAAACACCATTTTACTCAGGGTTAATTCCAAAAAAAAGCACCAACTTTAGGTTTATGGACAAATCTGGCCCAAACTTTTTTTTGTCTAGTAAAAAAGCACCAACTTTAGGTCGAGTGACAAATTTGGCCCAAACTTTTTTTTGTCACATAAAAAAGCACAAACTTTAGGTCAAGTGATGATTCTGGCCCAAATTTTTTTTCATTTTTGAAAAAAAATCACCAACTTTCACTTAAATTTTAAATCTGGCCCCCCTTAACTTAGAGATTCATTGATTATCCTACACTTGCTAACTAACACCATCCATTGTCTTATTGTTTGAGCCACAGCTCGAAGAATAATGGTGAAACTGTGTCATCTCCTATACTTCACTAGCAAGTAAAAAAATCTCAAGATTGAATTTCTCTAGCTAGACTTTATCGTTTTGTCGTAATATGAAGTCAGATCACCGCCCATCAAGAGAAACCATGGATGAGATCCACCAACCTCACGGCTAGAACCTTTTCTCCTGAAATAAGTTTAACTTCAAATAGAAAGTTAATGGTAGGGATTAGATTTTGGATAGGAGTGAAAGTTTGTGATTTTTTATGAGACAAAAAAAAAAAAATTGAGGCCAGAATTGTGATTTAACCTAAAGTTTGTGCTTTTTTACGAGACAAAAGAAAGTTCGGGCCAGATTTGTCTCTCGACTTAAAGTTTGTGCTTTTTCATGAGACAAAAAAAAGTTTTGGCCAGATTTGTCCATCGACCTAAAGTTGATGCTTTTTTATGGAATTAGCCCATTTTACTCGAAGTTACTTCACAAAGGGCTTTCAAACTACATTTTACCAAACACAATTTGCATTTTGAAAAACATCTTTAACTCAAAGATTTTTGTATTTTTCTAAAGACTTTCCCCAAAAGTCTTCCCAAACACACTCGTACTATGCTCGGACTTACTCTAATGGCGCATATCTCCGTTATGGTCATAGAAGAAAACAAGAGGGTCGCACTTTCACATGGCGGATTAAAATGTACCACGTCGGTTGTTGCTGGAATCTTACGAACTCGCAATTTCTTAATCCCGTCAATGGAATTTCCAGGGACACGTGTCAGGGGCCATAGCCACTAGCTGGAATTGGTTCCCGGGCAAGTGATGAGGCCGATGCGATTCCAGCTTTTGAGCACATAATTCTCTTTTGGAGATGATGTTTCTTCCAACTCTCTCTTTTCCTATGATGGTATCGCATCTCCGATTCGCAATGCCCAGCGATAAGGTTGGAATTTTATATATCGCCGAATCGCTTGTGCTCTGCCCACAATCATGTCCTCCAATCGCCAAGCTCGATCTTGCCAGCCACCAACCCCCCTGAAAGAAAGAAGAAAATAGTGTATGCCCAATGCAGTTTGTGTCCAGACAAGGTTTCAGCTATTTGTCCTTAGTAATATGTCGATTGGCAATCCCATCCTGATCAAAAAAACTTTAGCTGATAGAAGAAAAGATTGCATATTTAACGGGCACTTATAACAATGTTATCGAGTGACTTGAGAAATGCTCTCTCACATGCGAGCCGAACCAAAAACGGAAGAACGAGGGTAGCGCCAAAGCCCACAATCTAGTGGTGCAGGGAGGGCGAGCGAAATTTTCGATTGTATTCGGCGTACAAGTTTGGCTTAGGTACTCGCATTAATGCAACATATAGGCAAGGATAGCACACAACAAATCAACATAGTTCAATAGAAAAGAAAGATCTAAAGTAGAATTGACCTCGAATTTTCTCAATTCACTTTTATATGCTAGGCATTAATAATATACTTTTCCAATACAGAACATGATGGAACGTGCCCGGGTACAGCCTTTTATACGTTAGGCATTAATAATATATTGTTCTAATACAAAACATGATGGAACGTAACCGGGTACAGCCTGTGCACGTTAACATCAAAACATTTATAGTGGAACGCAAAGTTATCCACCAAAAACTATTTTACGTAATAGAGAATATGATATCATATTATATAAACGTTGGCGCACTTGGAGTAAGCTACCGTTTATTCACAATTGGAAGTTCCACGACATCGATCTTAAATAGCCCAAAGCATCCTCAGATTTTGTGAAAGCTCAATTATCGTAACCATCATCGAGCTCCATCTCAAAGAAGTTTGCTCATCAACCATGTCCACGTCGTCGCACAACGTGACGATGGCGAGGATATCGTCGGACGGAGCGTGGCAAGGAGACAACCCGCTGAACCACGCCTTCCCTTTGCTCGTCGTCCAAACCGTTTTGGTCCTCTTGCTCAGCCGATTCCTCGCCTTCCTCCTCAAACCACTTCGCCAACCCAAAGTCATTGCTGAGATTTTGGTACATGGTTGCCGATTGATTGGTCTTTTCGGTTGGGATATCTAAGTAACTCAACTGAAACCATATTTATAGAAAGGCAACACATAAATTGAGAACAAATGTCATGAAGGTTACGCAACATGCATGACATGCTTTTGGTTCGATTTCTTGTTTCAGGGTGGAATTTTGCTCGGGCCATCGGCGTTAGGGCGCGTCGACAGCTTCCTGAACCTAATTTTCCCTTCATGGAGCATTCCGATACTCGAGTCCGTGGCGAGCATCGGCCTACTCTTCTATTTGTTCCTAGTAGGCCTCGAGCTCGACTTGGGCTCAATCCGGAGGAGCGGCAAGAAGGCTTTTGGCATCGCGTTCGCCGGCATATCGCTCCCTTTCCTCTTCGGAATGGGGGCCACCTTCATCCTCCGCAAGCTCGTCCACGGGGAAGAGAAGGTCGGTTACAGCCAGTTCCTTATGTTCATGGGAGTCGCCCTATCCATCACCGCGTTCCCCGTCCTAGCCCGCATCCTTGCGGAGCTCAAGCTTCTCACCACCCGAGTGGGCGAGACCGCGATGGCCGCTGCCGCGTTCAATGACGTGGCTGCTTGGATCATGCTGGCCTTGGCAGTGGCGCTGGCCGGGGGTGGAAACGGCGGCCCGAAAAGCCCGTTGATTTCCCTGTGGATCCTCTTTTCAGGTATGGCCTTTGTCGGCTTCATGTTTGTGGTCATCCGGCCCATGATGAACTGGATGGCACGACAATGCTCACCGGAGTACGATTTCGTGGACGAGGCTTATATCTGCGTAACCCTAGCCGGGGTAATGCTGTCCGGGTTCATGACTGATCTTATAGGGATCCATGCCATCTTCGGAGCCTTCGTGTTCGGCTTGACGATCCCGAAAGGAGGCGTGTTCGCGACTAGATTGATCAAGAGGATCGAGGACTTCGTGTCGGGTTTGCTCCTCCCGCTCTACTTCGCGTCAAGCGGGTTGAAGACCGACATCGCTAAGATCCAGGGGGCAGAGGCGTGGGGGTTGTCGGTGCTGGTAATATCCATGGCATGCACCGGGAAAATTCTAGGGACATTTGTGGTGGCAATGGTGTTTATGATTCCCATTAGGGAATCACTTGCGCTTGGTGTGTTGATGAACACAAGGGGATTGGTGGAGCTCATTGTTCTCAACATTGGCAAAGAAAAGAAGGTAAGTGTTTCCTTCGTCCGACATATTAAGACAAGATCAAAATGGATGTTTAAGTTTAATTAATTCATCCATGAATAGCAAAGCTTACTTTTTAAGCTTTCTGATATATATATATATATATATTTCCTAAATTTTTATTGCTGGTGTATAGAAGTTAGTTTACAAATCGATATGGTTCTTATAAATGCTTGACATGGTTTACTTGTTTTAACGTTCACTTACACTATACATCATTATCTTCTAAATCGATTTTGATGGAATTTCCTAGTTTTAGTATAGCTAACAGTAATCAAGCTATGATTACTCTTTTACCTTTTAATAGGGTTTGGATCTATCTTCCCCTTGACTTATCAAAAGACTTTCTACGGTGTACTTTACTCTTTGATTTTTAAACCTCCTTTTTTCCACCCTTAGCAAGATCAAACTTACGAAATATTAGCTCTAAAGGACAAAGCTAGAAGTATAAGACTTCATCAGAACACAGTGTGCATAAGAACTTCTCTTTCGATGGTAAAAAGGCCCATCGAAAGTGAATTCCGGACCCATGAATATATGAAAACAAACCGTTCCACAAGTTAATGTATAGAAAGAGTCCTTTGTGATTGTAACTAGGGTTCCTAAGTTGCCGGTCAGTGACCCCTATTCAGACAGTCAGCATTACATCATATGTTGTTTTTCCCAACAAAAGAAGAAAGATGAGAAACTTCATGCTGAAGTTAGCGTATAAATTATGCAACTAAAATTCACATCTTGGGTATGCTCATGAGGTGAGATCGGATCATATGCATGTCAATTTTCTACTAAATAAAGTATGTGATGATCCTCAAGTTCTGGTTGTCTTAGTCTTTTTGACAGTATATTCAGTCTCTTTGACAGTATACTTATCTTTTAGATGGTGGTCCACAAGATTACCAAACTTCTTGCTAACTCTTCAGTGAACAAGAAGGTACTAGTCAATTAGCCGCCGCAAACCATCCCACTGCCGTCACTTGACATACGGCGTGCAACGGCAGTGAAGATGTATCGATTCCATAGACAGGGTTGTCAACCTTGGTAGTCTTTTCCAACTTTAATGAGCATAAAAACGATGGCCACTTCGACCTGTGAGCTTCACAGAAGTCATGATTATGTTGGCCATGGCGCCTAATGGGTAACACCCACTTAATAGATGTTTTACTCAATGAAAAGCATGTGACGCCTATCCATAAACGATGTTAATAGATGTCCTGATCGTGGGGAGGAGTAGGAGGACTCTTTGAACAACATGCTTATTGTAAGTGCAGAGGATAAATTGAAATGTCATTAGGGTCTGGTTCAGCTTTTGTTGGAGTGGTCTAGATCAAATGATTTGCCAATGACGGTGTCAAAACCAAGCTTCAATATGCCCTTGAAAGAGAATAGACATGGGAGAGGTTGCATCATCGTGGTGGCTGCGCGCCTTTTTGACTTTCATCTCCACAAAACCAGCACTTGCTCAGTGAATCAGACTAAATCAGACAATTAGGGTCATGATTCCTTTTTTTCTGATAGTGGGGGAGATCAATCATGGCATTATAAATTCGTTATGTGCTCTCTTTCATCTTTTCACCCTAGCCTAGAGCCCTAGTTTGGAATATAACATCTATTTGTCTTCTTCTGTGTTGTTCTGAACTTGTGTGGACCCACGCAAGCAATATATGATGATATGTCAATTCAGTTTTTTTGCTTTTATTATGCTTCTATATTGTGGTATGTTCGAGATGTTTTCCGCTTTTTGAGGGATTGAGGAGATTGAGTTTTGTTTATGATTGAAACAAATCCGTGGTGATCGCTTTTGGAATAAAAGGAGATTGCATGTGTTCCACCCTTCTAAAGGAGCACCATATCAAAAGAAGGGTTCCTTTTGCGGGAGAAGAATGTTTACCAATTTGGTCTCTTTCTTTCATTGTCATGGCAGATGGAAAACGAATTCGGAAAGATCGTTTGCAGAAACTTCAGAGATATTTCTAACAAATAAGAAAAATTATTGTCAAAAATTGTAAACTGAAAATAAGCTTTGGTGTTTCATTCTCTTGTGTTAATTGCAAAAGAAAGAGATTTGTAGTGTCAAAAGAATCGCTTTTTTGTGATATGATGGGATACGAATATAGTTTCAAATTTATTTTTTTTTCAGTTCTTCCACTTACCAAACTCTCTATTAATTTTCACAAAAATTGAAATGCTTTTTGAAATCAAACGATCTATAAATGTGCGATAGTTATCCTTTCTCACCCTTTTTACTGACTGAAAAAATGATTTATAAAGGTTTGAACCCCTGAAATGAGCAAATTCATGGGGGTTAACAGGAATGCAAATCATTTAGAAGACAATGGAATAGGTATGCTCGAACAGAAATGAACGTTAAATGCGTAAGTAATGATGAGGATTAAGTTAATTTACGACTAAAATACCCTCTAGTGTTGAACTAAGTAATTTTCCCAAAAAGGAAAACCAATGTCAGTACACTAATTGGTTTATTGAGTCAAACTATTGGTTAAATATTTATAGGTGTATGAAGAGACTATTTTGTTTTCTTTCCTTGTCAACAACAGGTCCTGAACGACGAGGTGTTCGCGATTTTAGTCGTCATGGCGATATTCACCACCTTCATGACGACTCCTACAGTCATGGCCATCTACAAACCGAGGAATATCATCCCTCCTCTGGTCGTTCGCAGATTGAGAAGACAACCGCATCTTCCGGGAGACGAGCTCCGAGTGCTCGCTTGCATACATGGGCCGGGAAATATACCGTCACTAATGAAACTCATGGAGTTCACAAGGACCAGCCTAAGCCCCCCTTTCCGGCTCCACGTGGTGCGACTCGTCGAGCTTACCAACCGCCCATCGTCCATCATCATGGTCAGGCGAGCTCGGAAGAACGGGCTTCCGCTCATCAGCCGCTTTTGTCACGGCGCCATGCATGACCAAGTGGCGGTGGCTCTCCGGGCATACAGCCAAGCGAACCACCTGACTATCCACCACTCGACGGCCATCTCGGTCTTGTCCACCATGCACGAGGACATCAACCACGTGGCGCAAGAGAAGAGGGCGGAAATGATCATCTTGCCATTTCACAAGCAATGGAGAGGAGAGAACGAGGAGGAAACAGAGAGCGTGAGCTACGAATGGAGGGAGGTCAACAGGAAAGTGCTTGAAAGTGCGCCGTGCACCGTGGCGGTACTCCTAGACCGCGGGCTTGTCGACGAGTTCAAGCAATGCGAAGAGCATGAAGTCATTGTGGAAAGACGGATTTGTGTCGTTTTCTTCGGTGGACCTGACGACCGCGAGGCTTTGTCGCTGGTGCGAAGGATGGCAAACAATTCAATGGTCAAGGTTAGCATTATAAGGTTCATTGATGAAGCCGCGAAGGATCTTATGAGCATCACTGGCTCTTCCTCCCTAAATCTGTTCAAGGAGAGACGATGCGTACCTGCGGGGCCAGGTGATGAAGAGAAAGAGAAGGTAAGCTCTCTTGAGGCTTTCTTAAGAACAATTTCAAAACTGCAAGTTGATGAAAGAAGAGTAAACATCGTACGTAAGTTATCTTGAACAGGAAATGGACGAGACGATGGTGGATGAATTCAGGACTTATCATGGCACGACAAACTACTCGGTGAAGGCCACAAACAACAACCTCGTGGAAACACTGATGGCAATAGGCCGAAGCAGGGAATATGACTTGGTTGTGGTAGGGAAGGGTAAGTTCCCAAGGTGGATGGAGGCGAAGCTGGCCAACAATGAGATCGAGCATGACGAACTGGGGCTCGTAGGAAGCATTATGGCTCAATCGGACCAAGGTCTCGTATCCTCAGTGCTTGTGGTGCAGCAGCAGGGTGTGGTCCAAAGCAATGAGGTTCCCGGAAAAAATTGCAAGATCAACAACGGCGAAAACGAAGAATCATGTGCTTGAGTGTCCCGGCGAGGCGGGAGAAGAACCTATGTAGCCTTTTCTGTGTAGTCACTGTAGAGAGGTTGGTCACTGACTTGTAGTGCGACAATGTCTATGAAATAAGCACTGTGTGCGTAATGTAATGTTAAATAATAAATTGCATAAGAACCGGAACCTTTGCACTCTAAAAATTGCCTTTCGCCCAGCTACTAGTAGTTCGGAGGAAGATAAAATCAAGATATCCAAGTGATATCAATCCAAAACGAAAAATCCTGATCCGATGTTAACACCGAATGCTAAAGATAAAGAGCCAACGAAAAAGAAAAATAAGGGAACAGACTCTACCGTTCTCTTTCCCTTCAAAGTTTCAACTCATATAATAAGCATGCAACTCATGTTGGAAATCACATCTTTATAAAGACGACCTCTAAGACAAATGCCAGAACATCGACAGTCCATTTCCTAGGACAATGAAACTGTGTAAATGTGATGCATGTTCAACCACTTTGCATAATCGTCGAAATGGAGGATTTGACCAGATGAACTTCAGGTATGTTAAACCCTCCCCAAAGTATCTTCATCTTTGACAAAATTGGACTGGCATCAAATTAATAAATACAAATCAAAAAACAAATAACAGGGAACGCATAATCACAAAAGGCAATATATCCGACTGAAGTCAACATGACCATTGAATTGCTTTAACAAAAATTCCAGTTACAAATAATGATGTTGTACTCACAAAAATCAGTCTTCTCTCAATATTTTGATGGCAGTTATTACATACATAAACTACTTTGGAACATGCCAAAGCTGTCCAACAAATCTCACAAGAAAACATTGACGCAAAACCTAAAACAAAGTTTAGAAACCATTATCGGCAGCTGTTTGATACCTTCTATTGAATAAATCTCCATCTTACTCGCCATTGGATGAGTAGCTACAATCTTGTCAAGAAGTCACAAATAAAATAGAGTCAGTAGAAAATATAATATGCTCTACCTTCCCACATAAGAATTATCTGATCAAAAGCTGTTCTTGTTAAATAAATCATGATTAGAACAAGTCAGACAGAGCAGAGAGGTCAATGTTGAGAGCTCAACACTACTGACACCTCCATCAGTCAATGTGCAGTTTAAGTTTGGCATACAACGAGTGGGGAAAAAAATTAAATAAGAAGCTTCTTCAAGATGTGAAAACCTGTTTCTCATTAAAAAAAAAAATACAAATAAAAAAGAACAAGGCATTCAGTCCTTAGCATTAAGATGCACATCGGCTCTTTCACAATAATTCACACCACAGAAACCTACATTTGAAGGCATGTTAGAGAAGTTGCCATATACCTTAAAGGAAGCCTCCTTCTGTCCATGTGGCATCTGATTTCCCATTGTGACCAGCAGTTCCCTTATTTGGGGCACTCTGATACCAGTTATCATATCCATCCTCCTTTGCATCATCCCATCCAGCCCAACCATCATTGTTACCAGATGTGCCTCCCTTTGTTGTTTCTTCCTTCTTATTATCTTTGTGGTCCCAATCATCCCAAGACGTCGAACTAAAGGTTTGGGCATTTCCACTTGAAGAAGACTGCCCTCCAGACGAAGCATTCCATCCTTTATTCTCTTGCTTAAACTCCTGATAATATCCATTTCTCTCATTGTCGTTTCGTTGCCAATTTTCATTGTTCCAGTTCATGCCATCTTTAGTATACTCCTCAACCTTTTGGGAAGCTATCGCCATTACTCCTTTCATAATGCCCCATGTCCTCTGTCCAATCTCTGTTGTTTTGTTAGTCACAACATTGACGGTTTCATTCACCTTGTGATCATAGCCTCCATCCTTCACCTGGAAAATGATTTATCTCAATATGACCACCCAAAAGAAGGAGATCCATTCAACCCATCAAGGAAAAACCAAACAAAAATGCTCACATATCCTTATCATAAAAAATGCTGATCATAGTCGAGACCAGAGTATAAAACTAAAAGCATGCACTTTACAAGTCAATAGTAGTTGAATAAGAGGGCTTTAACTGAGTAACAGCATCGACTTCTAATTCTCAAAGACACCCAAGTTCAGCAGTAAAGAATCAACCTGATCCCAGCATTCAATGATGAGATCTGAAGGAGAATGAAATTGAACCAGAAAGCATTTCATATCAACAGAATCAAAAGGACCAATCAAATCTTCCAGAAAGTCATCCAGATAATTGCCCCAATTTAACAGCCACAAAGATCATAGATTTTACTCTAACAGAAGAACAGCCTGCAGACATGCAGCTTTCATATATGAAAGAATCTGAAAAAGATATTACCATCATCATCCACATTGTTAAAAGGCCAGCAGATGGTTGACAGTTCATGAATGATATTTTGGCAACAACACACTATTATGCAAAAAGGTTAGTTAAATGTCTCATGTTGTCCTCAGAACATAAGAATTTAGTTATAGGGCAAAAAGAGAATACAGGGAGCCTTTCAAGCAAAATCATAAGAAAAGCAAAATGCCTAAACTTTGTGAAATCTGTGACAAGTTCTTTAAAATTGCTGAGCGCTACAGGCTGGACCAAAACTAACAAAATGTGAGGAGAAAAAGGAGAAGCTAGCCATTACATATTTAAAGTACATAAGAGAAACCAATGCTTACAAAGACCACTTCCCCATACTCAATGCAGTCACACAATTAAACAAGTTGACAATTGTCCAACTATTGATGCTTTTACCAAGCTTTGATTATGATGGACAGTTGTATCAATTCACGACTCAATCAAGAGTGCTAACTGGGAGAGATTCTACCTATTAAAATTTGAGTACTGCTAAAAATTTATAAATTTTCATAATTTATTTTAAGTAGGAAATCATACTTCTCATACTAAGATTCCTATTTCGATTATGTTTCTTGTCTAGAGGTTTCCTACCTCAGTTTGGAGTGAGATTTGATTATCTATAAATACATGCTCTCCTATGGATAGAAACCATCAACTGAATGAAATTTATTGAGTTCTAGCAATTCTTTGCTGGCTATGATGCCTAAAGGAATTCGTTTGTCTTGAGTTATCATAGTGATCTGTCTTCAAACTATCATTCTAATTGGGACACCAATTTGGGACTCATCATCCTTGTACAACTAATTGAAAAAAAGACACAGGTTTTCTCTATTTTTTGTCCAAAGAGAAAAGATAAAGTTTATGAATTTTGCAATCGACAAGCACATCAATTTGCTGCCCCAAATTATTTTGTTTATATTCCCCTTCCAATTCCCTCCATTTTTTATTTTTTTTTTGGGTAGTAGGGGAAAATTGTCCTTTACATTTACACACCCACATTTGCCCCCAAATCCTTATTATGTTTTTTGGCTGGGATTCAGTTACTCCTTGTGCACTGACTAACAAAGAAGGATTTCTAGAGTGAGTGAATTCACACGGAAATACAGCAACAGTAAGGATTTCAAGGCAAACTAGGACAGGTTGTGAAAGAATAGGGAATAAAGTGATACCAAATTAACTTCAAAGAGCAAAGTGACACAGGAAAATAAAAAGGGCATTTTGCGAGCATTGCTTGCTTCAAGAGTGACTACGTTCCCACTAAAAATGCAATGACTTCGAGGATTTTAAAAGCTTATGGTGGAAATGAAACAGAATAGGACTTTGAGGCAAAGTCACACAGAAAAGACAAACTACAAATTAATTACTAAAAGAGGGTACTAAAGCAATTCCTGGCCAATCTGAAGTCAGAATACTAATTAAAACATAAGTGCTCTACCCACTAATTAATAACGATTTGACAAAGATTAAACGGAGTCCTAGAGGGTGGTATCATCTAAAATATGGTCATCGATCTACAGAACCAGTGAAGACAACTCTCAAAACATTCAAATTACTTTTAACCTTTTTGCAAAGAAACCCCCGCATATGCTCTATAACATTGCTTGACTGGGAAGAGCAAGAATACTTATCCAGCATTGGCCCCAAGTAAAGAATTATCTCTTCGGCAAAATAAAACAAGAGCCATATCCACAAACACAAGTGCAAATGCAGCAATGTAGTAAGTAGTCATTGACATTGTCCCTCACTCCAAAGAAAAAGAAAAAAAAAACTATAGTGGGTCTTCACCAGTAACCTTACCCGCCTAATGATGCCATTATCAAATGTCAGTTTTCTGCTGTAAATTAGCTCCCAAATATCAAGAATTAAGTCGTCCAATTTTGTTACATTGTTCAGAATCATACCAACAAGAATCACCAAAATTTCTGCCCAAAGGTCAACTCAAAATAATCTTCTGAAACACCTCTTCAAACAAATGCAAATTCAAGATATACCAGATGGGTACGAGACTATATATGACTAGTAATTTTCACGACCCACATGCTTTAACTTTGCTCACAACTTCTGTGCCGAGCAAGCTTACTTTGCAGCATTATCATCCAAAACCTCCAAAAGGTCAATGCTCAAATCACTATCCATACAAATAATTGCCATCCCGAATACACCCTTTGATCCACGGATTTATCTAACCAGTGCCATTAGCATGCAAAAGAAAGATTCAAGCATACAGCAAGAAAAGGTATTCGTCAGTTAGTCTTTTCTAAACAAATCTACCATGACAATAGAGAATGTTAAGCATGAGAAAGCAATCAAGAACAAAAAATCTGCAGCCAATCTTCTACATCCTAAATCAATACTGCTGAACTTGTTGCTGGCCTAGTTCCAGCGAATTACATTCTGAGATACGTCAAACAGGCAAATTCTTGTCCAAATGATTATAAGCCAAACCAATAGAATTCCAAATTCTGTATACCTTAGCAGTGATCTCCTTCGTTCCTGCTTGGACCACACTTGCAGCTGACTGAGCTGCTGATGCCGCCACAAAAGACAACCTACCCAATCCCTGCAAAATACGAAATCCTCGATTCACTAATTATACATCCTACACTGCATCAATCAAACGAATCGCCAACAATTTCCGTATAAAAACAAACCTGGGATACAGCAGAGAGCACGTCCCCTTGGGGATTATTGTTGTTACTCATCCTGGGAGGCGCAGCAGGGCTCGATCCGAACCCAACATATTTTCCGCCTTGCGAGGGTGGGAGACCCTCGGGCCGCGAATCGTTCTCTGCAATCTTCTGAGCAAAGAAGCTCTCCTTATTAGCCGCGGATGCCTCCAACTGCGACCGAGTGTAGATGTCCTGTGTAGACTTAGATCTCACCGGAGCGCCGCTTCTCCCTCCGCCGCCAACACCGCCTCTAAAATCGCTGGCCGATTGATTCCGCCTAATATCGCTCGAAGATCTAAAGCCGTCGTCATTGTCCCAGCTATCCCAACCACCGTCCGCGCCGCCGCCGCCGCCGCCGCCCCCGCCCGTCTGCTGAGCCAAGGGAGGCCTGCTCCTGCCGCCGCCGCCGCCGCCGCCGCCGCCGCCGCCGAGGCTCTCCTTCACGACGGGGGGGTCCCGCCAGGGGCGTCCCTCGGCGAGCGCCTGAATCCGGTCGCGGTACACGCCGGCGGCCTTGGTGTTGTACTTGGCAACGATATCGGTCTCCTTGGGGACGCCGTACTGGGCGAGGAAGGCGTTGAGCTGCTCGTTGCCGCCGACCTCCATCTTCTTGATCTGGATCTCGGACCACGAGTCCATGGTGACGGATCGGACGAAGGAGATGTGGACGCCGAGGCCGCGGTGCTTCCCGGAGCACTCGAGGCACATGAAGACGCCGTACGACACCGACGCCCACTGCGGGTTCTTCTGCGCGCAGTCGACGCACGTCTTGTTCGCCGGCTGCGACTGCAGGTCGCGGAGTCGCCTCGATGCCGCCATTCCCTCCTCCCCCCCGGTCGGTCGGTCGGTGCGGTGCGGCGCGCTCGATCCGGATCGGATCGGAATCGGAAGGGGGATTCGAGGAGGAGGGAAAGAGGGATAAAGATCGGAGCTTTTTTTCCCGTTATCGTCGCGACTGGATTGGAGCCGATCGATCACTTCCCTGTTATTTTCTGGGAGGAGAGAAATCGCGGAGATCACCGACACCGTGAAATCGCGTCATGCGATGGGATTTGGTGCGCGCGTGTCGGCTCGCTCGCTTGTCCGCGAGGAGGCAGGACGGGAGGAGGGTAAAGGAAACAGCACCGATGTCGCGCTAATCATGAATGGTGACTGCCCAAAATTGCCGAGTAGAATTATATATTCGGTTTGAAGAAGAAGAGGAAATACATTATGAACCTAACTTTTTGCTGTTTTCTACGCCGATTGACGCTTCATCTTTTGTTTTCAACCTGGGGTCCTTAAAGCTCCCTTCCCTAATTTGTCCAGTCAGATTCTCTGTGTCCTACGTGGCATTTGCTGAGGTGGCCGTGACATGCTCCCCCGTGGCACGTGTTGCTGATGTGGCGCCACAATTGGGAGAGGCTTCATAAGCTAATCTCGACCCGAGAAAACACTCGGCAACTAAAAGCGTGTTTGATAACGAATCTGTTTCGGAGAATAATTTTTGAACAGAAATAATGTTTTTTGTTTTTGTTTTCACAAATAATTTCTGAATATAAGAACACGCTTAAGAATCGCAAAAAATTTATGCTCCGAAATAAAATTGCATTTGATAAACTTGTATAATTTTGTTGTTTCTTTTAATTTTTTAATATTTTTTATTATATTTTTTCTTCTTTCTCTTTGTGGTCGGTCGCCGACCACGATAGCGACCGGCTGGGCGAGCTCCAGCCTCACTAGGCCATCGCAAGGCTCAACCTCACCAGATCTGGGCTTAGTGGCTAGGCGAGCCTCGCGCCGGCCGACGAGATAGGCTAGGGCGAGGCTCGACCTCGCCCAGGCGGCGCGAGGCCGTGGCTCGTCATCTCCGAGGGCCGACGATGCTTCAGCGAGGTCACCGGCCCTCGTCTAGCTGGTCGCCAACGGCGGCCATGGCCAAGGCCGGTGACCGGCAAAAGAAAGAAGAAGAAAAAAAGAAAGAGAGAAAAATTATTTATCGAAATTGTTTCCGGAATAAGAAATAATTTTTTTCTACTTCTTATTTCTATTCCAAATCTGTTCCCGAAAATAAATAAATAAAAAATTTTGTTCCTTAGAACAAAAGTTTTACCAAATACGTTTTTATTTTTATTTTTTTTTTGTTTCGGAGAACAGAAATAAAAATAAACAAACATGCCCTAAAAGAAGTTCTCCAGACTTGAGATATCGGTGCCAATGTGTCCAATCAGAAAGTTGGCCATAGGATACGAGGGCAACAAGTGCTATTTTAACCCCTTTTACTTTTTATGGCTATTCAAGGTTTTGAATCCTTCACCTCTCCCTGTGCTCCCCCAATCCTACTTTAACACCGCGGCCAGGTGGCCGCTCCTTTTTCATATGTCATTTCGAGCCTTTGGTGGGTAGCATTTCTTTCAACCCGAAAGGAAACTAAAGTTAAAATAAAGATAAGACAGGATACATCTCACTATTAAAAAAAATGATTTCGCTTCAATGTCAAAACGCATAAAATTAACTCAGTCAGAGGACATAAAGATATTCGGATACCGAGTACGGACGTACACTAAATTAAATCTTGACCATGAGATCTAATGAGAAGACTTATAAAGAACCCTCTATTTTCAATGGTTTGGATTCAATTTAGTACACATACTAAACTCATTTATTAGTCTCATTCTATACTTCCACATCAACCCATGCACAACAACAAGAGAGAGCCGACTGCACCACCGCCACCAGGTCACAACCAGTATGATTATGAAGTAGCCATGTCGAGATCTGTGCTCTCTCATGAAATGATCTGTCCGTTCAAATCCAGACAGTGTGACAGCTAAAATGACATGAATATATGACCCCACGCGACTGCCTCATAGAACTCCACTTGGAAAAGGACAGTGTTCTGTTTACGTACCATCTGAAACTCTACTTGTGTCCTCTTCCGTCCTTTAAGAGCATATATGTCTATGAGGAAAATTCAAATGGTAATTTCTCATTCACAGACATGGTAAATACACTTCAAACTCAGGTCACTTTCGCGAACTTTGCACTCGGACAGGTTCCAAGAGCCCAGAGACTACAACTTTTACATATGATGCGAATATTGGACGCGTGAAACATGAGGATTCAAAGCTTTCAAGATCTGAAACGGGAGGATGCTTTTTCTACATTAAGAGAGAGGTACATAAACCCAGAAAATGAGAGAGAGACTCCGGCGAGCATTAACCATAACATAGCCTCCAACGAGATGTAGGGGCTCAAGAAGAAGATTACTGCAATCGATGCACTCTGCCAGACTTTTAGCTGCGCAAATGCTCCTTCCTGTCCCCAGAAGCAGTCGACATGGACAAAAAATCATACTTAGATGATGATTCAAGTGAAATCAGGAGGAAACAACTCAGATACACCTAACCTACGTATTACATACATGTAATGCAAGCACTCTGCTTCCTGAAAAGTTAGGCAAACGATAACACGAAGTAATGCACGTTCACAAAAAAGCTCTCGATAATAATATCATATGGTAGATGAAATCATTTCGTAGATCACAATTCAGGAGTTCAATTTAAGCGAGTGACAAGCCCAGTTTGACTCTTTACGAGGAATCATTGAAGTTTTGAAATTCATTGGCAGAATCCTTCATCATACTTTATGCTTATGCATGTAATACCAGAAAGAGTCGTGTCTTAACTTTTTTCTTACCGTATCACTCTTGAAGAGCAATCCAAGAAGAGCATTCAGTTGTGTATTAAGAACACCATCACCAATTCCCAAAATTGCAGCCAGTACAAGAGGGCATATAATCTGAAACACTCCGCTAAAGCTACATTGCAACATCATAACAGTGGAAATAGATGCTTCAGATCACAGTGTTGATTAGAATTTGCTCCATAACTCAATCTGAGTAAAGAGAGAACCTGCTTTTCACCAACATCCAGACAAATGCAGAAGCCTGAAGAAGAGCGCCACCAGAAACTATCCAAGTGATTGATGTAAGACCAGAGGTGAGACGACCAGCAATCAGGGAGCACTGAGAAAGATACACGTATTAAATGAAATGATTATAATATTGCAGTCTATCCAAGAACCTACACTGCAATGGATATATAAGCTAAAATACCCACTTCTTTAGAGAAACCAAGTGGAAAAAGTTATTTACTTAGGCAGGCTAGTTGCCGTTTTTCCAGCATTAGGTCCTAATGGTAGCTTGTTCATAAAGATAGCTCTCCAAGTAGACCCCGAGTACAAGAATAACTCATGGACTAATAATTTGCAGGATTTATGCAGCGACGCAAAAAATAAGGAATACAACACTCAATAGTCCATGATGCTCAAGTCAAAACCAATATGGGTAGACACAGATGATCCCTAAAGTTTGGCCCAATGTACAATGTGGCCTTCGAACTTTAGCCTATTATACAATGTTGTCTTTGAACTTTTAATTTGTTCAATATGGTCCTCGACTTTTGGTATATGTTCAATTTAGTTTCTGGATTGTATGAAAATATTTGATATTATCCCTTAACTTGAATTAATTGAAAGATAACATTGAATATTTTCATATAGTTCGGGAACTAAATTGAATATGAGCCAAAAGTTCAGTGACTACATTGAACAAATTAAAAGTTTAAGGACAAAAGTGCACATTGAGTTAAAATTCAAGGACCGTGTTGCATAATGGGCCAAACTTCAGGGACCATTTGTGTCATCATCCCAATCAAAAAATGAGCCAATAATACTTTTGCAAAAATAGTTTGTTCACAAAGTAGAAAAAGACATAAAAGTAATGAAATTGTCGAGGGCTAAGAAGAAAGTGAAGATCCAAATCCTGCATGCATGTTAATACTTACTATAGCATCAAACACCCCATAGACGACCATAGAACCAGCTACACCAGACTCCCCAAGAGCTGGCTTGACAATGTCCTTCGTGAATTCAGCCCTAAGATATCAAGATGTTTTATTAACTGGCGCTTAGGAAAACCGCAAAGTAACAAACATCAAGGTTCAAAGGGAAGTGAGTCATTCAATTTAAATTAAATATTAAAGACTTTGAATCACCGCATCAAGCAATCTTACAATCTGCATATAGTGCCATGCAGATAAGCCAATTGTATTGGTACAGAACCTTCCCATTTTAAGATTGAGATCATATTGTGCACAACCATGGTTCAACTAATCACCAGCATATTACACTAATCATCTAAAGCATCTTCAAATAACTTTTTCATAGAAACTGATTGGAAGACACACAGAATAAAATAAGCATGACTAAGACAGAATTAGCAGGCATCTATTATTTGACTTTCGATTAAAAAGTTTATTCAGCCAGCCATATATGTTTTAAGTATATTCTGTTGTAATTTTAAGCATTGGCAAATTTTTTTCATGCTGCTTACCATGAACTCAAGTCAATGGCAACACTACTAAATGTGAATCAACTATTGTAGAAAACCAACGAAAAAGTTAACAAATTCATAGAAAGTACTCATTCTCCATTAGGGTGACAGTGCTTTATGGGATGGACTACTTGACGTTTAAGTGCCAAGAAGTACGCATACAACTGTAGCCCCACGTAATAATTCTTAAATAAACTTGCTTTTTGGCTTTAATTAAAGGATGAAATGACTTGTGAATTGTTTGAGGCTCTTTGGATCAAAGGACAACTTAATCAAGATTTCGAGCAATTGCACGCATCAAAATAAAAAATTAATGACTGGCATATGCACAAGAACATAAAAAAAATAATTAAAAAAAAACACACACACACACTACAGAGTAATGTAGTACGTACCAAACAAATGCTTGCTGCAACCCTGAATATGCAATCAGCGGGATTACCAGCAGCATCCGTACGTCAAACAAAGGATTAATCACAGACTTTGATAGAGACACCAGAGAAGAACGGAAAGTAGCAGGGTATTCTGGGGAAGCTCTTTCTTCTCTACTGTCTCTTTTTCTCAAGAAACACATAAGTATGGTGCCAAAGGTCGTACAGCAAAGAAACACAATGAACAGTAATGTTGTTCCGCTTGAAGTCCCATCCTACATTTAAGAGAAACAATATCCACAATGAAGGATAAGTGTCAAGGGAAGATAAGAACAAATGCACAAAAACTTGTTATAATCATCTTTCCATACGTAAAAAAGGATCTCACCAAAAGGCAGTACTGGTTGCCTTTTATAAACGGATAAAAAAAGAAAAATTCAGGTGGTATGATTATGTATGCTAATTAGCAACCAAAAGAATAGAAAAATAAAGGAATGAGTAAGGGGATGCTCCATACAGATTCCTCTCTAAAAACAGCTAGTCACATTAGAAACTTAACATAAGGATAGAAAAAAGAAAAAAAATGAGTAAGGGGATGATGCCACATACCGTTTCCTCACTCAAAAGAACTAGCGATACTAGATTCCCAACAACCTGCAAAGACATGGTCAAAAAGATCAGGACAACATGCTGGATGGTTAAGATAAAAAGTCCATCTTAAAAAACTCAATTAGCAAATTTGACCTGGTGACTGGCAAACGTTCCCCAAAATTCTCCATTAAAGGCACCGATAACTGTTCCTTCATGTAAGCTGAAATCTTTTGCATGAGTACGCGCAGTCGAGGTGAGATATGTACCCTAATAGAAAAAAATTAGGTAAGGGAAAAAAACGATGACAAAATAAGAGCAGTGGACCTAAAATAAAGACAAACTGAGTTTACACACAAATCAAAAGGAAGCAAATATTCACCTGCCCAACCCATATTATTGACGCAGCAAACCCAAGATATAAAGAAGCCGGAACCATTGTGAACCTGCATCAGGAACAGCTAAAAGATGAAGAGTGTGCAGTCCACCACAAAGTTTATGAGTAAATGAACAGAAACGTAAACTGTCAATTTCTTTTTCAGCCCAAAACTGGACTGTCTAACTTGAAAACTAAGGATGTCTTCATTATCTCTATCTGGCACTAGAAAGGGACTTTATGATGGCCAAAAGATCGATACCACTACTGAGTACCCCTCTAATCTACAGATCCATGATATTTCGGCATTCGCAGTAAGATGACGAGCTATGCTGATGATCTAACTAACTAGATTTCTGAAGTTTAGAACATAGTGATCTGATTTCATTAAGACTCTGAGAGGCTCTTATGCTTACCGGAAGCAACCTCATACAACCAATTATGGTGGGAAAAAAGGCATGACCAATGTGTACGATAAATTCACGGAGTCTTTGAAACACCAGGACCGGAAAATTATAAGCAATTGGACCGAGTAATAAAGACAACCTACAGAGGCAGAAGGGCATACCAGGATGGTTTCAAATTTGCTGCTATGAACAGCCAGTAACCAGAAGTCCCCAGAAGAATAGCATTTTTGGGACTCAGTGCCCGAACCACCGGAGAAGCGACCAAGGAGAAAAATGTGAAGGACACGTACAGTATGCCGAGCGAGATCGTGCCCAAATTATCCGTCTGCAACAAAATCAAGAAACTCATCAAACCAAAACGCAACGTCAAACGAAGTAAGAACCGAAAAAAAAAAAGGAACAATTCTTATAAGCAAGCTCAGACACGGAAGTCCAAATTCTGCTACTAGGTTTTCACTTGTCGACGGTCCATTTCTCTCAATTCTTTCCCGGGGAAGAAAAAAATGCGAACTTGGAGCCCGCGATTCAACGGAAACGTCACCGAAACCGGAACTCACAGTGTTCACGGTGCTCTCGAGATTCTGAGCAGCCCCGTAGGCCGAGAAGATGAGCAGAAACCCGCAGCTCAGTATATGGACGTCCCGGACATGGCTCCCCCGAGGCGACGGAGCCGCCGGCGAGGCCTCGGCGGCGACGACCAACGGAGTTTCCTCGTCGCGGCGAGAATCTGCGGAATCCATCTCTTCCTCCGGGCCTCCGGCTTTCATAGTCGCGACGCGACCCGCTATATAACAGAGCGGGCGCCCGGTACCGTCCGCGTCGCGGGTGGGGTCGAAACGGCACGAAGAGTGCCGGCGAGAATCATGATGAGCTACGCGACGACGTGGGGGGAATCATCGACGTCAGCGTGCGGATTCGGCGAGTGACAGGAGGAGGAAAGCTTGAAATTGAATTAAGAATCTGGGGAATCGGACAAGCAGAAGAGTGCGGAGAAGAAAAGGACGAGGGATGGAGGGAGAGGAGGGAGACGGCGAAAGGACTGTCTTTTGGCGCATCCGGAGATGACTTCCCCGTTGCGTGGGACGCCCAACCGCCGGTCGCCGTCGGCTGCAGGCCCAGATATCATTTTCTTTCTTCTCCTTCTTCTTCAATTATCTAATTATTTATTTTATATTTTTTTTTTTATATTTTTTTCAATTTGGTATTTTGTACTTTTTCTTCTTTCTTTTTTTCTTTAGATCGAGATGATTTGGTCATTTTGTTCGATATGAATAATGGGGTGTGTAGTAATTTTGTTGAGAGTGCATAGGAGCAGTTTCTTCTTCCTTGTAATTTTGTTCACAGCTATAATACCTTTTACCTTTACCAAAAGAAAATAATGGGGTGTGTAGTGAAGCATACAATTTTGGATGCAATCGTCGGGAGCTTGTAAGGAAGCGAATTCGATGCATCTGTCAAGTGGTGGAGCTTGAAAAGTCCAGCACTGATGGATAATGATACTTATGAAAAAGTGAAGGAATATAGTTATTTAGTGGTGGACTGAATTTTAGATGCAGTTACAAGATCATAACCGTTGAAAAAAAGAAGGTAATGAAGCCGTAGCAAGGTCAATATCCTCGGGAATAATTGTTCATAGATAAGTAATGCTAGGTCATGGATAATTTCCTCAGTAACCGTCGTTAATTATCGACAATGGGTATAAATACTTAAATTGTAATTTATAGAAAGGATTGCCAATCAATAAAAAAAAAATCAATTATATAATTTATCTTTCTATTTTAAAACTTTTATGTCGTTATTTATAGTTACTTCCAGTCTCAATAGCTTCGATTCTCTCATCATTTATGTTTTCTATCTAAGAATTAGCAAGAGAACCCTTCATATCCTTTGTTGATGTACTCGTCGATCCATATTTCAAAATGCATTTCATTGACACTCTTCGAAAAAAAGTCAATAGTGGAATCAATATATTAAAAAAGAGAGAGATGGTGGAAAAAGGGAGGCATTACCACCCTTAATTATCATTAAGGGTGCGTTTGTTTTACGAAAAATTCAATAAAAAAAATGCTTTCTAGGAAAGCATTTTCCAAGAATATGATTTGTTTTCTTTTATTTGATAATGTATAATTGAAAATGTTTTCTATCCGTTTGCATCCCATTAAAAAATAATTTCGCACTTCATCGCAAGAAAAAAAAAATGAATTTTTAATTTTAAAAAATTCAAAATTTTAATATTGCTAATTTTTATTTACTTTTATTTTCTATTTTTTATTTTTTTTTTTTCTTTTTATTTTCTTTTTTCTCTTTTCCTTCTTCTCATCCTTCACTCCTTAGCTTCCTCATGACATCCCTTCTGCTTCATCTAGCAGTTCGTTCCTGATTGGCTTACAAAGGGTGAGCTCCAGTTATCGTCGGAGGTGACGAGCTCATCAGCTAGCCGCTAAAAGCTCTGACGAGGCTTGAGTCTCATCAGATGGAGGCCACGAGCTCACCTGATTTAGCGAGGCTTGAGGCTCATCGGCCTCGGCAAGCTCACGCCTTGTTGTCGAAGGCCATAAGATCGCCCGATCTGGTGAGGCCAAAACTCACCGGCCATCCTTGTGGCCGGTGACGGGTGGAGAAGAAGCAAAAAGAAAAAGGAAAAAAAGAAAAGAAGGAAATTCAAATTTTTTATTTTATTTTTATTTTTAAAACCTTTTCCAAATTTTAATTTTTTTTAAAATAAAAAATGCAAATTCAATTTTTAAAAAATATATTTTTATAAGAATAATTATTTGTAAACCAAGCATCAAATCTAAGCTTCGGTAGATTTGAAAAACGTTTTCCGGTCCTTTCAAAGAATAAATCATTTTCCTAAATTTAAGCTTTATTAGGAAAACGTTTTCTGTTGACTAGGAAAACGTTTTCCATTGACTCATTTTCCTGAGTGAATCAAACGCCGGAAAATGAGGAAAATGTTTTCCCCAAAATGTATTATGTGAAACAAACACACCCTAAGAGTGTTTTTGTTATTGAAAAAAATTTCATAATAGAGAAAAATGCTTTTCTTAAAAAACGATTTTCCTTTTCAGGTAATGAAACTTATTTTTCTAATTTAGAAATCCATATTTTTCCTAGATGCCCGTCACTTTGCTATGCTCATCATCCGCGTAAAAGCGATTCATCCACGTCCACTTGCCAAGGCCTAACCCGTTCGCTGCCGCCGCCACCAATGCGTGCATCGCCCGCTGCCGCCGCCTTTTGCCGCCGGCACTCCTCCCTCATCTTGTCTCTCAATCTATTATCCTTTATTCCGAGTCCAGTTAGGCTAATAGTACCGTTACACTGAATTTGTAATGGTGCTCACATTTTACGTTATGCTGGTTGGACTCATTTGGGCAACCGGAGTACAAAATTTCCAAAATTAATTGAAAAAAAATGGCTCTAATGCTGCAAAATCACAAAAGCGCCATTTAAAAGAATAATGAAAATCAGAACCTTATCATTTAGCACAATATCAAACACTTATAGGGAACAAAGTTAATGTAAAATTATGCCTTTCATATTTATTTTAAGTTTCATATTTTGTGCCAAGATTTATTATTAAAATTCCACACATAATTCCCAAAAGAAAAATGGAAATTTTGATTAAATTCAAGATCTAAAAGTTATATGATTGTATTGCTAGCTATGTGACAAACTAAAGCGAGACAAAATATATGGTGATGGTGTAGTTCACAGTGGCAAATGAAAAATCATAATCCAAGGAACGAGATAAAAAAAAATTTGTAAACTTTAATTTTAACGTAAAATATGAGAAAATTCATAGGAACTTAGTAAAAGATAATATTTATTCAAGTAAATTTGCATAATATGATGAGTTGGATTGGTCTTTGATTCCATGTCATGTCATTGATTCAATATTTCTCATGTTTGAGTTGTTGCTTTTGTAGACTAATTAGTCTCACCAAAACTTCAAATTAGTAATACATATTTTAAAACTGCAAAGATGAGGTAATCATGACTAGAGCAAATAATATTGTGCTAGCAATAGGTTTGAATGATGATATTTGAATAGTGTGCTATGGTAGTAATGTATACAATTATTGTGTCTTTTATACATTATAATGATTTAGTAACAATGAGATAAAACTTAGGAACTCTAATCTGAGAATTATTAAGCAAGATAATATTTCTTTTAACTTGTAGGAGGATTGCACTTTTTATATTATTTTATAAATAAAAAAAGAAAAGAAAACCCTTTGCCGAAGCTAGTGAAGGGCTTAGGCCGCCAATGAGCCATATTTGATGCTGACAACCGTCCGCCAGGGCCAGCCAACCTTGGGCTAGCCAACCTCGGGCAGCTTCCGGTGAGGGTCAAGCAACCTAAGTGGCGTGGGACCTAGGCGATTGCCACCGGCTCTTTGTTAGCCACTCACCAACCCTTCGCCAGCTAGATTTGGCCTCGCCTACCCCTCGCCAACCGTTGTTGGCCAAATCTGGCCTCATCGGCTACCCTTGCATGAAATAGTTACAAAGAGGGGCAAAATCGAAAAACTAAAGAATTGGTGAAGGTGGTTTTGGAAGGAAAAAAACATTTTAATCCTAATTTCAGCATTATGCAAATACTACTTCGGAAAGTCAGTTGAGAGTAGCATTGGACTTTTAGCATTCCAAAACCAGCATTTGGCCGAAAGCTCCTTCAAAATACTTGCCAAACACCCCAACATTTTCCTAGGGGCCTTGAAGGTTGAAAACCCTTTGAAAAGCTAAACCAAACGCACCCAAAAACCTAGAAAATTGAGAGACAAGATTCCAATGAGCAATATTTATAGCATAGCCTCCAACGAAATGCAAAGGCTTAAGAAGAAGATTACTGCAAACAGTGCACTCTGCCAAACTTCTAGCTGTGCAAATGCTCCTTCCTGTCCCCAGAAGCAGTCACATTGGACAAACAATCATGCTTGGATGATGATCCATGGAAAATCAGGAAGAAACAACTCAGATAGACCTAAACTCCATATTAAATACATGTAATGCAAGCACCCTGCTTCCTGATAAGCTAAACAAGCGACGATACTACGTAATGCACGTTCATGGAAAAGCACCTCCATTGTACTTTATGTTCATGCATGGAACACTTAAAAAAGTCATGCCTCAACTTTTTTCTTACCGTATCTCTCTTGAAGAGCAATCCAAGAAGAGCATTCAGTTGTGTATTAAAATGCTAGGAAAAAATCAACTGATCAATTAGGTTCGCGATAATGCAGAGCGAAATCAGAGAAAGATGTAAAATCATACCCGGAGTGAAATGTGGATTGGCAATCTAAAGTTCAAAGTAACCAAGTTCATGAAGCAAAAGATCATAGCCAGGCAAAGAAAAAGTTACTATGATATAAATGAGCACAGTAACTCGGATCTTCATCGAGTATGCAGCAGTTGTGTTTTCAAGGACCGGGTAGAAGGAGAGTTAGCAACTTAAAATTCAACTCTTCTGAACTTAATCTTCTTGCCATGAAGCAAAACTATATGTACTCAGAGAGAACCATTTTCCAAGACTTCACAAGAGACCACGGTCCTACTTGGTTATCGACCTTGCCATATTAATCACAATTTTCCAATCCAATGTACAAGAAGAAGATGCGAAATATCTAAGATGACCTACACAGAGGGTGCTTATCTAATGGCTCCCTTAACCCTCAAATTTAACTCCAGCAGTAGGATTTTCTAAACTAATACGACAAAGCCAAAAGTCCTACAAGACGGCAACCTAGGTATCAATCTGGTCTTCGCTCTTGCTCCTTCAAAATTGAGGAAGAATGTTGAGGCTTATATCAGCGAAAAGCTCCTACAAGTTCACCCTGTCAAATCAAAGACTGCACTTGCTAATCTCTTCTCCGCAGAAGCAGGGATTAGCCTGATGTATTCTGCATTATCTCCAATCTTACACCTTACTTATGTTATGAATGTAATTACAATCACGGAGGTCCCTCATTGCTTGTAAATTGCATTTCAGCTTCCGCACCACAACACTGCGAGAGACACATTTGCAATAGCTACTTTCATTGAGCCTTGTTAACAGTTGCCACATATGCTAATCCGGTGTTACTCTCCTTCTAATGTCAATAAGCAATTGTAGAAAGCCAATTCCTATCTTACAAATGAAGTCTCCTAATTTCTGCTCTTAGATTGTGCTTGCCAACGATCTCTTCGTGATCTCTCATCACCCAATATATTCGCAATGGTGGCCAAGGCATCCTGAAATTTACGGATTTTGAGGAAGCCCCTAATCATGGAAACTTCACCTTCTGAGAACTTAGCTGTAGCCATGACCAACTCAACAAGCTTAATTAATGTGTCTTCCATGGACAAAGCACAAAGACCTTCAGCCAACTGATAAAATGACGAGAATTCCGGAACATACCCATTTTCTGTCATCTCGAACACAAAATCAACTGCTTCTCCAATTCGTCCTCCCCCATTGCAAAGTCCCCGAAAAACAATCTTGTAGGTGATCGCATCTGGAGGATCACCCTTTTCCATCATTTCTCGGAAAAGCCTCATGGCTTCTGTAGTCCTCCTCCGTTTGAACAGAGCTTGGATAACAGGGTTGTACGACTGAGGAGTCAGTTTCATTCCCTTCATCTGGACAGTTCTAAGGAGCTTTCTTGCAACCTCAACTCTACCAGCTTTACACAGTCCCCCAATGAGGGTTCCATACGTGACAATGTCTGGTTCACAGCCATTGGAAGTCATCGTCTGCACAATATCTGCTGCCTTCTTTATGTCACCTTGTTTGCAGAAATATGTAAGCAGAGAATTATATGTAAATTTATCTGGCTTCAAGCCTTCCATTATCATCTGGTCCATAAGCTCAGCAGCCTCTTCAACCCTTCTGTTCTTACATAGGCCATCGATGAGGGTATTGTATGTAACTGAGTTTCGAGAAATGCCTTGAAGCTCCATCTGGTCGAAAATCTCTTCTGCTTCCTTGATTTTCTTGTTCTTGCAGAACCCATCCATTAAGGTATTATATATCACCACATTTCGAGCACAACCATTCAATTCCATCTCCTTCACGAGACCCAATGCTTCCTCAAGTTTCCCTCTAGAACAGAAGCTGTCGATCAACATATTATAAGTAAATTCATCAGGTTGGCAACCTTTGCTCTTCATCTCTTCAAACAGTTCCATTGCGGTACGGTGGTTTCTGGTCATGCAGAGACCTTGTATCAGAGAATTGAATGTGCAGACATCAGGTAGAATCCCCTTGCTCGTAAGGACACGAGCCAGTCCCGTAGCTTCCTCAACCTGGTTCTCCTTACATAGTGTGCTTATCAGTGTATTGTAAGTAACAGTGTTAGGAGAGCAATCTCTGGATACCATCTGTTCAAGAAGTTCCACTGCCTCATCAACTTCACCTATTCTACATAGCCCAGAAATAAGGGAATTATAGGTGAAAATATCTGGGTCGAAACCCTCCTGAAGCATCAAATCCATGATCTCTAGAGCATGCTTCACATGTCCGCCCTTACACAGACCGTTCACTAACGTATTGAATGTGAACTGATCTGGATAGAACCCCTCACTCGACATCTGCTGAATAAAATCAAGCGCCTCTACAATCCTTCCCTCTCTACACAACCCATTGATCAGTACATTTACAGTCACATCGGTCGCTGAGCATCCAGCCGCCACCATTTGTTCTTTGATACTCAGAGCAGCATCCAGATTCCCTTGCTCAATGTAACCTTGCATAAGGGTCGTGAACGTCTTCTCATCAGGCGACAGCCCATAATTCAGCATCTCCTCCATCAACAACATGGCAGGCCGAATTTGATGGGCTTTACACAGAGCCTTGATCAATATGTTAAAAGTCGACACATCCGGCTCGATTCCACGAGTAACCATACCCGAATGTGCGACCTCGACTAATTTCAGCCTATTCCCATCCACAAGCACATTCAACAAAAAATTATAGAAATGGGTATCGGGCTTAGTCCCATACTCCGCCTCCATCATATCAACAACACCAGGAATTTCGTCGAACATGTCGAAATTCGCATAACTCTCGACGAAAATCAAGAAACTACCGGTACCCACCTCGCCACCGGCGAGCTTCATCTCATCGAGGACGCGCCTCATCGAATCGAAAGACCCTACCTTGGCGAGCTTGCGGAGGACCTCCTGGTAGACGGAGGGGGTGGGGGCGAAGTTGGGCTGCTTCGAGGCCCAGTCGAAGATGCGGAAAGCGGCCGTCTCATCGCTCTGGCGGCGGAGGGCGTCGAGGAGCTGTTGCGGGGTGAAGTCGGGGGGGAGGTGGTGGTGGGAGAGGTGGCCGCGGTGCTGCGCGGCGGCGAAGTGACCGGAGGAGGAGGAGGAGGAGGAGGGTTTCTGGGGGAGGAAGAGGGGAGGTGGGTGGGGGCTGGCGGCGCGAGGGAGAGGCCAAGGGAAGAACTTGAGGCTGGAAGAGAAAGCCATTGGCGGGCCTTCTGACAAAGATAATGGCATGCAAAACGGCCAGGCAGGTTCTTGTTGAAGCAAAGAAGATGATGAGAGAGAGAGAGAGAGCGAGATGGATTGTGCACTTCGCGGTCGGGCATGGAAGAAGAAGCGACGCAATTTTTTAGGACGACCTTGTCCGAATCATTTATTTTTTGAGAAATAAATAAAATATTTAATTATAATTATTGAAATTCCTAAACATGATAGGAATCGAATCTATTTTACATGAGTTCCATGTTAAATGCTATAGACCATAGACGTCGATGCTCTTAAATTAGAATCGACAAAATTTACAACATGCAAAGAGTTATAACTTATGTGAATTTATGATTGCATATAACAATGTCAATTTGGATGTCTGAGTGTGGCCAATCTCATACTCAAATCATCACAGCCCTCCATTTAGGATAATTTAGAGAAATCATTGTTAGAATAATTTATCAAGATGTCAGTTGGTTTTTTATTCAATAATTGGACTTATCATGTTAAAATTCCATCAATTGCTTGCCAAAAAAAAAAAAAACAAAAAAAATCATTTGCTAAGAACTTGACGGACACCACGTTTGGTTAAAGTAATAGCCTATTACAAATCTATGCCCCGCCTTTAACAGCACAACCATTAATACTTGACCTCAGTGGTTGTTCCAAAATCACCCCAGTGTCTTCTCTCCCCTTTTACCAATATTAGACTACTAATTATAATTCAATCTTTTATGTAGATTACAATTAAATTGAACTATATGTTTTGTGTAATGATATCTAATAGTATATGGGGGACATTAAACTCGTGAATTATCATGATTGACTAGTAAATAAATAAAAAATTAGAGGTATTTTATAAATTTTGACGCTATTTTTATTCATTATATATGGTTACCCGAAACCAAACAATGTGCCAAGTATTGCATTACTTAAATCAAACGGTGTAACAGTTATTAAAGCTCTATTACATTGCAATCTATAACTATTATGCTGCAGCCATATTCGATTACTGCGATTAAACGAACTATACATAATCAGAGACTTCTACCATCTTCGATTCTCAATTTTACGTACGACCGAAATTTCAAACGATTTGCCTTGGCAATGTCTTGGCTGAAACAAATGACGAATTCAAATTGTTTCACACAAATAAACTAAAATAGAGTCAACGAAGAGAATAACAAATGAAGAATTTTGCATATATATGTTATGGACCTTAATGTTTCTTTTGAGTGAGGGATATTAAGCTTTTCCGAAGATTTTTAGTAAATTTCAACCACAAATCTTTTGATACGTTGCCAATATAGTCCATCTGGTCAATTTATATCTAAAATTGCCGACATAAACGCTTACTTTTTTACATGGCACAATTGACACTTATGTGAACAAAATTTGAAAAAAAAAAATTATTATATTTTCAAAATATAATTTATCATTTTTATTAATTTTCTTTTCTTTCCTTTCAATTTTTTCTACAACTTTGAGTCAAGCAAGGTCACCGGCCGAGTATTGCCACCACAGGCCTTTGCCTAGTTCGGGAAGGTGTTGCGGCCCTTGCTGGCCACAAGCGAGGGCGTTGGGCCCTCAACTAGATCCATTCGAGGGTTGCGACACCCTAGATAGCCACAAGCGAGGGGCCGGCAAGGGCATCATGGCCCCAATAAGACCAAGCAGGGGCATTGCGACCCTTTCCTGGATTTGGGCGAGAACTCAATGCCCTCGCTTGTGGCCAACAAGGGGCAGAGACCCTTGCCCAATCCTTCCATATGGCTAACGAGGGTCAACTAATGACCTTGTCAAACCACAATATAAAAAATAAAAATCATAAAATTTTTAAAAAATTGTCAACTTCAACGCAACTATGCTATAGAGGATGGCCAATGTGCATATTAACGACTTCTAGCTAAAATTGACAATATGCATTACATTAGTAAATCGTCAAAAATGTTATAACGCAATGTGCATAATTGAAATGTTTATGATTTTTCCTTTTTTAGAAATATTTTATTTATTTCCATCGATATATAATAAAGAAATGCAATCCAATTGAAAATCCAGACAAATGCAAAACAAAACAAACTCCAAATAAAGGAGCTGAATCATCATAATAGAATTGGAGGACACGCTCAAAAAACAAATCTATGAATTCTTCAAATCAAAATAAGTGGTTAATCATTGAATTCGTCTTAAGTAATGAGCCCACACCGAGATCTCCATCTATTACTATGGCTTTGCCTTTCGACGACACTATTGCCATTTAACAAAGTTGAACATGCACAGATCTAGCACATGTGTGAGCAAAACCTTCGCAAAGCTTCTCTAATCTCCTTTGAAACTAGTACACCAACAAATCCTAAGGATAGTGAAATCTCGAAACATACACGCAAAAAATCCCAAATCTAGATTAGATCGAGATAAAAACCTACTCAAAATGGGATAAAAAAAACTTCTAGATATAAATTTAATCAAAACAGAAAAGCTCATCAAAACGGGAAGAAAGTAAGAAAAAGAAAACAAAGAATCAAATCAGCTAAAGAAAAAGAAGGGAAAGGGGGGAGAGATCTATCTTAAACCCTTCTCTCCATGAAAGTTGAAGAAGAAAGCTATATAAATATGAGAGAGAGAACCTTTACGAAAAGAGAGAAAAAGCATAAGCTAATTTTTTATGATTGAATTGTTATAAATATAATAAATTTATAATTTTTTGGCACTTTTCTTGCTACCTGAAGAATTAGATGGATTAGAAGAACCGAAAGAACTGCAATTAGACGAAAGTGCTATTTTTGAAATTATTCCCACCTTTGTCGGTTCATTGAGGACAATTTAGTAATTGTAGGGCAACTTCCTACTAATAAAATTTTCACGTCTATTCTAATAATTTTGAATTTATAACTTTTTTTTTGTTATACGGAAGAAAAATACAATCTTCATCGTATTTAATTTTGACTAAAAAATGAAGATACCTTTATTTTATGATGATATAAATCCTTGACGAGAAAGTTGTTAATTCATTTGGAATTACTTTTAGAATTTTAAAGTCCATATTTACATTTTTCAAGTCTTTTTAGGATAGGTTCATTAAAAGTCCTAAAATTTGTTACCAAAGTGCAATTGAATCCTAAAATTTTCAAAATATACAATCAAGTTCTATAATTTATCACGAAAGTGCAATCGAGTTTTAAAATTTTCAAAAAATGCAATTAAGTCATAAAATTTATTACAAAAGTGCAGTTAAGTTCTAAAATTTTTAAAAAATGTACAATCTACATAAGGTCTTGATTAGACCAATTTGATCATTTTTAATACTTGATTGTATATTTTTAAAAGTTTTATGATTCAATTACACTTTCGTAACAAATTTTACGACTTGATTGCACTTTTTGAAAATTTTATGATTCAATTATACTTTTATGACAAGTTTTGACTTGATTGCACTTTTTTAAAGTTTTAAGATTCAATTGCACATTCGTGTCAGGTTTTAGAATTTTTATGTGAGCGTAATATTTTCATATAAAAAACTTAAATGGTATATAAATTGAAGCCAAAAATGCAAATAACCAACTTTGTGCTTTTTAAAATGTAAGGTTAATACTATAAGAAATCATAAACTAATATATTTGTACCACATTTACTCCAACCTAAATTTTGTGCAAAAAATCACAAATTACCATATTTATCCTAAACTAAATTTCATATAAAAAAAAATCCCTACATATTACAACCACAAGTCCAATATCCTTGCTAAATTGTTGCCGTGGAAATACATGCACAAACAACTTGGACAAATGATATATAACGTGGTTCCAACGCAGAAATTCAACATAAATGGATCTTCTGAATGATGTGTTTCAAGGAAGCAAAATCTCAAGAAAATGAAATAATATTGGAAAATTTGCTAATTTTATTTTAAGAACTCTCTCGCGTTTTGAGAATCTGCTAAAATTCCTAATTTCACTCTATGAGTTTGTTAGATTTGTAGGGTTAATATTATAAGAAATTATAAACTGATACATTCATATCACATTTACTCAAATCTAAGTTTCTTGCAAAGAATCCTAGATTAGTATTCTCATGTGTCATATTTATCCTAAACTAAGTTTCATGTAAAAAAAAATCCCTACATGTTACAAGCATGAGTCCAATACCCTCCTCAAATTGCTGCCATGGAAATGCATGCACAAACAACTTGGACAATTGATCTATGGCATGGTTCCAACATGGAAATTCAACATAAATAGGTCTTCTAAAAGAATGTCTTTCAAGGAAGCCAAATCTGAAGAAAATAAAATAATATTAGAAAACCTGTTAATTTTATCATAAAAACTCCCTCATGTTTCGAAAATCTGCTAAAATTCCTTATTCCGCCTTAATAGTTTGTTAGATTTGTTACCGGTTTATCAATTTGTAACTTTTTTTTTTGCATGAAATTCAATTTGAGGTAAATATAGCACGGATTCATCAATTCAATAGTTGTTTATGACATGAAATTAATACGAAGCAATCATGGTACAGAGTACTATCCTAAGGTAAATGCTGCGTGGAGCATCTTGGGTGGACCACGGATTTGGAAGTGGGAATCTTATTTTAATATGAAAAAAGAAGAAGGAGAATTTAAATATTGCTGGAAAATAAAAAAAAAATAAAAACCGAAAATATAAAGTTGTTGAGAATCTACATCCGTGGATCATCTCTTAAGACAAGGGATTTCTCAAATTAGAATCTGGAAAATCTGGTTCGTTAAGTCTCATATAATCATCCAACAAGGTGGGCCAAAAGTAAAAATAAACAAATAAATAAAGAGAGAAATTATATGTTCTGAAAATCGGTGTTTTTGCGAGGTTGAGTCTGTTGACCGAGATTACTTCATCGGAAATCCAGAAGCACAAATCCAAGAGAGAAGACAGCGAGGAACACGTTACTCCTTCTCGCGGCTGTTCGTGGATTGCGTAGATCCTCGAAACCACGAAGACCCACCTCCGCCCGACTTCGCCGGCCACCGCCCGCAACTCTCCGGCGCCACCCCGCCCGCCGTCGACGTCCGCTGGCAGCCGCGAACCCGGCCGGTGCGAGTTCTCGGCCCGAAAGATCTCGTTTTTATGTTCTGAAGCTGAAATTTCGCGCCTTTGATGCTGGGGGATTCTATTTGCCGAGCGATAGGTTTTTGATTGGTGAGAATTTTGTTCTTTGCGGGCGTGTTTTCGTGGGTCTGAACTTTCCCATTATTTTCTGGAGAAATTCTTGATCAATTTTCGTTCTTTGAAATTTTCGATGATCCATCTGTCTGTCTCTTCGGCCTATTGGGATTTTTGATTCATAGGCTACGTATTGTTATGAGTGTTCACCCGAGAAGATTGGAAGTTGGCTTGTCGTGGGTTAGGATTAATGAGGAGAATTGGGACTTTTGAGGTCTTTTGGCCAAAAAAAAAAAAAAGATTGGGCTTTTGAGGTTCTGAGGCACGGAGTGTTGAATTTGATGTAACATTGAGTGATTGGAACCTGATGGGTGATCTCTAAATAATGAATTGATTGGTGGACCCTTTTTTAGTTAGACATGTTTTCTCCATGGTCGAATTCTGATATAGATTATCTCTTGGTTCGTTTTTGAATGCTGTAAATGATGGCGACTGTGTTCTTGATAGAGTTCTTAAGGAATTTTGGATTGACAAATTCATGAAGATCAGAATTCTTTAGCAGCTATGATTTTTTTAACGACACGTGGAGAATGATTGTATTAGTAGTTGAAAGAATTGAATGCTTTTTGGAGGGTCTTGTAATCTACTCCAAGTTCTAGTTGTTAGATAGATTATGTAAGTGTGAGGAGAATGAGTATATTTAAAAACTTTTGATGTGGCCATCTAGATGTCTGGTGATTGTAAATCTGCGTGTAATTTTTAAAGAAGCAAAAATCATTTATATAGATGGAATGGAGGTATAGAAGCTGTTAAATATCCTGACACTGTTCCGGTATGTGATGGCTCATGCTTAACGATGAGTTAGCAAGTCTACTGAGAACTGTTGTTCAGATTGCTTTATTATGCATTTCATGTTATCTCTTTCAATAATTTAAGAGATCCAGAATGAGCGAGTGAGTTAGAGGGAGCAGTATGTGATATATAATCTAAAGGACAAATATGAATTCTCAGGAAGCATATATTTAGGAATGAAGTCTACCACGAGGATGGTTATTTTGATGTTGTTTTGGCAGTATTGCAGTGAGTCTAAGTGTGCTTTGGGATTGTTGGTACCATTCATCCTGTATTTATCGTCAAGGCTAGTTTAAGATGCTTGAATACACTTTTTGAGTTGTGAGATAGCATTCAACAAGTGGAAGAGAAGTACTTGGTACGTAGGAAGTGTATGAAAGAATGTAGAGAGAGAATGTCAAACTGCTCAAGCAAATAGAAGAGTCAGGAAGAAAAAAAGTAAGATGTACAAAGTTGTTATATCCACCATTCTACAAAATAAAGTTAACAGTCTTGTGAGTGGCTCTTCTTGGCCTTCAAATATCTTGTTCTTTCCATCTATGGTCTCCCTAACGTGCTTAAAACAAGAGCACTTCAAAAGTTTACCACAAACACTTCTTTTCTATGTCCAGGCTTCCAGCCATAAAGTAGGTTGTTTACACTTGTTGCACGGTTCTCCTACATGATTCAGCTTATACAAACTGGGAAATTATTTCTAGTTTTATTAATGCGATTGCTATCCTGCAATTTCAAGTGTGTTCTGTTATTTTTTCTAACTTTAGAATGGTAATTTCATTTGTGTTCACCTCGAATTAGTTTTCTGAAGGAGATGACATGTGTTGCTTTGCTCTATAAGGTGGTGGCTATATGGTGTGTCTTACCTGGATCATGTAATTTTGCAAATTGTGAACAATTGGATTGTATTAGTGCTGACAATGCTTAATATTATTCTTCTGAATTGCAGGTTACATTCGCAACTCAGCTCTTTTCTATGAGCTGATTGTGTTACTGGAAAGTACTCCATGACTAGGTAATGAAAGGATTTTGTGAGAAAGCAGTTGCTTCAAAATGTTTGTCTGAAAGTCCCTCTGATACTTCAAATACAAGTCAACCATCGGTTTGCCCTGAGGCAGGATACGTGGATAGTAAGTCATCCAAGAATTCCTCATGGTCAACCTTCTTTGGTTCCGCTTTCTCAATCTTTGATACACATAGCGAGTCCTCAGCTTGCCCAAGGAAGGCACTTCATAGCAGACCAAATGCTTGGACAACAGCTGTGAGAAAAGTCGTGACTGGTGGATCAATGAGGAGGATTCAAGAGCGTGTTCTAGGTATGGCTAGAACTGGCGTTTCTAACTCAACTAGTGATATATGGCTTCTAGGTGTGTGCTACAAGATATCTCAGGACGAGTCTTCTGGTGATGAAGTCCCTGGATTGCCGGCATTTGAGCAAGATTTTTCTTCAAGAATTATAATCACATATCGCAAAGGTTTGTTTCCGCAGTATTCTTGCTGTTTGATTTTTCTTTGAATTGGAACTTCTTTTATTGATTGTTAGTGTCTTTTTTGTAGATAGTTAGATAGTTTAAAACTATAGACATGATCCAATGGAAATGGATGATAACCCGAATGCGAGTAACACATTCACAAATGTACACAGAGGCATACAAGCAGAAGCATAACAGAGAAAAACCTTAACTTTATCAATATTCAAAGAGCTAAGCTGGTTTTATGATGAAAACATAATGAACATATGGACTAGAAATCCTAACAAACGAAGGAAATTAGAAATTCAAAGTAGGAAATAAGTTAACTACAAAAGAGAAAATAAATCATCTAAGATATCATTTTAACTATCTAAGATATAATCTACAATTGCATTTGAAGATATTAAATAAAATAACAATCTTAGTGAATGTCTGGTACCACGTCATCATATATCTCCACTAGGGATAAGGCATGGGTGGTGTTGTAGTTGTTGCACTCGTATTGTAGAAATTCTAATCCATGATATTTTGCAGGGTTTGAAGCTATTGACTCAAACTATACAAGTGATGTAGGTTGGGGTTGCATGCTTAGGAGTAGTCAGATGCTTGTTGCTCAGGTGTGTTGCTGTTACTTTGTTTCAGTGACCTTGCTTCCTTTACTGAATCCATTTAGACAACGTCAGGCTTAACAGATGAAAGTGGGTTTTACTGTTCCGATTGCATGTTTTTCTTGAGTTGAACTGGTCATTTCTTTGCAGGCATTGCTGTTTCATCATCTGGGTAGGTCATGGAGAAAAACCTCGTATAAGGTAAAATTGATGAGAGAATTTAGTTATTTTAACTGGTAATATACTTCATTCAGGCACACAGTGGGTAAGCTTGTTTTTGCCATTTTGATTTGGCAGCCATGTGAACTGAAGTATGCAGACATCTTGCATCTCTTTGGTGATTCAAATGCGTCTCCTTTCTCTATCCACAATCTTATTCAAGCGGGAAAAGCTTATGATCTTGCGGCTGGGTCATGGGTTGGTCCATATGCAATATGCCGTTCATGGGAGAGTCTGGTCCGCAGCAAGAGAGAGGCAGCTGACCTGGTGGAACCGGTTTTTCCCATTGCCCTTTATATTGTTTCTGGTGATGAAGATGGGGAACGTGGTGGAGCTCCTGTTTTGTGCATCGAGGATGCAAGAAAATGTTGTTTGGAATTTTCGAGGGGTCAGGATGAATGGACACCTATTCTTTTGTTGGTTCCCTTAGTTCTTGGTCTTGAAAAAGTTAATCCCAGGTTTGCAGTCTTAATCAACTTCATCCATGATTCTTTCTTTTTATTGGCTTTCTTCTGTTTTTAATAGTTCAGCTGTGGCTTGAGGCAGTTTTAGTAAAATCCACAGAGAAGTGATTGAGTATAACTATATATTTTGTCGATAAGAATAGTTCTACTTTGAGTGAAGACTGCTGCTTCAGTTTCTTGTCTGTGCCTGCAGGACAGCTGATTTTTAATACTAAACTAAATTTGCATATGAGTTCCTTTCCTTGCATTTTCATTGCTTAAAGTTCACTCTCCATCAGATCAATAACATGTTCACTTGTTGGTTTATATTCCTTTTACCTCTGTAAGCTGACATGTTATTCATTTTGCTTTCCTCAGGGTAGCTATCTTCCTACTATTTTGTTGATTACTGCACCTGTCCGTTTTTTGTTGATTACGTCTGTCAGTTTGAAAAACGCAAAATTACCAGATTGATAAGGTTGGAGCGAAAACAAAAAATCACAAAAGGTTAAGACCAAGAGGCTTCCGTAATATTTTAACAGATTGAGTTATATTAAGATGCTGCCTAAAGGTGTACTTTTTTGTCCAATTGATTCACAAGGTCAAGAGCAACTACTCAAAAATTGCAAAAAAAATCTTTTTTAACATATAGATATTGCTGAAAATCTGGTACTAAATGGTCCTTTAACGCGTTAATGGACCTCTCTAATTAACTTTCTTTATCAGTAGAAATTTTTGCTAGTTTGCATGGTGTCCACAGCCAGCGGCGAATATTCTGGAGCAATGGTGGATCTTTATGGCATGCTGTTAGGGCTCATGACAGGCTCGTTAATTTAGAACCTTTGGGTTTTGGCTGGAATGAGTAATATGGCTCAGACCAAATATCTTGTTTCGGGGCCAGTTAGTTGTGTTGATTACAGCACCCCACCCTTTTACCTATTGAAACTATAATATATCTCCAGCAGTTTCCTTAGAAAAGTGCTCTCTTATTTTTTTATTTTATTTTTTAAAATTGCTAGCAACAGAGTCCTAGAGCATCTGAAATTTGTACCTTTGCTATTGCTTTGCTATACATGAGGATAACAAAATGCTGGATGGTGAATGTGATTCATCATGCTTCGTCTGACAAAGATTCAAAGAGCATGTAATTAGTGTAGATTGATTCAAAGAGCATGTAATTAGTGTAGATTGTGTGTAAATCATGCATGTTTAACATTAAACAATAATAGAATAGAACTCTAGAAACTTGTCTGAGTTAATCATTTGGGTCTCTACATTCTTCTCAGGTACATTCCTTTGTTGCGCGCAACATTTTCTTTTCCTCAGAGTCTCGGCATCTTGGGTGGGAAACCTGGTGCATCTACCTATTTAATTGGTGTGCAAGATGACGAAGCTTTCTATCTTGATCCTCATGACGTTCAGCCAGTATGTCTTCCTTTACATTATTTGAGCTAATTTGCTGTGACTTACTCCCCTGTGCTGCTCCTTTGTCAATGATCTATGCTCACATGCTACATTTAAATGAGGGTGGTGCATGGGATTGCAAATCCCAAGTTTGTTTATGAAGACGACTTATGTGTGGAATCAAATATGCAGTACTTATCTATCATGGATCAGGGGTTTCGCTATGATCATAGGGGGATATTCCTTTTCTGTGGATTCTTATGTATTGTGTCTGATGTTGAAAAAACCCAGATGTGTCACTACGCAATATGTGTACCCAAATTTTTACACTTTTCTCTCTCTTTTAGGATAGTTTGTCATTCAACATGTTGTTGAATAACAATAATGCCGTTTTCATGGACAATAGAAAACACATGTTCACCTATTTACCCAGCCAACTCTAGTTTAAAAGACCAAATCAGTTAGCTTAAATGCATTCATATGGTGCATGATAATTTTTAATATAGTCGAGTACAAAGCAAAGGCAATACGGAAGCTGCTAAAAATGGAAAATCTCCCCAGTCTTTTTATGTAAGTGAAGGTTGATTTTGCATACCTTTACTTTTTTACTATTAAGATTTAGGAATATCGCAACTCTTATACTGATTCAAGATTTCAAAATGTAAGTAAAACTAACAGCTTTACTTGTTACTTATCTACAAAGTGAAATGACAAAAGAAGAAATTGCGTTGGTGCTTACCATTGGCTTGAAGTTGTACAATCATGTGTGCATGTCTCTGATATGTAAAAATTTTGTCTGTACAGGTATGCTCCATTAGTACAGATGACTTAGACAGTGATACCTCGTCATACCACTGCAAGTAAGCTTTCTTCTGGAACATGCCCATTTCTTACGTTTTGTATCCTGGTTTGCCTTGCTCTCAATTTGTTTATTCATTTGTTTTTTTGGATTTCTGTTCTAGTGTAATAAGACACATACCACTGGACTCACTGGATCCATCGTTGGCAATTGGTTTCTATTGTCGGGACAAAGGTTTGACTGCTCTTAGCTGAGCTTTCTGGGCACATTGATTGTAACCCGTTAAGATGCCTTTTTGTTTGTCATAAGTCACAATGTTCTCCTTCTGGTTGCAGATGATTTCGATGACTTCTGTTCTCGCGCATCCAAGCTGGCAGATGAATCCAGCGGCGCTCCGCTGTTCACGGTGGCTCAGACCCACAGCACACCGAAGCCGGTTGGCCACAGTGGAGATTCGACCGAGGGTGGCATTGTTGAAGGGAACAATTCCTTTTCCGCGATTCCCATGGGTGATGGTGATGGGTGTGCAGGCGAAGACGAGTGGCAACTTCTTTGAGACAATGGCGGTCAGTTGGAAAAGCTGGGCAGGCACTTTGTTGAACCCAAATAGACATGAAACGTTAGTGCCGGTGCCACGTCAATGCCAACTTGGGTTTGTCTAGTCCGTAACACTAGTAGGCACGGGGTACTTTTCTTCTCTGTCCTTTCCATTATATACGGGTTTGTGTGGTCACCATCTGGTTGTTAAGGTGTCAGGGACCGTGGTTGGACAATAGGAGAGGAACAAGTCGAAATTCTTTCTTGATCTCTGTACAAAAACCTGTATTCATTTACATTGAATTATTTTTTAGATCAGTAGACTTTATCATGTGTACTGGGGTGAAAGTTTTCGCTGGACTGGATTGAGTGCCGAATGGCCGGGTTGACGTTTTTCCTCCATTGAGGTATCGTTACTTTGGTCGTGGCCGCTTAGTATGGACTCATACTTCCCTTTGCTATGAAGTTCGTGGCTCTTTGTGAAACTTTCCAGGTTCAGATACTTCCTTGCAGCCTTCTTTTGTTGCCACTCTAGACAACCGATTAGCTTGGGATAGGAGCAGATTTAGAGATTCTCCATCTGAATTTGAACTCAGTGATGCGAAAAGCAGAGTTGTTGATATGCCGAGCGACGAGATGGAGAACAATGGGGCATTTTCCGGCGCATTTCTTCCTTTCCTCGAGTGCATATCACATCTTATTTGGGTTGCCACGGCATGGTGGTTATGTCAGTGACGGAGCGATCAGATGACAAACAATCAAGATATCTCAATTCTCAAACCAATTAGGGAAAGCTACAATCAAGAATTCATCTGGCTAAGTTTATCATAACCATTTGATCGACGCGTCTCACACAAAACCTCCACGTTTCAATGGTTACGATGAACCAGGTGCATATTTAGCCGGTACATGTGAGATTAGCTCTCCCCCCTCTTCCTGTGTTGGTTTGCGCGTTTCTTTTGTGGCATTTAGTTGGCGATAAGTTTGCTCGCCAAAATCGGAAGCTTTGCCCCATCAGAAATGTCTCATCTTGCCAGATGGAGCATTTAAAGGACAATATCACACAAATTAAAGACATTAGACGTGTTTTGTGTGATATTGTCCAAATTAAAGACATTAGACGACTCGGTTGGGCTAAAAAGAAAATGTGTGGACAGAATTGCACAAGTGGTGCTCTTCTTTTACTTTCACGAAACTTAGCATAAATGAACTTCTGATATAAGAGCATTTTGTGTTTGTCAATCCCGTCGATTAAAAAACAAGCTTTTAACATGATTAAACAGATTTTCACTCATCTCAATGCGGACTTCTACTCAATTGAGTGATCAATCATTCCTTTTTCTTTTTCTTTTTTCATCTTTTCGTTTTTTTGGGGATCTTAATTAATCATTGTTTGACCTTTGACAGTGAAAGCAAGCTGACTAAATTAGCCATAATAGAGTAATTTAATCATTTTTGGACAATCGAAACTCGATGGCTCCATAGAGGACAAAAATGACTACTGTGACGAGACTGAATTCAAAGACGCATCTTCCCGCCGATTGCTCCTTTGCGCATAAAAATTTATTACCGAATTGGCATGCGGATATTCAACTTAATAGGTTCATTAATTACAGAGAGATGAACCGGTGTTAGGTAAGTCCTGTTTAGCGGGGGGCACGTTTGAAATCAGTGAACCCACGACAGATCGATTTCTCTAAACTTTGATTTATTTCAAACGTTATTAAAACCGCGATCCAAATGGGTTTATCGCGTCATATACATATAGAACAAATAACGATCTGTATTTTAGAAACTAATGGACTCTTTGATGGATGATTGATTTTTTAGAACCGTTGATAACGGTTAATTGCCGTTATAGGTTGTAATAGCAAAATTAGTAGTCATCGGCTAACGATTCTAAAAATGTCCGATAGATCATCCTTTAAAGAGATCGGATTCAACCATACAACCGACCATTATGATATGATTGAGACGATCATCTTACATATTTCTATAACGAACATTTACCTGATCGTTTTACCATGAGCATAATAATAAGATGATCCGTTATGACGCCGAAAATATGACTCTCAACAACAAAGGGGAAATAAACAAATCAAGCCCTCTTCAAGGAAAATCACTTCATTGAAATTCGAAAGTTCTCCCAGCTACAAACCTTCGATTTCCCAAGCCCTTTTTTTGACACTAAACAAAAGCTTTACTTATCAGATCATAACATATCAAGGGTAAAAACCCCTCTAATCCGCCAGATCCTTGGCCTTTGCACCATCTCTAGCAGCATCCTCCTTTGGGGCGGCCGGCTTGGGCACTGCAGCTGGAGCCGGAGCTGAAGCCAGGAGTGGAGGCTGAGCCGCCACGGGCAGAGCTGTGCGAGGCGTCGCCGGCGGGGCGGGGGCTCCGGCATTGTTGTCACCAGCCGCAAGGTCCGGGAAGTTGCCAAAGTTGAAGAACACGCTCTGGGATGGCTTCCTCTGGTGGCGACCTGCACGGTGAGACATCTTTCCTCTTCTCTCCCTCTCTCTTCTCTTTCTCTTGAAGAGATTTGATTACATGAACAGTCAGAAACAAGTTAGAATGCAAGTGCATTTGGCTCTGACTCCCTTTATATAGGGCAAGGGAGAGGGTGTTTTCGGGGTAGGAATCATTCATTAATTGCTGGGACGCTTATGTGCATTGTCTTAACATGTAAGGACAATGAAGGAGGAGGACCAGAACTTGACATGTATGGCCTTCGGACGCCTTCGTTACGTCTTTCCTTTCAATTAATGCCTTGACCACTTTAGGGTTCGCTTTATTCACTCCATTTTTGGTAGAATATCCTCTTGGAACTTAACTATTTATGCAGGTTTTTGGTCACGAGATGTAATGAGTCGAGATCCGTCGACGACCACGGACCAGGGGCGGGCATGCGACGGTCGTAACATAGTGTGATGGCAGCATGAGCGTGCAATATGATCGATCGGGGATTATCAAGGACCGCAGACTTGAAAATGGCAGCACATAGTGATCATCAGTTGAGGATTATGAAGGACTGCCAACTTAAAAAAGGCTGTGCATAACTGTGGTGTAGTAATTTAGTGGAATAATGAGTTTACCATTTTTAAGTGCTTACCTTCCATAAAACAAGTTTGAGGAGTCATCTAATTTCTACGTTTCTCTTCCCCTTTGTTTGCCAAAATTGTCTACTCAGTCCTAAACCTATTGTACTAATTTCAATTTAGTCTTAAACTTTTCATTTTTAGTAATTTAATTTTAAACCTTTGTGTAAAATTCTAATATAATTCTTTTGGTTGATTTTCACTAGAATCCGTTAACGGAAACTGTAAAAAAAAAATTATGACTAAATTGGTAAAATTAAAATTGCGAGACAAATTTGGCATCAGCATAATATTCACGGGGCTAATGAGGTAATTTCCCTCCATCATGACAGATCTTATGTCAACAAAAAATATTGCTTTGCATTTAACAGTGTTAGAAATTTTAAAGAAGTGACTAAATTGAGTAGATTTTATAAAGATTAAGGACCAAATTGGAAAAAAAAAAAGTTTTAGGCCACCCATGTCATCATCAAAAAAATAAAATAAAATTTTACATCATGAGTTCTAAGAATGTTGCTATGAGATTGGGAAGCACATTAATTGTCTTGAGTGACAGTGTGAATACATGAATGACCCTTCATGGCTTCAACGCCACAATTCTATCTTATTTTTTGGGATTTGGTTCATTCATTGACTTGGGCTTATTCTTGGGTTGGGAAACAGATTGCCATTAACAAATTCAACGGTAGTTCAAGTGACAAAGCAGCAAAACTTCTACATCGTCCTTGATATTATATTCAGAAAAAAAACGAGGTTCTTGTTGGAGATAAGACTCAACAAAGAAATGCATCATGTTAATGCAGGTCCCGATTTCCCGATTGTCAAAATTCTTTGCACCCAACATCTCAATACAACTCACCTATCCACGACTAAGAAAGCATATTCATGTTAAGAAGTGTGTATTAGCAACTTTTGCTAGACCTTTTAATTATATATGTTATGGGAATTTCTTAATAGATGTTTCTACAATATTTTATGTCATGTCTTTCTCCATCATTATTGGCGGGCTATAAATATAGATATTACCCATTACCCAAACGAATGAGTAGAAGAAAATGCAAACCCGTCTTTTTGTTTATAAGGATAAATTACATGCATAAATTGTTCCAAGTGCGATGGGGGCACATGAAGAAATAAGTCCAAGTCAAGCACATACGCAAGAGAGCTTTGGAAATTTAAATGCCGGGCCAATCAGAAAGCGTATTGCTCAAAAATGTGATTAGATGTGTTAAAATATATAAATATTAAACCATGCCTTCATTTAATTGTTTAAACTTTTAAGACTATAAATTTTCACAAAATATCAAAACAAAGATCTTAAGTTCAAATCTTCCATATCCTGAATTATCTCTCCAAGTTTGAATCTAATTATCTTCCAAATTACATATCTTCACGTGTTCATCTAACAGTCATCCACATTACATATATAAAATACGGTCTCTTGATGTAGGCATCGAACAAAGTGCATCTTTCAAGCAGATCCCAGATTTAAAGAAAAAGAGAAGGCATCGAGAGATGCTGCTACTATAGGCCACGTCGTTCCGCTGTCTCTAAATTAATAATTTCTCTGACTCTGTGCTCTAAATTTTTAATGGCGCTCAGTGCAATGTATGTTGTCATCGTATACGTATGGATCAGACAAGAACTCTCCGATCGTAAGGTGAATAACGCACGTGCGTGCAAGCTTTGACTTGGAGCCAAGCCACGAACGTTTGAGCTTAACTAGCTGCAATCTCTCTTAGTGATTCTTCGTGACGAGTGTTTCGGGAAATGTTCAGGCCGTGTTGATAAATTTCTCTGCAGCTTCTTCTCGATTCCCTTCGTTATTTCCCGATCCATGCAAGTACAAGTTCCTTGACTTGATCCTCGCCTTCATGGGGATTTCTCTTTCTACGTCCTGAAGAAGTTGCAAAGCTGTTGTCATCCCGGTTCTCAAGCCACTTTGCAAAAGAAAAATTCGATGGATTAGATACTACTGAGTGATTTATAAGTAAACATACATACTCAAGTAGTCATTGACTTGAGTGATTACTGAGAATATTTATTTCAGAAGACTTGATTCATGGGGAACGAATCGGACCATTACATGTACCCGTGATGGTTTGCTCTTCTCCACAGGGTGCCCGTAGCCTCAAGCCATTTTCTCGGGACGTGTTGCTTTTGCTTTGGTTTAAAAAGTCAACGTCAAAATCTAAATATAAATTAAAAAAATGGGTATTAATACATCCTTTAACTTTACTCCACATAGTAAATAATCTCTTCATATTTCAAAGCCTATGATTATAAAAAAATCACCGCCTCTTGGGGTTATCACGAGCGGTGAGCTTTTGTCGGCAACAATGAAGGTTGGTCAAAATAAAACTTATCAGTCAAAAAGGCAATTGGCAAACTACAAACTTAGACAAAAAAATAAAAATACTAGAAGCTTGGTTGACATCGAAGGAAATTGACCAACACAAGGTGAAAGAGTTTTTGAAGAGTCTTCACCAAAACTTGAGAGAAATTAATGGACAAAGTCATCAATAGCAAGCTATTTTAAAATTTGATTAAGTGTTAACACAAAACTATTAATGAATTGAATATAGATCTGTCAGCACATCGGTCAAACATGAGACAGTGAATCAACACAAGCACTTAAATACTAAATGGTTAGCCAATACTCTCTGGATCAATAATATGCTCAATAATAGGAGTTCATTTATAGAATTTATTGCTACTTTAAGATTAATTCAAAATCCACAATGGTTCGTGAAAACTGTTGTTAGTAGGATATCAAAGCTCAATTGTAATTCTTATAATGATACGTCACACAATTAAAAAAACAAAATGGTTGTTTATGCATTTCATTTCAATTTATTCTTAAATTTACATTTCCAACAACCCTTCAAACAACGTGTTAAGACAAATTCTCCAAGAAGCCGAAAAGTCTTTTTCCTCTCTTCTCTTTTCATTTTCTTCTACAATGTTCAATCCATGAGGAGGGTTTGAGCTAGTCTCACCCTCCCCTCCATCTGTTTTGATTTTTTTAAATATTTTCCTCTTTTTTCTCTCTAATCTAGTGTTAGATTTAAGAGTTTGAACTCTTCGAATCTAATTATAGACTTAGGAGTTTTTCTCTCCCGATTTAGATCCAAGAGTTTAATAATGTTTTTAGAGATTCGATGCCCCCGTGCTATGTCCATGTAGTGGTCCTTTGCCTCCAGTTTCAATAATGATCATAGGAACAAAGGTGTCTTGTTAAACTATAAAGATTTGCTTTTCCAAAGATTGGGTCTGTGTTTATTTTTGTACGATGATGGTGTATGGAAGTCAAAGCTAGGTGCACATCGCTAATTGGCAATACTATAGTTATTAAATAAGGAATTTCCGACGTGTGCTCATCATTAATGATTATACAAGATCCGAATGATTGATTGTCCATTATTTTGTTTGATAGATCCATTCTTTTGGAATGAGTGTGTATTTAACCCTACCAATGCTTTGCCGATTCTCCTTGCTTTTTGGATTGGGCTTTGTTCTATAGTATTCTCACTTTTGTTTTACTTCGATTTGTTTTATCATGAAAATTTATGTACTTTTTATGTGTCATTTTTAGCCATAAATATAATATTTTTTACCAAAAAAACAGAAAACAACCCTTCAATTTTCTCATACCATTTACATTTTTCAGCAACTTTTAATTTCCCCTGCTTTTCGCTCAACAAAATTAGGGGGATTTTATCTTTCTTCCATGAGGAAATCGGTTTTTGATCTAACATGATCATAATGTTATGAATTCTCTTAAAATTTCTTAACATATTAAAACATACAACTACAAACCTCCAAAAATTTCAAATAATAGCTGTCGAAATTTCTTCTGCTTAATAGCTACTGATCTCGAGCTAGTATTCTCGGAGCTAGTTTTTTGTTGTATCATTATATCTTAACACATAATTTCAAAAGGTTCTTGATGATGAATAGAAATTTATTATTATGTAGCCTAAAGTCTTGCACTCCCTTTAAGAAATCCGGATTCATGGACACCATTGTCGTAATTGACGTGCTTGACTCCGATCACACACGGACTCAAATCCAAGTAAGTAATCGTCCTAGAAAACGTTTTTCTCAAGAGACTGTACAATCAACCATCATATTTTCTTTCCATTTGACCATGAATTTCCCCAGCAAACCCTAAACTTGTCGGACAGCTAGCTGTTGACTGGGGGCTCTTGTTCGGTCAGAGCAGTGAACAGTTTGAACCCGGTCGGAGGGAAAACGAGGAACAGCTTTGCCCATCGGCGCGTCGCCATCGCGTGTCCTAAAACCTCTAAAGCCCTGGAAAAACCTCTGCGGTGCGCACGTAGGAAGAAAGATGTATCTCTCTCCTCCTTCCCATCACGCTTCTGTTAAGCTCCATGGCCTCACCGGCCCAAAGGTAACTCCTTTCTTTTTAGTTCGAAAAAAAATCCAATTTTTATTACTGAAGAACACAACCCACGAACTGGGTCGCTCAAAATGAAGAGTATGGAAAAGGGGTTGTTTTCTTTTTCTGTCGAATCGTAGGTTTCTTGGAGGAAATTTAGAGTACATTGCAGTTCGCCGAAACTGAAAGAGGCATCGAGCTACGTTCCGCCAGCTCCAATTTTTCTCCCGGATGGACCATGGAAGCAGGTGAGGACGCGTCCATTCAATGTTGCTTTTGAATTGAGGTTCATGCGCCTGTGTGTAGATTTATGTTCGAGGGTCGACGTTCTTGAAATGGGAATGGCTGTGCCAGGAATGGGGAGGACTTGTGTTTTTCAAATGGTTTGGTTCTATTCAAGTTTGTTTTTTCTTTGGGTGTTTCTTTATAATTAATGGTCCTGTCTTTTGGTGATAATCATGCAAACGAGCAAATGGGGTTTGTGATATCTTTGAGACCGAGTCAATCGAGCAATTTTAGATTATTTTTTTTCCTTTCATTGAGATGTGGCATTAGTATTGTAGCTTGTGGTATTGAAAACTGAATCCAATAGTAGTTCTACTGAGCAAAGGCACATGTTGTAATGTCTGTACACACATGCACGTGTCGGGTTGCGGATGCCCATCATCAGATTTGTATTCTGTAATTGCTGAACTGCTCAAACGTTTTGTGTAAGAGTTCTCATAATCTCCTTCTGCACTTATTTTAATTATCTGTGGCAACATTTCTTTGATTTAACCTAGTGCTGTGACTCTGCAGATCCCTGGAGGGGTTACTGCTGCAGAGGGATTCAGAGCTGCTGGCATATTTGGTGGTTTACGTGCCAAAGGAGAAAAACCAGATTTAGCTCTTGTTGTTTGTGATGTCAATGCTATGTCAGCAGGTTTGTCTTGAATTGAAATGTTTATAGATTCATGGGCTCTTAGGGGACTAAATTTATGAAAATTTTGCTCATTATTCAACCCCAATTTATGATAGGGTCATTCACTACAAACATAGTTGCAGCAGCACCTGTTGTGTACTGCAGAAATGCATTAGAAACGTCGAGAACTGTAAGTAGATCATTATGTTTTCTCAATAGTGTTCTATTTTTCTTGAATCAGATTTAGAAGCACATTGAATAGTAGTACTTTTTATCTGATGGCTGGATTATTATGTCGCGTAGATTGGTTTGCCATTTCTTTTTGAGCAGCTGTTTGTGTAGATCTGGTTCTTTTCTCCCTCACTTTTTTCTTTTCTTGGGGAGGGGGGGTAGTGGTTTTGGATTTGCATGGATGCTAATGAAGCAGGTATATTTCATCATACATTTAAGTAATGTGTAACTTCATTTGATTGCACATGTTCTTGCACTCATACATGAATCCTTGAATTGGGAGAAACAGAGTAATATGGAGGTGTGAGGGGCCACGATGGCTATCTTTACATGGTGAAATAATTGTTCTAGTGACAGTGTTTACTAAAAGATGTCTCATGACATGCAATGAAATGTTTAGAATATGTATAAGAATCCAAAAGGACGTCAAAGAAGACTTACAAAAGATTTTTAATGTTCATCTTTACGTGATAAAGCGCAACAGCATCAAATGATCCATGTAACCAATCCTATTTGGGGGGTAGGCCTTGGTGGTTGTTTTTTTCCCTATCTATACTTCCTCAGAGAAGTCCTAGCCAAAAATGGTCTTCTTTTGTTGTTACATTTAATGTATCACTGTTTCGCTGAACATCTTTATTATAATCTATTGATTATACCTTGATTTGACGATTCAAAGACCCTCTAATTTACTAGATATGCAAACTTTTCAGGCACGTGCGGTGTTGATAAATGCTGGTCAAGCCAATGCAGCAACTGTAAGCTGACTCTTTGTGTAGTTCTCAACAACTGCATCTACCCATTGCTCTGCTTTGCATGGAGTGCAAAGGAAAATGTTTCATTCAGTGAGGTTCATTCGCTGCAAAAAGAAACTCTAGTTCATAGAGTGGCATATGAAACAATTTGCCCTTGATTTAGGCTTAACACATCAACAATTGGGGCTTCGACTGGCTAAATAGTATTGCTTTTTTCCAGGGAGATGCTGGTTACCAGGACGTGATAGATTGTGTAAAATCTCTTGCTGAAGTATGTGACACCTTTACCTTTTTATTTTGAGAGGCAGTGCATTTGTTATAAGTTTGTCTCAGTTCAAAACGACAATTTCATAATTGCAGTGGCTTCAAGTAAGGCCTGAGGAGATTTTGGTTGAATCCACTGGTGTAATAGGTCAAAGAATTAAGAAGGTATGTGCGGTGTTGGTTCTTGTGATTGTTTATTCTTTCTTCCTTGCACAACGCAGCATGTGAATGTGACCTATAAATACTTAAAAGTTTTGTTGGACACTTTCGGTAGAAGACATTGCTTTGCGGCCCCTACGATTTAAACTGATAGTTTATTTTACTTTGTCATATGCAGGATGCGCTTCTCAATTCACTTCCAGATTTAGTTAATTCACTATCACCAACTACTGAAGGGTATTTCTTAAGTCACTTTCTTGTTTTATGTACAACCTTCTAGCATGAACTTTACCTACAAGATCAATTAGGTTAACTTCATAGTATATGTTTTTTTCTTTATTTTATTTGTTTTGAGAATCGAGCCATTCTTTTGTAACCTGTTGTAAGAGTATTCATAAGTTTTAGTTTTGTACGGGGGCTTTGCAGTGCAGACTCAGCAGCAGTTGCAATAACAACAACTGACCTTGTGAGTAAGAGTGTTGCTGTTGAGGTTGAGGTGAGCTTAAAGCATCTGTACTTATCATTTGCCTTTTCAATTCTCTTTGACATGACACTGAGACAAGTTGTCACCATGTATTTTAACTGATACGTCTAACATCTGCGATATACATGCATTTGACTATGCAATAGCATCTGTCAGATTTTAACTTTTATGACTACCTGATGTCAAAGGAGTTTTGAACAAGAGTTTGTGATCACGACTACATTTGTATTGAACTTTGTGTGCATATATCTCACGTGACTACTTGTTTGCACATTGACAGATACCAAGGGTATAGTTAGTAGCCATTACAAACTCTGGGGTCAAAATGCCTTTTCTGTTGCAAGTTTCCTATTTAGAAAGTCTTAAAGAAAAGATTGATTCCCATATACCCTGGGGGTTGAAATTCTCGAGATGCTGAAATATATTTATTCGAATGTTGGTATCTGCGACCTTATTCCTTCTATGGAATTTACAGGTTGGTGGGACAAATGTTAGAGTTGGCGGAATGGCAAAAGGTTCTGGGATGATCCACCCAAATATGGCTACCATGCTTGGTGTAAGCATTTTTTATGCTTATTTCTTCATATGTGTAGTTACTCATCAAATGATTGATAGCAGTATATTGTTAGGTTGTAACAACTGATGCTCTTGTCACAAGTGATGTTTGGAGAACGATGGTACGGATCGCTGTTGACCGGAGTTTCAACCAAATTACTGTATGTATAGATTTCTTTGCTCTAAAAGTGCCATTAAAATTGTAAGACATTATTGATGCTCCCAATAATCTATTTTAGTTTTCCTTTTCCTGCTTGGCTGCTCAGTTTGTAAGATAGATCTGAGTTAGCTGTTCTTCTTTTATTAGTATTTTTGTCCCAAAATTTAGGCTCGGTTTACAGATCATCTCCATTTAGGAGAGAGTTTGCATTCCGTTTTACCATTGCTCATTTGCATTTCAGTCGCTTGTGTATCGAGTGCAGCATTCTGTTGTTTAAAACCTTTCTGTGGTGAAACTGCAAGCTCTTCGGCAATAGCTAACCAACGCAAGATCATGGCCGGGAGAAACTTGTAGCAAAGAATACATCCTAAAGCCAAAGCCAAAGACAGAGTGTCACAGATAAACATGAGCCATATTAACCTTTGGCTGTTCTCATTGTACTAGTTTGAGAGACTACAAGTTTGGCCATGATGTAGGAGGCTATTAGTCATTGTAATAGCACAGACTTGTCTTTGTGGCAACACATGCAAACCTTGATTCAATTAGACACCGTTGCTTTTTGAGAATTGATTAAGTTGATTCCGTTAGGAGCACCTACCAAGTACAGAAAAAGGCACATAAAGGAGACTTCACCACAAACTGCCTGCACTATGGGGAAGATTTAGTAAGAGTATTAGAATGAACCGCTATTTTTTGTGGGTGTGACATCTCAACTGAGGCTCTCTTTTGAATATTAAGGAGGTCTGAAAGATGAAATCAATGCTGAGTTTGTTATCATTGTGTTTTGGTTTTTTTAATCTCCGTGATCTGTTATTAGTGTCTTTGTAACTGATGTCGGTGATCTATTTTAATTTTCTCCCATTTCATCTATCCCATTGTCATCTACACCTTCTCAATTTAAACATGATTTTGGTAATATGCCATGCATGCTGCATCAAGATGTTATGACTACAGGATCTCTTTGGCCTTTTTTATGGTAAAACAATTATCTACATAGATATACTCACTTAATTCTAACATTTCATTTGTTATCACATTAACAGCAAATCTTTGCCTTTATATGGCATTCTGCACATTTAAGTTATCTATTGGTATCCATCATTGTAAAATGAAGTTGATTAGCTAATTAACAATTGAAAGCACCTGCTGTTGATTTCCTGCAGGTAGATGGAGATACCAGTACTAATGATACCGTCCTTGCTTTGGCTAGTGGCTTATCTGGATCAAACAGGATATCATCCTTGGACAGTGACGAGGCAATGCAACTTCAAGCATGCCTTGATGGGGTAAGCTTGAGGCAACTTTTTCTGTGGCTTTTTTTAGTACATGTCTTGAGGATTTTGACTATTACTAGCACACCATGCAATATGCATCATCTCCTTTCATTCGCTCGGAGTCTCAAACTCCATAATTTATATAGGTTAATGCTTGTTTGATCTGCATTTCAGTTTGTAAAATTCTGTGAAGCGTGGTGATAGATTTGCAAATTGATTTAATACTAGATATGAATGCCGCCATCTTTGTATAGATTATTTAAAGATGTCACTACAAAGGACCTAAAAGCAAACACAGCAAGCATAATGAAGAGACATTTTGTATGTTTCAATCTGCATTGTTTAGATGCTCACAATAGTCTATATCTGTTAATTTTGTTAATTGGGAATTTCTTACTGATGATTTGCACATTATTTTCAGGTGATGCAAGGTCTTGCTAAATCAATAGCATGGGATGGGGAAGGAGCCACGTGCTTAATTGAGGTTCGCATGTTATGTCTGCCAAGTAGTACTCTGAAAATTATCTTTTGAAACATCTTTTTAATCTTGCAATTAAAAAAATTCATAACAATTGGAAGGCATCCTTGTGATCTGATTCTTTCGTCATCTTATTTGCTAGACTGAATCATACGCACAATGTATTGAGTGTGATACACTAGGCTACATTCTGCAGTATAATTCAGTGAGACACCAGGTAGATAACAAAGCCATAGTTTGGCCATGTCAAGTAACTGGGTCTTTTTATACACAGTCAAATGACATCTTGTTATATGGTTTTAGGGTTGCAGGGCGAAAATCAGGGCATTGTTGTCATGTTTTGTGATTGGAGACAATCTTAAGCTACACTATAGTGTATAGTGGCTGAGATACTCTCAGATAGTCCCTTACTGATTAAGGATTTGTTCTATTTCTCAGAATGAACAGGAAAGAAAAGGGGGAAAGGGGGGAGGAGGGGAGAGAGGGGAAGCAAGGATTTAATGCGTTGTTAATATGTCATGCCCAGTCCTTGATGATGCTTAAACATGTTAATTCTCAATAAATCAGCATGTGTTCTTTGTTTCTCGAAGTCATGATCTGACGGCTGATCTCCTTTTGTTTTTCCTTTAAAAACTTTTTCATTGTTCAATTGCAACCTGATATTCAATCCTGTCTGATCTTTTGGTGACCAGAAGAGAATTGATGCAGTTTATCTATAGACTATGAAGGAAATAGGTTGACAGATCGTTTTATCCTTTTGAAACTGATGCAGGTCAATGTGACTGGTGCTAACAGTGAGGCTGAAGCAGCAAAAATTGCACGGGCAGTGGCATCTTCGTCTCTTGTTAAGGTGTGGTAATAAACATGAGCATTCAGCATTAGGTTGATTGCCAGGCTAACTGACTGAAATTTGTGAAATTAGGCTGCTGTATATGGGAGAGATCCAAACTGGGGACGCATTGCTTGTGCTGCTGGCTATGCTGGAATTCCATTTCAGCTAAATAAGCTCCGTATAGAACTTGGTGACATTCTTTTAATGAATGGTGGACAGCCACAATCATTCAACAGGTAATAGAGAGAGAAAGTATTCGGTGGTTGGAAGGAAGGCTTATTTTAAGAGCTCACCTGTGATGTCAATTGAATGCTGCGACAAAGAATATATGGTGAACACTGTAGTTAAATACAAGATAAGCAGCATGAGTAGTTCCTTCACGGAGCTGCAGATCTATGTTTCTTTATTCATTCTTTAAAGAAGGTAACCTATCGCCATCTTCTAAGATAGAAAGGATGTGTTTCTTGTCAAACTCCTATTAAACTGCTTTTGCTCGACCATATTTTTTAATCCCATCACCCTTCATCTTAGCAGAAATCAAGCTTTTGTATGTTAAAGTGTGTTTGCCAAGCATTGTTTTTGTTCTTTTTGGCCCAAGAACTGAGCTTGCTTGAAGAAGTCATTTTCACCAATTTTAACAAGTGACATTTCTCTCTCCTTTGTCTTTGTTCTAATAAACTGGACTAATTACAGGAATTTGGCCAGTGACTATCTTAGGAAGGCTGGTGAGATCCATGGTTCAGTCGGAATTCAAATCTCTGTTGGTAAGATCTTGTACAAACCTTATCTTTTGCAAGTTGGCTGCTCTTATCATGTTGACTCTGCAACTAATTTCATACGTTGCATAAAGATAGCAAATATCCTTCAACGTCAAGCTCCCTCGAGTTTGAGGGGAGAGCGCTGTAACATTTGGGGAAATTCTGGCAAGCATCTGTTTTTGGTTGTTTCATGTCTGTGGTTGTGTGGATGGCTGGAGGGTTTCACCACAAATTGCTCATATGTGATTTGTCAGATGAGCATAGATATTCCCTGATGATAAAGTTAAAAATACCCCCCTAAATCTGGTAGAAGGCTTAGAAAGCTCTTATCTTCCTGAAGGTTACTTTATCATGTTATGTTAAAATGTTGTGGCTTCTCTATGTTCCCCAGGTGGAACTCCAGGTGGTATTTTTAGATGAAAAATGGTCGACTTGTTCACCTTTATGGTAAAAATATTGTCAAGCGTGGTAAAGCATACATAGTAAAAATTCTCATGCACTTCACATGTACAAACGATTTTGCATATTGTATCCCAAATAAACACCATCTTGGACACCGTAGAAATTTTCTCCAGATGATGGAGTGTATTGGCGTGCGCCTGATCTTTTTCCAAGTTCACTTTTTAGCAGTTCTAGTATTTGCATAAGCAAGGTGCCCACATCCTCATGTACATGCCAAATTTGAAGATATGAACCTGATATTGTCGCTTCTGTTTTACTTTCGGTTTCTCTTACCTTCTTCTCATAAATCCTTGTTTTCTCGTCAATGATGTTTCCTCATTGTACACTTGGGTAACTGTCTCTTGGCTTCAATTCTTCTCCGACAGGTGATGGACCAGGTAGTGGGAAGGCATGGGGCTGCGATTTGAGCTACGACTATGTGAAAATAAACGCTGAATACACGACTTAGAGCAGACCTCCATTGGTCACCTTGTTGGTCTACTAGTACCATAACTATTTAGTGCTCCTCTATCTAGGTTTTACAAAGTCGATATGGTGAATGAGATTTCACCATTGTGGGCTTACCATTCAGCTTCTTTCTTTCGATGCAACTTTACTCAAATCACTTTCAGAAAGAGATCATAAACCCTGTCATGGGGATAGTAATTCATGCGCAAACTGGCTAGTAAATCCGGCTTTGTTTGTTCTATTACCTTTTGGTTAGCCTGCTTTCTTTTCTTGAAGGCGATCAAGCCGGCACTATTTAAATTAGCTCAGCAAGAAGAACCTTTCCAGAGCTATTTGAAATAAGACCAACTTATTACAGGTTTTCGACATAAATGCCTCCTTTTTTTTAGGACACTGGAAGATGACGATCCTCATAGATTAGTGGCTTCTTGGTACTAAGCAAATCCGATTGCCAGAAAGTTAGCAGAATCAAAGGGTTCAGGTTCTTTAGGCAGCCTGCTTATATACAAAGCCTTAACAACACACTCGTCGAGATCCACATCATTTTTATTTGCAATTTCATCCTTAAATCCAAGCAACAATCACTAATCTTTTCACACATCCTTGTTACTCTTCAAATACCAACTGGGTCACCCTTCAAATACTAACTGGGCTCAGCACGAGATTTATTTTTGGCCATATAAGAAAATTAGAACAGAGAACCTAACCACAATTCGAATGGAGACAACACGACATCAGTTTCCCACATTAACGTGCCTACCCACATGTTTGAGGCAAATTATGACCTAAGGAACTCGGCACGAAATTTAGTAGTCATGAATTTATTGTCCTTTTCTTTTTGGTTGGTTACAAATTCTCATTTACAAACAGCCATGTCCTTAACGAATAGTTGGAAAACACCTACTTCAGTTTCCGCAAAAGAACGAAATACAGAGGCCCAAATGCAGGACCCCATCAGATATATGGAAATATGCAACGCTCACTGAATAGTCAAATATAAACCATAGCTAATGCCATGATTTAACAAAACATTCACACTAGGTGTCCCAAAACATCAACAGAAGTGTTGTCCAGACGAGTAACTCGGTCTTAAAAAAGTCGCCAAACAAAACCACTTGTTAAAATTATTTATATACATCACCTGCAGAACAGTTCAGATCATCAACTGAAGAGATCATATCTCACGATGCCTCTGCAGCAGAGTAGTGCAACTGGGACAGGGAGTTCTTGAAAAAACTGCTCCCACAAGAGGAGTCCGGGACAGGATTTCCAATATCAAATTGGCGCACATCATCCGCAATGCCAAGACGGCGATCATTATCATCCAGCTTGTTAAGACATCTATCCAAACTCCCAGATGGTCGGCGAGATTGCTTCTTTTTCTTGTCCTTCTTGTCCCTCTTGGAAGAGTCCTTGCCAGATGCCCCTCGTGAGAAGTCTTTTCCTTTCTGGCCCCTCTTTCCATTTCTCTTATCCTTCTTGGGCACCTTCTGTTGTTTTGTGCCCCTATTGAAAAAGTGAGAAACTGATGTCGGTGGTGGATCATAAACATCAGGAGCCCATCTCACAGTAAGCTTCCTAGCAGAAGCACCTTGTTTCTCATGAGTGCCTTTCATAGCAGATACAAGCTTTGAAGAGGTCTGCAACAGATAAAACGTTAACAACAGATAAAATGAGCAGACCGTGAAAAGGAAAGTCACAAGAAGCGCATTGTCATTCTCATTGACTACAGTGGTGGCTAGCTAAATATTGAAATGGCACTTCTAGTATAAACCATTAAAAAGGATAGAACCAAGTATATGAAAGCACTTCTCCCTTCTCTTCAGAACAAGCTGCCATCATGAACTGACACTGGATCATTCATAGACATAAATAACTTACAAAATGCTAAAGACATAAATGCACACACCCGGCTCCTTCCACTTTGTTGCAAGAAACCTACCTTTTTAGCTCACGAGGATAACACTACACACGCTATATCCAGTGGCTACTCAATAGTACCTAAGACCACATAGAAAAGTGAGATGACCAAAGGAAACAAAACCAACATGTTGAAAAATGAACAATTTCCAACATGAAAACTTTAGTCCGGTAAGAACCAAAGAAACTAGCAAAAGAGAGGCTGGCGAACAAAAGGAGGAACTGGATATGAAATAGCAACCAAAAATAGAAGTCCTGTAAAGGAAGCAGGATCTTAGACAATAGACAGTAGAGCAAGCCCTACATCTACGGCTGGTAAAGAACTTACAGGAAAAGAAATTGAACGTGAGTAGATATTGTTAATGTGCTCCTCTGAGAAAAGTTCTCGCAAAGCTGATTGTGGCTCATCATCCTCTTCATCAGAGAACAAAGGTGGAGATAACTTCTCTCCTGGCAATGGAAAAGTTGCACATTTAACGAGACACTTCTCATATGACTTAGCATTAAGCCCAGAAACTCCCTGTGATTTCTCTACTTTCGAAGTGCCAACTGCAACTTCACCATCTTCAACATGTAAAACATTACCCAGAGTATTACCAAGTTCACTTATCAAGTTCTCAGAGACAACCGAGTTGGTCCCAGAAGTCCAAGAGCAATCACCCATCGATGTAAGTATCTAGGGAGAAGACATGCAAAAGGAAACAGAGTCAGCAACAGTTGATGATTCAATGTTCAAGAATAACCACAAAACACAAAACAGCAACATACGTTCTCCTCCAAACACTAAGAGACTGGACCGCACAGAGAATTAGGTAATTTGATGACAAGGAAAGACATTAAAACCAAAAGTTCGTCCATCCATTCATATGTATATACAAATGAAAACAAGTCGTATCCACCAACAATGCTTCTCCATAAAACCATTAGTAGGGAGTTCCACCTAAGGAAATGATGAGCTACAACAACATATTCACGCATTAGGCACTGGAAAGGACCCCTGAATACAACACGACGATGAATTAATCGCCAATAAACCTGACTGTAGTTCGTGAACATAGGTGAAGTTAGGATACGAGCAAGCTCACAAAGCCGAAGAATCGTAGGAAAAATCCATCCTTTAGAACGTTAACCCCTGTAACTTTCAACCAATAGAGAAACTTACAAAAAGAGAGGACTAACGGCTTTACACATTTTATCCATTTTTTTTTTTCGCTCCTCAAGGAACTTCTATCAGTTAAGCACGCGGAAATGGTAATCATCGCAAATCACAAGCCGCAAACAAGACTTTAAACAGAAAAGGTACCATACCTTACAAGACGGCAAGGGCCGTCAAAAATGGCTACGAAACAACCTCAGCAACTCGCACAGCTCGGCACAAGCCCGCCAATGGCCGGCCCCCCAAAAAAACCAAAAGCTTTTCACGTCGCACGACAAACAGCAGAGAGCTATGCACAGGAAAAACCCTAAAACGCGGCCGCGAAGAGGAGAAACGCCCGACGAAGACGACGACGACGACGACGACGACGACGACGGTGACGGTGGAGAGAAAGCCTGATGTTAACTGAGGTTACCACGCCGATCACCTTTCTCGAGGTGTTTCAGGCGGTGCGGGCAGAGGCCACCATGGAAGTAGGTCAGGGAAGGGATCAGGAGGAGATCGCAGGGCACCGAAGGCATGGTGAGATGCTCTTCGAAACCCCACCACCGGAACGACGGAACGACGCCGCGGTCTCAGCGCGTCGCCGCCACGGTGACCGCCGGCGAACGGGACGAGGGAGAACGGAACAAGGCCGCGGTTGAGTAGATCGAGGGTTCGATTCGGCGATCCGTTCAGGTGACGACGCTCATGCCTGGCCGATTCGACGAGGAGATGAGGGATCGGAGCGAAGACGAAGATGAAGATGAAGGAGATGCGGAGAGCGAAAGAGAGGATGGAGACGAAGCGCGTGAAGAAGAAGAAGATGAAGATGGGAGAGGGACAGGGGGTCAACGGATCGGCAGGCGAGATGGAAGGGCGGTCCGTGGAGAACGAATCTGGAGCGTACACGTGGTCACAGCGGGGGCGCGTGTACTTTTTCCACGCCGTGCCCTCCTCGCTCGGGGAGATATTTTATCTGTAGCTTTTGGGTGGGCCGAAATGTTGGGCCTATGACAAGCCCACGAATGAGCCCTTGCCTGGACCCGGTCCGTGTGACAGAAACAATCACGGCCGTTGATAATGTGAATCTCTCCGGATTCACACGATCAACGACTCTGATGGATCTGAGTCTAGATGAGAGGGTGGGGACGAACCTTGTCCTTCTTTATTCCCTTACCAAAAGGAAGGTAAAAAAAAATTCTCCTGAATAATAATATCGCAAAATACATCGAAAACTTATTATCTCAAGAGAATATATTAACGATCATTTCATAGGGTGTTCTCCATTTTTACACATAAATAAAGGATTTATCGCTTGAAAATTCTTCATAGTTAATGTGGGAGAAGCCCTATTCATGCGTAACATACCAAGTATTTCACAAAATATTTAAATCAAAAATGAATTTTATCTAGATTTTAGATCTTTTCCAACTATACCCTTGGATTAGATTATTCTCACTTTTGTAGAGCCCTCTCCCTCTAATAAATGCATTCCATATCGTTAATGGTTATATAGACTCCTCTTCATTAACTTTGTTGATATGCACATGTGAGTTATATCAAAAAAATCTCACGTAAATAATTATATCTTAGTTAGTTTATAATTCATTGATTTAAACTTTTAAATGAATATGGATATTAATCAGCTCAAACTTAGGCTCTCTTGGTGATCTCCCTAGGTAAAAGTATCAAATTTTTACTGCACACTCTTAACAAGTGGCTCCAAAGTCAATGGTTGATTCATGAGCCCTCAATTTTTTTTTTCGATGTTTGGTGATATTTCAAGAAAGAAATTTGGTGATCAATATGGTTTCATGCAATGAGCATTGGTGGCTTTTGTGCAATGAGCACTGTGGATCGTGTGAGTTGTGTTAAATTAGTTTCATATAAGATGAGTGGCATGTTGTGAAACACTTAATATACCTTAGTTAGCTCATAACTTATTAGTTTAAGTTTTTAGTGAACATGAGGAGGATATTGTTGAGATACATATGTGAGTTATGTTAAAACAATTCTACATCAGATATTGGGTATATTGTAAAGTAGTTAATATATTATAATTGGATCATAACTCATTCATTTAAATATTTGAGTGTACATAGATCCAATTGAATATATCGACAAGCTTAGATTTTGGTTCCTCTTGACAATCTCCTCAGGGAGGCTGGGGATGGGAACATTTTAGTTTTAGGTGTTGGGTGCAAAAGTTTAAGAATAAGTGAGCTAGTGTAGGACGGATTATAAATAATAATAAAAAAGCACCACTTCTTATCATCATTCTATTATTAAGTTTGGATAAGAAAATTAAATAGATAGATTTGTTTGCTCACAAACAAAACTTATGTTAAGTTGCAAAGTTCACATAATTATAATTTTAAAGATAACTTGTGCATAAAGATGAAGTTGTCATATTTGGTGAAGCTAGAAATCAACTCCCTTCCAAGTGCTTGAGTTTTGCAAGAAAGTTCTTTTGAGTAAGACTCTCCGACACTTACGTCAGACTGTATAAAAAATGATGATGAAAACATTTTAAAGAAAGCAAAAGTCTAGAAAAAATGGTTCTCCAATCTAAATGTGTCCTAAGTCAAATTAATGACGCATTTGAGTAGGTATCTATACGCTATCAATCCTCATTACCAATTGGTCTTGCATAACCAAGTCTCTATATGTAGGCTTTGAGTGAGGTAATGGTAATCTTTACTCGCTACGCGCCTAAAGCGCGTGCATCCTAATTTGTTCGTGGGCGGTTTCCCATCATTTATCTAAATAAAACACTGTCGTTGCTGAAGTCCTTTTCACCTTGTGAATGCACGATGTCCTCCACAATGAATTGAGTTCCCGAAACCCTTTGACACCAATAGCCAAAAGTACTTTAAAAGGCCAATTTTAATTGGTGTTGAATAAAAGTGCAATGATGTATGCGAATTAGTATTTCACCAAGCATGAGTACATTGTCAGGATTTAAATTACTGTATTATCCTTCACCAGCTTTTGATTCCATTTGAGATTTTTTACGGGGTTTTGGACAAACCTAATACAAATGGATTAACAGTTGGGGAGCAACATCTTAAAACTACGGATTAAGCTTGACGATGTGGCATTACCCAAATTAGTTTCCTTAATCCGCCATTTTCCCAGTTAAGATATACCCTATTTAATTCGACCCAAAATCAATTATTATGAAGCCGTACATCTTTTTATGTTTACAGAGCATATGCTGGATTTTAAGCTGGCAGCCTCACCTACGAAAATTCATAAAAAAGTCGTAGCTTGATGATACCTCTACAGAGAGCAATCGAAAACATTCTTCAAAAGATATCAAAAGCTCACGTTTTTTAATTTTTTACTTTATTTATCTTGTGACTCATGCTGTTTTGATTTTATTGTGCGAAACACCTACAACCTTTTCAAATTTGTAAATACCAACACTTAATTTTATGTATGCATATAGAAGTCGTATAAACTTTTTTCGTAATTTCTATGAATTTAGATAATTTTTTTTCATTTTCAAAAGTTTGGAGAAAAACATATAATTGAAAAATCTGCATCAAACAAGCTGCTCCCGAGGATCAGACAACGGTAACAGCAAATCATCTGTTCCCTATTTGAATGATTATCAAAAATACTTTGGAGATACTAAAGATGATTAACGGACAGTTGGCTAGTTCAGGCCGGCCCGGCCCGGCCCGGCCCGGTCCAGGCCAAAAAGGCCCAATAGGTAAATGGACGGACTTGGACGGCACTCTTGCAAGAAAAAGTTCAATCCACCCAATTTCGTGTTGGGCTTGGTCTGAAATTTTTTTATGTTAATCTTGTGTTTATTTAGACGACACTAGACTCATCAAAATAGGTTATAACCTTATTTCTCAACTTATATGAATGTTAATTGGGTTAGTTATATTCAGTAAAAGAGATTAAAAACAACATTGGTGTTTTTTTTTTTGTCCCATTCTAACTCTCACTTTCAAACTTTTGTCATGCTTCCTTATAAGGCGTGGAAGTCAAACCCATACTTGAAACTAAATATTTTCCATTCCAATACCCATGATAAAGTGAGGATTTGAACCCTCCCTCTCCTTTGGGCACCCATCGCTGTTAAATGAGTTATAAATAAGTTTTAAAATTATTTAAAATTAACTCACTCTAGGACTCTATTTTCATTATCTTTTTCACCTTACTCAATCTCATACTTACTAATGCCACACTTTTACCTTCTTTCTTTTTTTGTTAGTTATACTCTAATTCCACTCTAACTCACTTTTAGACTTTTGCCCTAGCTCCTTAAAGGTTATAGGGGTCGAAACCCACACGTAAAGCTAAATCGTTTCTACCATAACCTTCCCCAAGAATGTGAGGTTCAAACCTTCTACCTCCTCTTTCTCATGTGAGAAGGGTGGATTTGTAGTTGCTTTTACCTTAGTTTAGTTATGAGCTTTTATAAATTGACTTCTATATAAGAGTATTTTAACAATACGAGTTGTGTATAAGTTGAGTCACATATGAATTACTAGATCTGCATTACATGAAAATTGGTCAAAATAGGTTAAATGAAATTATTTGGACCAAATCATTTTTTACCCGACCCATTCTTTTGATGAGTCTAGATGACACATTAGTCCTCCTAACCCTTTGGGCTTGCCTACCCAATCATTACTCCTAGTCAAGATCTTATATTTCAACTTAAATTTGGTAGGGCCATTGGCAAGTGGAAAAATTAATTACCATTGTACTTTGCAAAATTATTTATCGTTTTTATTGGAGGAATCCGCCAAGGGATGTTACTTATGTGGACTCGATGTCGTTAAATTTTATCGATGCAGAAAGACGACTTCTTGCTAAAACGGAGCGACTCCATTTCAAGTATTGAAGAAGACCATAACCAAATGCAATGCTGCGGCTCTTCCTTGATTTTAAAAAAAAAAATTTAATATCACAAAAACTCTAAACTAATACACATGTAATAAAATTATCACAAACTAATTTTTTATCATCAAAAACTCCAAACTGGTATATTTATGCTAATTTTTTTACTACCAAAAACCTAAAATTGATATACTTATAACAAATCTATCACAAACTAAAAACCCCAAATTGTTGTATTTGTGATAAATTTATCTCCTATTACTTTCCGTAATTAATACGATGAAAAATTAAAAATTAGTATAACTGTAATAAATGAAAGTTAAAACTTTTAATTGATGTACTCGTTAATTGTCATATGTCATCCAAATCAATAACTTGAAGGTAAAATTTAATGGAATTAATAGAGAATAAATTTGTCACACATTTATCAGTTTTTTTATTTTAATTTTGGGTAAATTTATTAGAAGCATGTCGGTGTGAGATTTTTCCTAGTATTAACCTTAACTTCAGATATGGAACAAAATGAAAGGGCAGTTGAAGCTCGTCACTTCTAAGCTTTAGCCAGCGACACCCTTCAAGGGATTGATTCATATCACCATCCGCTAAACCTGATAATCTCATCGACGTGGCGCTTACTAGGCACCCCGAAATTAAAGCGAATCCATGCATGGCTCGTGGGCTTTTGTTGGTTAAAAGACAGATTAATCCTAAAACCGTTTTAAAAACTCAAAGATCTTTTTGAGAAGAAAAGAGTAAATGAAAGACTTAGATTTTTGAGAAAAATTACAAGAATCATCGGTGGTTTAACTCAAAAATAAAGTTAAATAGGGTGCTGGCACACACATAAACCCAGCTAGAAGGAAATGCAAATGTTAGGAGGAAAATGGATAGAAATGAAGAAATACTCCAATCGGTTTTAGAACTATTGTATGAATGTTAATTCGGGTCTAAATTGTTCAATTTTATGAATCTAGTTCTAAATTTTTGTGCAAAATTTCGAAATAGTTCTTCTGGCCAATTTTCATTGAAAATTTTTAATGTAGAAATATGCCACATATGATAGTTGGCAATAATTGAACCATCACGTCCGCCATTTTCAGCAAAAATTAATTGGAAGTATTCTATTAGAATTTCACGTAATGAATTATGATTATATTGATAAGATTGAAAAGTTTGTAACTGAATTGATATTTGATTATATAATTTTCGCATGGAAATGATATAAGACTAAAAGAAAGTGCTTCTCTCGGACCCATATTTCTTCCCTTCCACAAGAAAAATGGAAGGAAATGCAAATATTGCTATTTTCTTTCAAGATCGCCCTTTTTTTTAAGTACGACTAAAATGATTAATAAATAAATCTATTCAGGAAATTAATTTCCCTTCGCATCGTTTCCACGCAACAAGCATCCAAACATGAGAGGAAGCTTCGTACCATTCATTTAGTACCATTTCAACGAGAACAATTGTCTGGATTAACTTCCGAAAGAATAATTTGGATGGTTCATGCAAGTGTGACTTCGAAGTTAAGGTATTAGTCCCCAAAGTTATGGCTATAATTTGCTTTTGAGACTCAATCTACCTAGATTCCGCGAAGAAATTGCCCATGCTATTTGGTAACTTGAGAGGCGAGCATCGGGGTTGGTGCAATTCAGGACATGGATCAAATCAATTTGCACTGACCAGTCGGAGGCCCACTTGTAGGAGACTTGTTTGGATTCCCAATTCTGCAAACTTCTCTGAATCGATTTTGTTCTCGATTTCAAGGCCAGAATCGTTAATTCCCATGTTGAACCGGTTCTAAATCGGTTATGAAACCTCTTTTGTGGGAAAATTAATTTTCCATTCAGTGAGAATTAAATGTAACCTTCAGTGCAATAAATAACAACGTAATTACTTGATCAATATAGGTTTATTTAGTGAGATGTTACTATCTTTTATTTCTAATAAGAATTCGATTTCTTACACACAAAAAAAGGCAGGTTACTAGGAACCAACTATTTCGAAACCAACATTTTTTAATCCAATATTTTGGAAACATAAGTCATAGGGTCGTTCCTGATATTAGACAAGGAATCAGTCCACTCCGAAACTGATCATCCCTATTTGGATTGAGATATCTACGATTTGCTTCCTAAATGGGAATGTCTAGGCAAAGAGGGTTGATTGAATACAGGAGTTAAATGGAGCACTTTTTCCCCTTTTCATAAACTTAGTAGAGAAAATAATTACGTGGTGATTTACTACAAGATAATTTATTTCATAGGAATACAAATGTAGGAAGGTCTTTGTTCACATTCAATCTGCAATTATCCAATTATTAATCCCGTCAAAGAGGGCTGTTGACACTCTTTTGTTGCAAGAAACTATAAAATGAAGTAGGAAAATATCAATTTTGTTAAGACGTAAATGTGACATAAGTTCAGTTTGCTCATTTTTTTACTTTAAATTTTAGCCCGACAGATTCATTAATACTTTTCATTTTTAAATTTGCTAATTTTTCTTATGAAATTTCATTTAATCTATGATATTTTAGACTTTATTTTTCCAATTGCCTAAGTCTTCCATTAAATGTCACATGGGTGGTGACGGTTGTGACGGTAGGGTTATGCCGACGGAGAAGCGCCTAATCAATGCACTAAAAAGTGTGAATTTTTTGGAAGTAGCTAGGTTGAGTGTAGATTGGGTTATGTAATCGTCATTCATAGTTTATGCATACAATTTGTATGAATATTAGTTATATGGATCATTTGGGTCTGGACAATATTTTAATTAAACCCTGCCTAATCCATCCATTTGTCACCTATATGCTTCTTAATTTTAGAAGAGGACAATTCTCCACATGATGCTATTTTAAACATTTTTTCTTAGTTTAAGTCTTTCTTGGGATCTCTTTTAGTTTTTGTTTTTCCTCCTCAGATAAATGCACCAAACATAGTCAAAAGTATAATCTCTTATTCTTCAATATTGAATGTCTCTACTAGAATTTACCATCGTCCCTAAAATTTACCGACCATTAGATTAAATTAGTCTCTCTAATATTGGTTGGTAATTTGTGAGAGAGAGGGAGAGAAGGGCCTATCAAAAAATGGCGATAGACTCTCTCGCACGTAACGCTTATAGTTTGTGATGAAATTACACTTTAATAAATTGTATGTTTACACAGGCAATTCCATTCGTCAAAATTGTAGACAAATATAAGTAAATGATTTTCATTAGTGATGTCTAATGTTTTATATGACCTATAAATTAAATTTGGGTTTTCATTGGACTTTTAGAATCTCAACCGATACGCCTTTGCAAACATTGAATCTTTAATGAAGAACAAAGGACAACATTCAATATCACCAAAAGAATTTTCCGACATTTAAAAAAAAAATCAAGTTGTTTCTCAATTTAAAAACTAAAAAATAGCCAGATAATTTTCCTTTTTTTTTGTTGGTCGGAAAAGCTAGTTACATTTGAATTGCCGACACTGTTCCCATTTGACCCTTGAATTCTATGGCGCTATCGTTTCCGGTTGCTCATTTTGTTTCCAGATCCCGTTGGCCAGGTGCCTTTCCCTCTCTTAACCACCTCCTTTCCCTCTCTTCACGTGACTGGTCCTTTCTCCGCGACACGGATCGCCACCTCATCGATCCACGACCGTTCGCAAGCTCCCCATCCGACGGCCCGCGCGCATCGATGGACGAATCCGGGTGCTCTCTCCCAGAGTCCCCTGCGCTCCATTTAAACACCACCTCGCGACTCTGTCCTCTCACCGTCCCACAGGGAAAAAATATTCTTCGCCCCAATTCGAATACCGGCAAAACTTTTTCCCACCGTTTTCTCGGGAAAATCCTTCGCATTTCCCGGTTCGTTTTCCCCGGCCTTCGATCCGCTCGGCGATGGAGTCCCTAGGCAAGCCGAAGAAGGGCGCCGGAGGCAGGAAGGGAGGCGGCCCGAAGAAGAAGCCCGTCTCCCGCTCCGTCAAGGCCGGCCTCCAGTTCCCGGTCGGCCGTATCGGGAGGTACCTGAAGAAGGGCCGCTACTCCCAGCGCGTCGGCACCGGGGCTCCGGTCTATCTCGCGGCCGTCCTCGAGTACCTCGCCGCTGAGGTATCTCTCTCTCTCTCTCGCGGTCTCTCTGCTTTAGTCTTGCTGCATTTCTAGGTTTTCAACCAACTTTGACCTTGCTTTTGCGATCGATTGAGAATTTGGGAATATTCCTTGCGTCGCCTCAGTCGCTCGCGTTCGCATCTCTAACGAAACGATTCGGTCAAACTCGAATCTCCGCGTTGGTTTTTGACCGAGGGAAGCTGAGGCGAGCACCCAAGCATCTTCGATGTAGTTTCATTTTGCAATCTTTCCGTCATCTACCTTTCCTTCGTCGAGGTGCTGAAGCGCCGTGGCTTGGGGATTTGAGTTTGTTTGGAGTACTTAAGATCTGCGGCGTGCGTGTGTAGGTTCTGGAGCTCGCGGGCAATGCGGCGAGGGACAACAAGAAGAACAGGATCATCCCGAGGCACGTGCTGTTGGCGGTGAGGAACGACGAGGAGCTCGGGAAGCTGCTCGCCGGAGTGACGATCGCGCACGGAGGCGTGCTCCCCAACATCAACCCGGTCCTCCTGCCGAAGAAGACGGAGAAGGCGACCAAGGAGCCCAAGTCTCCGTCCAAAGCCACCAAATCACCAAAGAAGGCTTAGGCTTTGATGTTAGGGTTTAGGGTCGAGAACTTCTGGTTCTTATAGTTTGAATGTCTGCTGATCTCTCTCTCTCTCTCTCTCCATGTATGTATTGCTTTGTCTTGAAGCAAATCGAGTTGTTCATGTAGGTGCTGGTTTGTTAGATTCTTACCTGGTGATTTGTGCTTTGACTCTTGTGCTTCAATGAAATGAGATGGCGAAATTTTACATGTTTTGGCAGAAAAAGAGGCTCCTTTCCTTTTTTGCTTTTTGTGAAAATTGAAAGCAAATTTTGGGCGCGAAATGCCGACATTTTGGCCCCTTATGGTGGTTCTTCAGGACATTGAGTTGGGTTTAGGTGAAGGAGCAAACATTGAATGCAAGAAGGTTGATAGGACAAAGTTCATGTCAATTTCAAACTGATCGAATTTGTCTGTCAGCAGAAATATTCACCTCTGGCCGTTCTGTTGTCTTCTTCACATCAGCGGGAACATCTGAGTCGCGATGTTTCATCTGCTTCTGATGGCAAGGCCGGAGTCGTTGGATAACAGGTTCATGAACGGACATGGCAGAAGAATGAAAAGATACATTTGGAAAGTGTTTGCTGAATGCTTCGATCTTTCTAGGTGTATCCACCTCAAACTCAGTATAGGGTAAATCGAAAGATCACTCGGGTAGACAAGGAACCCTACAGCAGACATTTAAAAGACTGCCATTGCTGTAAAATTTACCAGCGACTGCAATAGCACAACGAATTTCTACGTTGAAGGAAGTGTTTGTACATTCTCTACAGTATAATCCAGCCATGAGAGTACCTCGAACAACACGAACCAAACTTTTCGCGAACACCACAAAAATCAATTCTACACTATCATAAACACAAACGAAACTTTAAGAACCATTAAGTATTCTGAATGTGGAGCCAGTATTGTTGCTGAGGATTTTCCATTGTCTCAGCGATTTGCTTAGATGAATCCATGTAAAAATGGAATTTACACTACCAATTCTTCTTTCAAACTCGACAATAATAACTAGAACTGGGAAGCAAATATTCCTGCATAAAAATGTCATGTGGATGACATTGACTACCCAAATTGCCTATCCAAGTCAATCTCCCGTAATCACTTTAACTAGCAACATGCCAACTACACAGTAGCTAATGCAAAATCTATAATAAGCAAAATCTGTAAAGATTCAGCATACACACAATAAAATAGAGAGTAAAAACGAGCAAGAGAAATTAAAATATAAAGTTTATCTCGATTCATCCTTAAATCAAGAGGCTACATCCAATAGAGAATTTCACTATAATTAGTACTTCCCACCTCTCTGTTACAATCCTCAATTATAAGAAAAAGGGAATATATATAGGCAGTGGTAGCTATTCATATCTTCATGTCGATGTAGAGTATGAACCACGTTCCGATAAAATCCTTATTATGGGTCAAATTTCAATGGTGTCCAACTTAAGTTCCCAAGAACTCACCAAACATGCCATCCTCGACTCTCAGATCGGTTTCAAATTCCCAATTAACAACGACGTCTTGACCAATAGAATTTGTTGGATGCATAATAACTATAGCCATTCATAGGACCAAGTAATGAAGAGCAAAGACGGAGGGAGGATTTACGTTCTCGTAGGTCATACACATCATAACCGACAGCCATCGTTAAAAAGATAAAAGCAAAAGAATAAAAATTCAACCTCTGCAGTGTCAATGCATCGATTTACATTTTAAGGCTGGTAAATTTGAGAGTTTGTTCCAATAATATATATCCATTGAAACATGCCTTTAGCAGAAACTCAAGCCTTGAGATTTGCTTCAGTTTCTCCAAGATGGACATCTTTTCATTCATAATGATATCAAGTTGTAAGTATGTTTTTGGATATCTCAATGTAAATTTTCCTACCTTATATCATCCAATGATGCAAATGCAAGAAAATATGGATGAGTATTTCCATATCTAGAGTATGAGTACAGCATAACCAATGGAACCAATGTCATCATCTAGCCTTGCAATTTGCTTTTTGGCTTTCAAAGAAGGTGTGTACTTAAAGCAAACAACGGGCTCTAAAACAGCTCGAGAGAGGGGAAAAGGAACTGCAACAGAAGTACATCCAACAAAAAGTAGCCCCTTTATTCAGCCACACGGGCTTATATGAGTCTTCTGTATTGTCCAGCTTGCATATATTGACTCAGAAATGACACCGGCAGAATCACAAAACCTGAAACTTGACGAGCCCCAGAGATGATGGAGGCTTTACACAGGTCATTTCTAATGGACAACAGGAAAAACACCATTCAGCAATATCTCCTTCCCAGTTCTATTTCATTTCTTCGCAATATCTGGGTGAGCTTTATTAAAACCTGTGAAATTGATCAGGTAGAAGGAAGAACAAAAGAAGATGCTCAGAAGATCTATACAATCTGCCTAGATGAAAAAAATAAAAAAGAAAGATATAAGGGATACGAAGAAGCTAGCCTCACTTTTATAGTAATGCAGTCCTACATAAAAATAGTCAGTAATACTGGGAGAAGGAAGATATTCTACATACATGGAAATTCTACACCATTTTCAGGTGCCATAACCTTCGACCTGGACTGTCCAGATTATTCAAGCCAGAAACAATCGACAAACAATGCACATATGCAGTGGTCCTAGTGGACATGGTGATATGTTGAAGGAAGTAGCGGTAAGGATGGTGCTAAATTTTCCAAAATTTAGTGGTCACGGAGACAGCAGTGAAGCTTATGGTAGTGGTACCATGTCACGACAGAGGTGGAGAAACATTGGTGAAACTTGAAAAGAAGTGCCATAGTTGCTAGCATTGTCAAAGTCAGTATTGGTGGTGGAATGGTGGTTGGCAAGAGGCAAGGAAAATTTTCCAAAATTTGGTTATTATTGTCACCTATTTGTATCCTATACTAATCACTTCTATTTCACCCCATGTCTAGATGAACACGGGCACATATGTGCACATAAATGGTACATTCTAACCTATCCACCCAACATCTTAGTAAACCACACAGCTAGATATCCTCAGGTTTATGTGGTGAACTCACCAAGAAGCAAACTCTTGCTTAGTTATCTTATTGAACATACATTGATCATCATCATCATCAAGGAAAGTGTTTATTTGCCAACAAGATCACAATAACTCCACCCAATGGCAACACATCTCCTTTTAAAAAGTGAACTTAATAACTTCCCTGAATACGTCATACCCGTTTCATTACATCTTCAAATGCAATCATCCGAGAATCTAACAGATGCACACCTGAAGTTCGTTCCTAACTTGAGTTACCCATGGCATTGCCCCAGTCTCTCTCAGAAAGTGGTCCAAAAGCTCGGTTCCTTTAGACTCTATGGCAAATGTCATCTCTTCTACTGGGGGACAACTAAATCCATTTCCAAACTCCACTCACTCAAGAAAGCAAAATCTTATCCCAAACATAGTCCAGCAAAGAAGACGAACCTCATATCTATGGCGACGAACGATGCGGAAGCAGGACACAACCAAACTAAATGCACCAACATAACCAATAAATGTGATCGTTTTACATATAAAACCCACACACACCGAATCTCCAAAACAAACATACAGAAAACACCCTGTAGAGAACACGAGACGGACGCATTAATAAGAATCAGAGACGAATTCACATAAAACCTGGGAGAGCCCCGTTCAAGTGCCTATGAAGAATCCGACCACCGCCGGAATCACCCCCGTCGATCAACTCCCTCAACCCCAAGGTCCCCACCTTTTCCTCCTGCTTCTCCTCCACCTCTTGCGCCTCCTCTTCCTCTTCCTCTTCCTCCTTGACTTCCCGCGCCTTACTCTTCAACCTCTCGAAGTAATTCCCGTATATGTACTCCGGGGAGTACCCGTTCTCGTCGTCGAACAGCATGATGTGCCCGTGCCACTCCCACACGCGGTAATCCGAGCCGGTCTCCTCGTGGAACCCGACGCAGATGTGGTGCTCGCCGATCGTGACGGCCTGGCCCGAGTTGGGCTTGAGCGAGTCGGTCTTCCCGGAGAGGACGACCTTGACGATCTCCCTCTCGAGCCTGGCCTCCTCCCTCGCGAGCCGGGACCTGCCGGGATCGGACTCGTCGGCGCCGTAACCGTCGCCGTCGTCGTCGTCGTCGTCGTCGTCGTCGTCGAGATCGGAGAGGTTGTTGACGGCGTCGAAGAGGAGGTCCTCGAGGGAGAGGGGAGGGGGTCGGGCGGCGGCGGCGGCGGCGGAGGAGGCGGAGGAGGGGGCGGATTTGGAGGCGGCTGATTAGGGTTTGGAGGAGGAGGTTGTCGAAGCCGGCGGTGGAGTTCGGGGAAGGAGCTCATGATTGGATTGTGCAGAGAATCGAGGCTGTCGAGGTCGAGTGTTGCAGAGGAAAAAGAGGGTTTTGGAGAGGACGAAAGGGGTTTAAAGAGAGAGAAGAGGGAGTGGATTGGGAGGAGAGAGCGCTGAGGAGAGGATGGTATGACGAAAGTCTTAGCTGCGACTCGGTTTACGTGAGCTCTGTTCCTGCACCGTTGGATGATGTCAAATTCTCACGATCTAACGATCGTACTAAATTAAGCTCACGTGGTTTAGGAGCGGCTGATGCTCTCTCGAGAATAAGGGAACTGGTTGTGCTTAATTTGATTTTCTAATTTACATTTTCATTTTCCTCCAAGGAAGATATTTTTCTATTCCTTTTATTATTAGCGATTGTACGTTTCCTTATGGAAAAAATTTCAAAAAATTGGCTGGGAATGAGGGTTCTAGTATCACAAAAGGATTCAAAACAAATCTTAATCTTAGATAAGGCTACAAAGTAAACAAATTATCTCAATTAAAAGTTTAAAGGGGCTAAATTGTCTAAAAAATGACTTTGAGTTCACCGGCTAGTCAAAATTTTTCACTAGCCGGCGAGTATGTGACTGTTTCTGCCGCGGGCGAATGGATGTTTTAGTCAAACCAAGTTGCGCGGCCATATGTAGTAATCAAACCGATCGCTGCGATAGATAATCATGGAAAATTTCAACTCGGCCTCGGCCAATCTCAACTCCATCCTGGGGAAGTTATCCGGCAGGTGCAGCGTCTGCGGACGAGGAGCCGAAACCTGCAGCCGGGGGAGCCTCCATCGGACAAGTAATCCCACCTATCAATCACCAATTCTCTCATCTCTCATCCTCCTAGAGCGAAACCTCGATTCGGGCCACGCCGCCACGACACTGCAGCTCGAGGGACTCGAGAGCGGGACTGCCGGCGAAGACCAGCCTGATCTCTGTCATCCGCGAATCGCAAGTACGGCATAGATAAAGACCTAAGAGAGGTTCGGCGACTGCGCAACCGGAGCTCCACCAGCGAAGGGACGACATGCCGTGGTGAACCAAAACCAAGAGTCAAGCTTGGACTCCACATTGGGAGGGAAGTAGCAAGGTGGAATTTTGCGACGTAGGTCGAGGAGAGGAGGCCCAGGACCGGGTCGATCAAGGAGCAGAATGAGTCCACCGACGAGGGTCGCGCGTCCTTTTTTTGGCGGTCGAACTATCATTTGCTTCGATAATGCACCCATGCTGAATCCATGGAACAAGACATCTAGGCCATAAAAGTAATACCTCTCGTTGTCTACAAGATTCGTGTATATATAAAATATCCATGTGACTACTAATTTAAGCTTTTTCATTATATGAAGCTAAGTTTCATGCACTTTATTCCATGTGATCCTATTCGTCAAATTTCACATGTCATTCTTAATCCGACTTGTACACGAGAAGAGGTGTTAAAGTACTATTTCACATTACTTGTTTACACGATTCATATACTCTTTTATGTACATATGTGGTTTCTACCACTTAATAACTTAAACTTTTAAATTAGACATTTCGAGATAGAAAGAAGGATCTATAAGCATTTCTTCTCTATAAACAACAAAGCAAACCTCCTCCATCCTTGAGGTTCATGTAATAATAGATGCTGCTATAATACAAATTTAAACTCCTGAATTTCCTTCGATGTCAAACTGAACAAAACCCTTCTTGCTATGATCCAAATAGATATTATGGCCACAGGAGAGAATCAAGAGAAAAAAATAGGAAGGACAAAAATGGTGGAAACACTCGCTAAATGTTTTTAATCTCCAGTCGAAATACAAACATCATTCATGAACTGTAAATATAAACACGATACTATGATGCCATTTTTTTGCACCAAACACAAACAATTCGCTTACAAAGAGTATCAAAGATTTTTACTATCGTCGTCATCTACACAGAGGACGGAGCCTGGAGACCTGCACCACCCATGTTAGCTGTGGTCGACTACCGCCTCAAGCTCTCCACAATGTAGTCGGCATAGAGGTTCCTTCATGACAAAAGTTGGACGAATGATAAGTGATTTGTGCACAAGCAATATACATTGATTCGACATGTTAAAAAGTAAAAGAACTGAAAGATAAAAAGTCCCCTTGGTACAATTTTGGATCAAAGTAAAACTAAAATGCTTTGGAGTTAGGTAGCTGAAACGGATTAATTTGAAATGAAGCGCTGACTTACAAAACATGCTACTGACTGAAACGCTCTTAATTTATATGGTGATTAGATGCCCAAAAATATCTTGGAAGCATTAGACAGGAAATAGACCCATAAAATACTTCCAACTCCTTCTGACAAAGATATTTACTATTCTATAATGGAGATAACTGAGATTTAGCTGCCAGATTCATCAGGAGAAAAAAAAAACATTTCAGTCAATAGCTTATTGCAGGCGCAAAGTGTAACTTAGAAAATCACTTACATGGAGTGCTGGATTGCTTCAAAGGCAGCTGAGGCAGGAAGAAAATCATTCACTGCAACCTCCTTATTCTCATTTTTCTTGTCTGTTAAGCATATTAAGGATCTTAAACCTTGCTTCATAAACAGAATAGTACGGATTCCTATATCAGAACACTTTCAACTAAAAGCAGTATCAAGGATACAATCTTCAAAGAAGCGACGGATTTCAGCCAAACGATGAGGAGGGAGATCCTTAATATCATTATAGTGTCGGTACTCGGGATCGTCGGCACAGACAGCAATTATCTTGTCATCTTTCTCACCCTGCAAATCATAATCAGTAATTCTCCCAGAAGAGGGGAAGACAATGATAAATACTTCTTTTGACTGTTCAAATTGGGTACCTGATCAATCATAGGCATGAGGCCTATAGCTTTAGCCCGAAGAAAGCATCCAGGAAGAACAGGTTCCTGCGGTGTTTTCAGTCATTACTGACCAAATTAGCTTGCACAAATTGACCAGAACAGGCTTTTTTTTTTGTTAATTTGTGAGAGGTTTTGCTACGATGATTCTGCCCCTGCTAGAATATAATCTAATCTAGATCCAATATCATCGGCATTGATTGTAATTTTTCCTCAGTATATAAAGAAGATGCATGGCAAACAACATACCTGCATGATGATCAGGACATCTAAAGGGTCATTGTCCTCACAGAGAGTGCGGGGAATGAAACCATAGTTGTGGGGATACACAACTGATGAGTAAAGTATGCGGTCAACCTAAAAATATGTAAGTCACTGTCAAACAACTTCTGATCAACTATGCAGTCTTGATATGAAACTTGGCTGGAAGAACTGAAGATTACCTTGATCAGTCCAGTCTTCTTGTCAAGTTCATATTTCACCTTGCTTCCTTTACTAATTTCAATCACCTGCAAGAATTTGTCGTCCAGTCAGCGAGTCACTCAGTCGAGGATTTTTGTATCCTTCTATTCAGGATTATGCAGAGTCAGTCCTTTTCCCTTTGTGGAAATTCAGTATTATTGTCCAAGAATCACAAATATTTACAGGGATGGCCATGGTGGAATCAAAATTATCACTGGCGAAACTTCTCTAGCGTTCCCTCCAATGTACCTATGCCCTAATATACAACCAGTGCGGTAATGACAGTTTGTATACTTACACAGTTGAAAACTGTTGGAGCTCCAGGACCTGACAAAGAGAATGACATTAGAACACGGACAAGAAGAAAGAAAAAATAAGAAAGAAAAGAAAAAAAGTTCAGAAATACAATACCTATCTCAAGATCATGCCAAGGGTGTGCAGCAACAGACCTCCGTGACATGGATGAAAGGATCCTTTCATTAAGAGGTGGATGCGGTGCATGATGAGCATTGGTACCCTTCTGCACATTCTCGCTAATGCTGGGTGGTGCCATCTCTGCAGAATGGTCATGGGAAGTTTCAGAATTGCTCTTTTCCATACAGCTTCTTTGAGAGAAGCGAGTGCACCACCAAGGAAACAAGAAAGAAGAGTCAACCGTAACATGGTTACATCCAACGACACATGCCAAATCATGCTAATCCAATTTTGCTAGCAACAGTGGATAAACATGAATTCTATTTACCATAAACCCTTCCTTCAAATAGATGCTGAAGAAGTTGAAAGGAGAATGCAGCATTTCAACTTCACAACTCGCACAACTACAACCTTAAGCCAACTAGACAAGCAGGTGACGCCATTTGATGGAATTTAAGCACGCATAAATCGGCCAGGGAAATCAAAGCAGAGAATAAGCAATTCTTAGGTCCAGCAACAACGGATCCAGACAACTGGGAAATATATTCTTATGTCCAATTCGTTTCCCCACGAACAGCAATAAGAATGCACTCTTGCAGCAGTTCTAGTGCATGACATGCTTTCATCCTCGACGAAGAAGATCCGAATGGATCGAGCAAGCACGTTCAAAGCAGTATACACAGGACGTCTCACAGATCTTGCGGCTGGTCCCAACAAAAGTCAACAAAAAACGGAAATGGAAAAGCCATCACTCCGCTACAGGAACGATGAATCTGGCAGCAAAAACCGCTTCGCCATCAACATTGAGGAAAGAAATCGATCAACCAAACGCGACACAATGCGTGTTTGACTTTGCAAAGAATGTTCGCCAGATCGACGCCGACGGAATAGACCATCGCCACACGCAAGCCCGACTCAGGAGATCAGAACTCACGCAAAGCTAATAACAGAGCGGATAAACACAGATCCACCGCCAAAAAAGACGCGCGGCGCATGAAAATGCTCAGGGAACCAGCATATCTTCGTAAAGAACACGGCATCGCCGCCGCAGACCACCGACACAAAATGACTCCCGGTAATCGGGCTCCAAAAAAAAGAAAAAAACGCACTGCTAGAGAAGCACCGCGAAGATGATGATCATGCGAGCGAACGTCGAGCTGTTGACCACTCCGGCCACGACGGCACAAGACGAACAAGTCAAAAAAAAAAAAAAGAAGACAAAAGAACCGGCCCATGGCCAGCCAAAAAGAAGATCACAAAGGAGACAAGGACACGAGCGACAGTACGAGGAGAAAGCCAGAGAGAACGGGGACGAACCTGTAACTGTCTCGAGCTCCAGCGGGACCTGCACAGAGAGACACGAGACAGAAAACGCACGGATCTCAGCAAAAACGGAAACGCGAAATGGGATGGGGGAAAGAGAGAGCGTTGGGAAAACCACGAAACCCTAAGAGCGACGGACACGGCCGCACGCACCTTCTTCTTCTTCGCCTTCTTCTCGAAGGAAGAGCCGAGCACCTGTAACGACGCTCTTTCTCTCTCTCTCTCTCTACAGAGGAAGCTTGTGCTTGTGCTTGTGCTTGTGCGTGTGCTTGTGCTCTGTTTGTTATGTTCCCGCTTTGAGGCTACAGACGGTCACTTTTTAAAGACCAAATTTGGGTGAAAAAACGGAATCCGGATATTCGTTTCGGAGTTGGGGGGGGTGTGCCGTCGTGGCTCCAGCTGGCCCCGTCCCGTTTCCTTTCTTCTTACAGAGTTTTGGACCGCGTGGGGCCCTCCCCCGCCCGAGACTACGACCGCGTTCCTAACGGTCGTCGTGCGCTGCATTCTCTCCCCTTCTTTCCCCTCTCCCTCCTCCTTTTCTTTTAAGGAATTTCCCCCTCCTAAACTATTATATATACATACATATATTTATCACATGATAGGATCAGTATCACACAAATCCAAACTGATATACCAAATGCCGTATTTAATCTAGACTAATTTTCACATCACAAGTTCAAAATCAATACACATGTATCGCATGTTACATTAATTTGAAAATAATATTGTATAGATATTACCGGTTTGGGACATTTTATGATATGAAAATTAGTTTGGATTAAATGTGGTGTTCATGTATCGATTTGGTATTTTTTGATTGAAATAACCTAACGTAAAATATAATCACCAAAAGCGGAAAAAGACGTGGAAAGATCGTTTTCTACTAATGGACAAATATATGGGTGCGCAGTTAAGCGCACTTTGTGGAGGAAGATCCGCTAATATCTTCCGGGGTATTATAAAGTGTTCATATTGTCCCATCTAAAAAGACGAACGTGATTTCTCCCTTCTTTCCTTTTTGCTTTAAATAATGCCGGTGAATATGGACGGTGGAGAGTCGTGGCTAGACGATTTCTTTTGGTGGACGTGGTCCGGAGCCGCGCACCTCCACATGGCAAAGCGGTTGGAGGGGGCAGCGCTTATCCGGGGGCGGTCTTCAACCGACGGCCGTGGCCGGACGTTCCCCCTCTCCCTGGCTTCACCCGTCTTTTGTCTTTTCATCCACTTTGTTCATTCGATCTATTGACAGAAGAAGAGCGTCGAGAATCGAACGAGCCCTGTCGTCGGGAATCGTAGCATCCCTTCGAAGGGATGCTGGAAGTTCGATCACGACAACGCTCGAATTTTGTTGTCTCGTGAAAGGAAAATGACTTGTTTTTTTTTTTTTCCATTGATCTGTTGCCCGATTCGAGCTTTCACTTATTTTTTTATCGGGCGGTGTAGAAACCTTAATTCCTGGGCTACGACGAATCATGGGATGACGATTGACTAGGACTTTTCAAATCGTGTTCTCCATGGGCCGATGAGTCCGGCGTTGAGCCGGTCGCCTTGATTAATCCGGAATCTAGAAGTCGTGCGCGTAAGTCTTCGCTCGTGCTTTTCAGATTTGGTTGTGGAATTCCGCGCGAGGGCGGAAATTGGACCACTTACGATACAATCTGACATTTACCTATCACTCGGTCCACCCAATAAATTCTGAAAATTCTCCCGATAAATTGCAAAAGGCAACTTGAATATCTCACCTACATCGCCGGCGTCTTACATATTTGAAGAGTATATCAAAATGTAAGATTATACATAAATTTATGAGATTCTCGATTTTAATCATTTAAGATAGAACATACGAAAGACATCGATCACATGAGTCACGTTTTTCTTGGGAACGAAAACACGATGCTTAATTTCTAAGCGATGCCCCAGCACTCCTCTTTTATCATCAAAGTACGATTTCTAGAATGACATTCTTCGATTTCTTTCTCTATTGTAAAAGTAAAGGCGGTGTGTTATTCACTAATTAAGAATGGCCACCGAAAAGCTTAGCGTCGACTTCGAGCACTGCACGTACAAGTGGGGCCGCATGTATTTTTGGAAAAAAAATGAAGAGACGGATGGACCCGCCCGCCCTCTTTGCAGCGATGAGTCAGAAGCGTAATCCGTATGCCGCTTTGTTTACGCAAAGTGCTTTCGAACCTGAGCACATAAAATATGATAGCGTCGCTTGTGTGTGCAAAACGCATCTTCACGAGGACACTTTAGTCATGCCAGCTTTAATTGGATCGACTTGCGAGATGCTGTCAAGTTTATGGTAAGGAAACAGCTTGCACGAGAAGTTGGTCATAGTTGCGTCTGATCCCTTTGGGATCCAAACGGAAGCGTCGCAAGCCATCGACTTTATTCAATAAATCATCGCGTCGACAAGGAAAATGGTACCTATGACTCATCGATCGGAGACTTGATTGGATTGAGTTTTCTTTAACTAGGAGTGGAGATAAAATAAATCGAAGGAAATGTCGCGTAGGCATATTTACTCCCATAAAGTGGCTAGAGGAGAGAAATTATAAATTCCGTTCAATGACGTAGGAAAGTTTTGACCCCCTCCCCCCGAAAAAAAATGAGGTAGGAAAGCTAACAGGACAATACACATGATGACCTATTGCATCGAGTTTATATAATTATGTGTAGCCAGTTGTTCCTTTAGATACGAATATATACATAGATATGCCACTCAAACATACGTGTACGTGAAGAGATCTACCTAATCAGCAACTATATTGAAGATGAAGTTGCGTGTTATTTTCTATCAATTAAAGCTTTTTGATAGGAATCTCTAACATGCTATGGGAATCAGTGATCTCAGAGTTTGATTTCTTCTACCATCATTTTGAATGTTTCATTTCTATCTATATGTGCCAGGATTCGAGAATTTCCCGTTGACATTTGGGTCATCGCAACTTCATAACTTCACCATCACTAGCCTTCGGAGAGAAAAAATATTTAAAACAATCTCTCTCTCTCTCTCTCTCTCTCTCTCTCTCTCTCTGTGAATGAAGAATATTACAGACAACTCATGAAGAGAGTCGAAGGAGATGACGTTGGGGACATGGAGGCCACGGAATGAGGAACGAGGAATGAGGATCAGATTGACCGAGGAGGAAACGATTTGAGGTGGCGTGGAAAACACGACCCAAAGTCACGAGCGGATGCGAACCGATGTCGTCTTATCTTGGAGACGTGTGGATGGTGCGATGAGGAGGAGCTGCGGGGGCAAGCTCATCCAAGTGACTCAGTGCTGGCTCACATCGCTTTGACCCTATGCGCACCACCTAACGTTCCATCTCTTCGCCCTTTTCCCCCGACCTTTGATTGCCTCTTTGACTTTGGAGGCTCGTTCTCTCTTCAATCAATGGAGAGTTCTGTTATCTTGATCGTTCCATTTCCTGGGTATTTTGATTTATCAAAGTCTGCCTTCTAAGTTCATTGTCTTGACTTTGACTCGGTCTTCTCTCTTTCTCTCGATCCAAAGCGCCACGTTAACTGTTAACTTTACCCGTCCCTTACTTCGTCGATGCCCTAGCTAGATTGATGGTAATCTGTTGGTTAATTTCGGGAAACAATTTGCTTCGATATGATTCTTTGGGACTTCATGGCATATCCGATTAACTTAGAATGAGAATTGAAATCTCTGTCCAATTATAGAGGTAATCCGTTAGCATTTTTGGATTTTCAAGGTGGTTGCATCATCCGACTTCGAGGATTTGACGGATTCTATCCAGCTATCATCACTATATGAATTATGTTGTTGCTAATTACAACATACATAATGTGAGGACATCTTATTTAGAAAATAATCGATTTCTATTCATTTCATCGCTTGGATCTCTCTAGTAAGTGGCATATTCTCGGTTGATTTGATTACGTTGTTAATTAGTTGACCGAATGGAGAGTCCACAAATCGAGACAATCCAAATCCAATAGGGTCAAAAGAGTACAAGTTAGTTAGTTTCACAAATCTCGTCCTAAAGTTTTTTCTACACGAAAAATGTTTGCCTCCTTATGCTGTGGTTGGTCTACAATCTTCGTGAAATGAATTTACTCCTACCCATAAAATTCATGGATTACAATTACAAATTTTTTGGGGGCTAGAAATTGGATTGCAATTACATGCAAGTGATAAGTACGGGAAACATATATAAAAAAAAAGTAGAACATAAAGGACAGGAGCTGCCTAACACCTGCCTGTCCAGTAGTCAAAAATTGTACTTTTGGCCATCTCTCTCTTTGTAGTTATGCCTCGGTACTTCTTTGGAGGATAACTTATTGGATATACCTTGAAGGTACCATGAAATTTACCAGAGTCCACTCAGCGGTTGTCGCATGTGCAGACCAAGACCAACTCCTATCATTTTTTCTATTATTTGAAATGGAGATGCTAAGGTAGATCCACCCTGCACAAAATTGCTTGGGCCGGACGAAAAAGCTGTTGCACAGTATACGATTAGGCTCCACAACCGATTTCGTCCGAAACCAAATATGCAAGTACATCCATGGATCCGACCAAAAAAAAAAAAGTACATCCATGGATGAACAGAGTGCAAATCCCTTCTAAGGAAATTTTAGTGTTAAGGGAGTGTTTGAAGGTCTAAAAGAATCGTATTATGACAGCTTTTGTATGCTGTGAGGGATTTCCTCATAATTCATCGGGACAAAAGGAAGATATATGGGAGGATTGAAAATAAGTGGGGTTGTCATGCTCATGTCAAATTTAAAGTTGCAAAAGAACATCCATAAAGTGATTAATTTGTGGCACAACACAACCATGAATTTGTTTCTGTAAAATTATCCATTATTTGTATAGCGGCTAATTTAGTTCCAATCCTTTCAATTGTGCCAAATTAATTCATAAACATTTTAACAATTTGTTAATATAATTATTCCAACAAATTTTGATCACAAATTGTTGGTATGGATATCGGTTGTCTTATGAGATATGATAGATACTAACATGGACATTTCCATTTTTTTTTTATTTGCTCAATTTTCTTCCTTTTCTATTTTCATTTTTTCATTATAGCCAGCCACGATGAAAAAATTTAAAATAAAATAAATTAGTCTACGTCAACGTCGGTTTATGCCACATAAGACAGTTGGCATCCACATCAACAATTTCCCTCCAAAAATGGCCAAAAGGATTATATGGCCCTGTTTGGTTCAGCTTTGGAGATGAGCATTTGGACTCTAAAGTCCCTTGGTCAAATGCAAACGTGTTTAGTTCGGTTTTTTGGGCGACTTTGGTGAGATGCACCGTTGCATCTCCAAGTGACTCTAAAGGCCTTTAGCCAAATGGAGGTCCAGAGGTGCTTTGGGAAGTTGTATTTTGAGAATGCAAGTTTGGGTACTGTTCATCTTCGAGGGTACTGTTCATCAGGCGAGGAAAACCACTGCACGGAGGCCGACGACCGCCGGCCGAGGGTTCCTGCGCGCTGGCGACCGCTGCCTGAGGGTCGCCCGACCCCGGCGACCGTTGCCGGACCTCAGGCGACGTCTGGGTCGCGCGGCCCTGCGTCGCCCGAGGTCGCGCGACCCGGCGCGACGTCGCTGAGTCGCGCGACCCCGCGGCGTCGCTGCCGGCCGCCGATCCGGCGATCCGGCGATCCGGTGGCCGAACTTCAAAAAAAAATAATACAAATGTTTTTTTGTTTTTTTAATTTAATAAAAGTCATTTATAAATGCAAATTTTACCAAACGGTATTTTGGCCAAAGTTGTATCTCAATGCAAATTTTACCAAACGATATTTGCATTTCGAAAAATCCCATTCACCCAAAGGTATTTGCATTTTGGCAAATGCATTCACCAAAAGCCGAACCAAACGGGCCCTATATTAGTAAATTGTGAAAATATTCATAACTAAATTAGCTAGATTGAAAAGTTTAAAATTTTTTTTAGTAATTTTTCAAATTTGTTCTTGAAAATCAAAAACATCTGATAAGGTGGGGAAATTAGCCATGGCCTGAAATTTTTTGGCAAATCAACCCAGAGTAAGTAGAAATCTTGTATATGCAACATGATTGTCAAAATTTCTTACAAGCCGAAAGAACAAATATGATAAGAGGGGGAGATTGTCAAGCTGTCTTTAATCATTTTATAAAATCACACAAATGGAAAATCCGTGTTCTTTCATGCTTTTCAAGGGAGATCAAGAGGGTAGATTATTTTGGAGAGATAGCTTGATTAGATTTATCTATGATTGCTTGGGGGATGTGATAGTGTTCTATATCACTAATGTACTGATAAATACGATACAATTTGTGCACCTTTTATTGGGTTAATCATCGTAGGAAGATTGTTCTATTCGTGTGCTTTTCTGTGGGATGAGACTGCTGATTTCTTGGTGTGGGTATTTGAGTCACTCTTGCAGGCAAGGGGAAACAACGCACCTAAAGCAATACTCACCGATCAACATCAAGCTATGGCAAAAGCTATTAAAATGATGCTTTGGAATACATAATATGTTTTGTGTACTTGGCACATCAGGTAAAATACTGCAAAAACCATTTGATATCTTTATGCAAAACCCCAGTTTGAGTGGTCATATCTCTGAAAACTTTTGTAGGGATGTGAAACAGAGGTTGAATTTGAATCTTTCTAGGAGAAAATGGAAGAGAAATGGGGGATTGAGAGCAACACCTAGGCTGCGAAGATTGTATGACCCTAGGCATAAATGGAGTCCTGTTCTCAGTAGTGATGTATATTCATGCAGCATTAGATCAAGTCAAAGGAGTGAGAGCATGTAGAAGGTCTTTCAGACCATGTTTACTAAAACTGGGAACCTCATTGCATCTATCATTAGGCAGACCAGCTCAAACACATGAGGGAGATTGAAGCCCAAGATGATTACATTACAGCTCTTATGGTAAGCGAAAACTGTCAGTATTGCACGCTGCTTCAGGGTATGCTCGTGCTATATTTTTCAGATTCTATCAAAAGCTTTTGGACAACATGTCAAAATGAGATTTGAGTGATACCACCAGTTTTGAGAATGTAACTTAGCGTGCCAAAGGGTTAATAGATAACATGTTGGGAGATTCAATTCTACTAAATTTTCAGTATATTATGAACTTAAATAATTTGAATCAACTGGGTGGTTGTGGCATCATGCTCTTTTTGTGTTGAATGGGGCTATGGTGGTTGCCAAAATCCTCTCTTCTTATATTTTAAAGATGCAAAGGGAGGGACTGTGAGCAACAACTCTTCTCAAACCTCACGAGATTCATCAAAGTTTAGTCGTTTCTCGACATTGAATGCAAAAATATTCTGAAGGGAACACGAGAACCGCATTGCGCGATTTGGAGCTCACAGCGGTTGACATTTCAAAATCTGATTGCTGTTGCGGATCTTGACGAGGCTACTCGCTCAGTTGGCGAAATGGCAATGTCAGACACTCTTCGGAAGAAAGCAAAGGGAGCAACTTGTGGTAGACTTAAGAGCTTGTTGCAAAAAAATAGAGAACCCACCTTCCTACGGCACAACATCAACACCAGTACTAAGTCAAGATTAGACATGTAACCTGTTATGTTTTATATAATGAGTTTAGCTCAATTAATTTATGTTGATCTTGTAATCTTTTTGCACAAACTTAGTCTTAATCTTTTTGAGATTAAACTTCGTTTTATAAGAGCTATTGTACCATTATTGAGATTGTTAAGATTCGAAGAGCTATTGTATCATTATTGAGATTGTCTTAATCTTTTCATTACTTATCAAATGTAGATGTTGGAGTATAACAGGCCATTCGTGAGTCTTCTGACTCGGGTACTATACTATCTTTGAGGACTTATCCATACAAAAGTGGACACGTGATTCTATTTATTCAACAGGGCTCATCAAATTCTTGTGAACATTCCCATGACAAGTATGGCCGATGAGACTATGGGAGGGAGAATTACCCAAAAAGTCCTAAACCTATTGCAATTGTGCCAATTCAGTCATAATTTTTTTTGGCCAATTTAGTTCTAAACCTTTTATAATTGTGCCAATTCAGTCCATCCGACCAAAATTGACCGGCCAAGGATAGCCAGCCAATGAACGCTGATGTGACAATTTTTAAATATTTTTTTGAATTTTTGAATTTTTTTTTTCTTTTTTTTTCCCCACCTTCTCCTTCCTCTGGCCGGCGAGGGCTGGCAAGGTTAGCCTCGCCGGCCACTGGCGAAGGCGAGGCCGCCATCGCCACATTTGGTGAGGAGCCTTGCTGGCCACCAGCGAGGTCGACCCTCGCCAGTGGTCGGCGAGGCTGTCGTCACCAGATCTGGCGAGGAGCCTTGCTGACCACTAGAGAGGTCGACCCTCGCCTTGGTTGGGTGAGGCCTTGCCGGATCTGGCGAGGGTCGAGCTCGCCAACCCTCGCCTTTGGCCTACCAGTGGGGGCGAGCCTTGCCATTGGCCGATGAGGCTGACCTCACCGGCCCTCGCCTCCAAGTCGACTAGGGAAGGAGAAGATGGGGAAAAAAAAAAAAAAAGAAAAAAATTCAAAAATTTAAAAATTCAAAAAAAATATTTAAAAATTCGAAAAAAATATTTAAAAAATGCCACGTCAGCGTTCGCTGGACGGCCGGCGTCCACGTCAGTGTCGGATTTTGGCCAAATGGATTGAATTGACACAATTGTAAAAGGTTTAGGATTAAATTGGTCAAAAAAAAAAAAATTTATGACTGAATTGACACAATTGCAATAGGTTTATGACTTTTTTGATAATTCTCCCGACTATGGGACTTGATACTGAAGGCTCACATGGTGATTCGTGATTGGTTTTATTCATCATGTTTTCCGGACAATTTGCATTATGTGGCAATTATTAATAGCCAACTAGTCATCTGAAATATCATAGTTCAAAACCCTTAAGCCGTAGGTGCATTTCCTCTTGGTTATTGGCTTCGATGGATGTCCGTCTAATTTACCACTTTCTTTCTTTTCATTCATGGAAGAGGTCTATGCATGGTTCTATTGAGTTAATTAGGACTCTATTGCATCCAAAACTGCACTAGTGAGTCCTAGAAGATTTACAGAAGTAACTCTTCATGTAGCATTACCAAATAATAAGTACCACCATATTTCTAGGATGTAGAAATGAAAGATAAATTTGAAATCATCTTGTAGTTTTTAATGAAAATAGAATGCGCTGGTCCTACCAACTTTGTGTAGAGTGGATTTCACTTGACATGTACATCTCAAATAAAAAAAACTGAACGAGTTGGCCTGGCTATGCACACATATCAATTGGTGAGTCCATTTGAGTACAACTTATGTTTTTTTTATTCATGGAAATGATGGAATAATTTTTTTTTTTTTTTTTTATCAACTATGGAAGTAAGCGAGAGCAAGCCTTTCTCGCAATTGGCATATAGGGATTCTTCGAGAATGGAACCAAAACATCAAGATCACAAGCTTTGTTCAGGTTATGACCCGAAATAATCGTGGCGAATCTAGGTGGTGGGATTAGCAGAAAACAATGATTCTTGTCTTGGCTCACTTCGACTTTTCACTTTTGCTTTTTTGAAAATTTTATGATACTTACAATTTGATTTTTATTTAACACGAAACATTGTCAACTTCTCAAAAAATTCAAATCTTGACCTGTCGAATTGCATATATATATATTTGCAATTTTCGGACTTCAAAATAATCCTGTCCATTTTCAGATTTTTAAGGGAAAATCAGAAGTAGAAGTTACAAGTAGATGGAAAAATCTGCCCCAGATGATTCTTTTTTTCTTTTGTTTGGGCCCAACTTTTGTATTAGGACAGTATATCAACTCGAGTTGGGCCGAAAACTGTCGGAGACAAACTGTCAATACTATTTCTCGGCCTGGTCCTCGTAGACCTGAATATGTTGGACAAGAAAGAAAAAGAAGAGGAGCAAAAAATGACTGTTTATTGTAGGAGTGCAAATTGCCAGATTGGCATAATGTTTGGTCTAGCACTTGACTTGTTTGTTGACTGTGGAGATGGCAACACCGATCAAAATCCGATGTTTGATTCATATTAAGTATGCTATAGGAATTTTGGTAACACCATAGTACCTAAATTGAGTTAAGAAAAATAAACCTATTTAAAATGTAAGCTTAAGAGGGTTGCCTATTGACTCACTTTTGATCCAGAAAAATAACAATTATGCACTTTCGACGGAGTTCTAGCCGCCTATATGACCTTGATGTTTGGAACAAGAACATGTGTACCTAGAGTCGGAACCCAAGTCTCAAAATCAGGACCCCAGAGGGTTGAATCAAGGTCCCCCTTTGGACAGACCAGGGTCCAAGGTACCCCATCCTAGCTCCTTGATGCTCGGATCTGTCGCCTCGGTTGCCTGACCCGGTTTTAGGGCTCCTAGTCGTGTGGCAGAGGACTTGAGTTTGGACCTCAATGCCTTAGGCCATGTGCTAGGTTGCTAGCATCGAGGAGCCATGGGCAACCATAGAGATCTCGACTCGATTGTTATTGCACGAACCTTGTTACTAATAACTTGGGTTTAGTTGCAGTAGTATTGGTCTGGCCACATGGTCTAGAGTTTGACTGCGAGGGATTAGGGCCAAAGTGTGGCCGTTAGGGTCCTAGATCCAACCTATTCAAGACCCGTGACTAATGCGTGTGGTCCCGATTTGCTAACAGTTGGATAATTCTAGATTGTACCAAATTAAATACTAACTGAAGAGATCTGAACGGGTTTATAAGAGTATGAGTTTTGGTATGTTGGGTTGGATTGGCCATATAAAAATAAAAAATGTATACGAAGATTTGATGGTTCAATACAATTAGAAGGCAATCTAGACCGCTAATTTGCTCCCTCTTCAATTTAACATGGAGACAAAAGATAATCTAGTAAGCAAAATGTTGAAACTTAATTGCTGGTACTGCATACTATATAATTTTTTATTCATATATTAGTACTGGAAGTCGTAATAAAAGAAATTTTTGGATCCATTTGATATGTGAACATTTCATGTTGGACTATGCCCATACAATAATATATGGGGATGTTCCGGCAATAGCAAATGAATTGAAATATCTTGAAATAAAATGATTCTTCAAGTCTGTTGGTTTTGTGTAAAATCAATTTCTAGAAAATCTTTTCATCGTTTCACATCATTTCCATCCCTCGATAAAATGAGTGAACAGGAAAAACATCTTCATGATCATAGAAAACTTATGATTAAATTCTGCAAAATTGACCTAGACTTCTTAAAAAATTCGAATTTCTTCACCGTCCATGCCCGAACCAGGATCTCGATGGTCAATTCAACGAGCAAAAGAAAGATCTCTTTAGCCTTTGCAATCGAAACTCCATGCGAGAGAAATATATTCTAAAATTTCGTTCAAAGGTGTATCCTACTTTCCTCGAAGAGTCTCTCATTATCTCGGCACATACATCAAGCTACAAAGAAGAGTATCCTTTTCACTTCCCGATGATATAAGCGAGGCGCCATTCCTCACTCTCAATGGAAAACTACAAAACACTTTGTTGCATGATTCGATGTTTTACCACTTACGGGATGAGCATGGCCATTCTGTCCATAATACACACCTTTCCCAAAAGTCCATGGCAATGAGCAAACAGAAAAGATAACCCGCTCTTTTCCTTTGGCGTATGTTGTCATCTGTCACCACCTTTTCTTGTCTGCTCGATCCATTCATTGCCAAGGAAGAAAGAAGTGCTTGTCTATTCATGGGTTTCCCCGGGATTGGAATGCAGATATTCGATTCCATGTATTCTTCAAGGCCACGTCGCGTGTAGATGTTCTCTCTTGTGACTTCCGACATTCTATAGCTGGCTCCTTCAAGGACTAATATGTTGTCGTAAAGCATCCTAATCCCGCATAAATATCTCAATATTTTCAAAAGAATGGTCGGGTTCAGATTATTTTGAGATACGGTTTCTCAAGAGATTGCAAGAACTCCTCTTCTACCTCTAATCCATAATAAGTATATAGTCGCTCGTAAGCACACACGAAGCAATACATGTTCTCAATCTTATCCTACTTTGAAAATAGACAAATGAGTGTGGGGAGGATATAACAAATTAATATTGTCACCATCCCAGCGTCAAGAATTACTAAATAACTAGTATGCTTACTCGTGCTTCATGTGGGTTTTGTGTGTGTGGATATTATGTGTTTACTAAAATTACTTCCTTACTTTTGCATTTTCAATTTACGAGAACTTTTTTTAGAGGTATAGAAACAACAATAATCATAAAATTTTATAATCTGAAAGAATTATCACTTGGAAGCAATACATATCATCAGATAGATAATAAATACAGTATTAAATATCTCTTACATGATAAATTCTCGGACTATTCTACTTAATCCGGCTCTATTGTTTGATAATTTTTATAAGTAATTATTACCCTTCAAGTTAAATTAACTGTAATACTGTATTTTTCTACATGTTGTATTGGATGGAAATGAAGTAATTTTATTCTCCATGGTGTATTAAAATGCGAGTGACAAGGCCCATTTTTCTCTTTATATTATTCTACAAATACATTGGCATGTTTTTCTGATACATACCACATAACATCTCCTGCACAATAGAGTCAAGTTTACGTAAACTTATAGACATAATTACTTGCTTATTCTTGTAAAATTAATTTACTTTTTATGACGTTAGATATTACTAAAATAGATGTAGTATCTATAGCCATGTTATTATTTTTCCCGAAAATTCTTATATATTTTAAAAAATATTTTCTCATTCTCATAGTAGTCCAATATGCTACATTTTATCAGGAGATTTTCCTCTTAACTTTTTTTTTTTGACGAAACTTTTAAGACTTTATCTGAATAAGATAATACTCATTTTCATTAGAATCGACTGCAGTTAATGTGATCACTTTTCGTATAATATGGTAGATTATATTTGATTTGGAAATTAAATAAAAAATCATAAAAAGAAGAAATAACAAGAATATAATAATAAGGGCAAAACATTTGCTGAAAAAGGCCCGAGAACAGAAAAGTGCTTGGAAACGCACCTAAACGATAGATTTTGGGGCCCGAAAAGATTGCAGTTCGGGACCCAATTTGGCCAAAGTAGTGCATTTAAAACGAGATTTTTGTAACTAGGTATTGTAGGCCTCATAGCTCCTCCCTAATAAAAAAATTGTGGCTAGTTTATTGCACATTGCATGAATTATTCTCTCTAAGCCCGTTTTCCGGGTTTATGCTCGTCTGAACTTATGAAAATTATTTTAGCAGCCGCGTCCACGTCAAGCACATTAAGTCTTGTAACTTCATAGATTAAGAGGATCCGATTCCAGCTTCTTTTACTGAGGAATCAGGCCACTAAGGCCTAAACCTAACGCCTCTCAATGAAAGTGTCGGTGCCTAGTTGATTGCCTTTTGAGTGAACTCAACTAAAGGTCGCTAACATGACTTAAAAGTGGGGTAAGAAAAACTGAAGAATATTTGGTAGCATCAGGAACACCAGAATTAAGTTGTTTTGAGCTATGTGGAGTGGAGAGATAAAAAGCTCAGCTTGAGCAGGAGGGAAACAGTGACTATCGAAGGCTTCTTTTACTGTCTGCCGCTAATAAGACTACTCCATGGACCTTAAAACTAGGGTTGGCAACCGGACTGGGTACACCCAGTTCTTGGACCGGCCCACCTGAAAAATAGGGTCGGGAACCTGTTCTCATTGAAATTGGTCCGGGAACTGGTTCCCAAAATTCGGAACTGGTTTAAACCGGTCCGGGAATAGGTTCCGAGTGATTATCCACTCGGAAACGGGTTCTTGGACCGGTTTTGGAACCAGTTCCCGGACTGGTTTTGTAAATAGAGGTCTAAAACCTTTTTTTTTCTTCCAATTTCTATTCTTACTCCCGTAATCACACGACATTTTTCCTCTTAGCTCTTTTAAACACACACGACATTCCTCTTTTGTCATTCCTTTTCCTCACTCGCTTCCCTCCCTCACCGGCTCCCTCTTGCATCGTTAGATGGACGGACTGTGATTCTTGTGTATCACATGGATTGACTTGCCTAATTTCTCTTTTGTAGGAGGAGTTATGTTTGCATAAATGAGTAGCTTCATGTAGTAGTTGTGGGGATAAGACTAATATTAGACCATGTTTGTTGCTAATTCTTTGCCTTATGATTTTATTTATTATAATTAGCCTTGTGGATCCTTAATTTTTCATTTAATCAAAATTTTTATGTATTTATTTATTACAAGTGCTTAATGTTTCAATTCAAAATAGGAGAATTACGTTATTTTCTCGCGTATTAATATAAAATTCAAAGTCGTATAGGATATATATTGCAAAACAGGTTTCAGTGGAAACAATGTTGACCCTGGAACCGGATCGGAAAAATAGGGTGGGTCGGGTACATGGTCCAATACAAACAGAGTCAGATATAGGGTTCAGAAAAGAGGAACCGGTTATAACAGGGTTGGGTACAGGGTCCAGGTCTAGACCCTATCCACTCTGGACCCGATCATCTCTACTTAAAACTGCTTTGTCTGAATTCTGAGATGTAAAATTCGAGGGCATTCCCAAAGACGAGGGAATAAAAACTTTCTCTCCAATTGAAAAGACAGGATGTGCAGGCATCGGCACATTAAAATAAGGAACTTATCCAGATTAGATGCCGAGTTACTGAATTACTGCCGAAAGTCTTTGTCGGAAGCTTGCTTTCTATTAATTAAACATGGGCTTCGTACAATATTTAGAATCGGCACGTCTATTGAAGGCTTCTTTTACTGTCTGCCACCAATAAGACGCTCCTTTCATCATTCATGCTTTTCTCCGCTGTGCAGAATTTTTATGCATTTGAGTAGTCAATTTTGTTAATTTAATAAGTTTGTTATTCGATAAAAATAACTTTCCTATTCATGCTTTTCTCCGCTGTGCAGAATTTTTATGCATTTGAGTAGTCACTTTGTCAGACATCATCACTCCACAAGGAGGAAGCAATTCTTGTCTAAGGTTGTTTGGTCGGGGCATTTTGATCGAGGCTTCTGTTTGGCCAAAACTAATGATGTTTTCAACTGGAGGGTAAAAATATTTTGTTTACCGACAAACTGAAAGAAAAGATCTATCCAAAATTTTCGTTCCAAACGAGGACAAAGTTTATTTAGAAAGAAATTCAAATAAAAGCTTGAGATTCTATCATTTCTTTTTAGAAAATAATTCAAATTAAATATTATCTCAAATAAAGACATGAAGTAATCAATTTAGTTTCAAATAAATAATGTCATGAGCTTATTGGCTGGCGCACATACGACTCATTTGCTTATTCCGGCGACAACATTAAGGGCAATTTTATCCAAAATTTTATAATATGACCCGAAGTTAGAGTTCATGCTCAATCAAAAAGCCCCCTGGTCTCAAACAAAAGAGCCCCAAAATGTTAACTCCTTTTGAACTTACTAACAGCAGAAATTTCAAATAAATACACAAAACTCTTCAAAGCTAGTAACTGAAAAAGTTGAAAAAATCAAAATTCGGACCTATAATATAAGGAGAAACCGACACACCACAATTTGGGTCCCTTTCTTTTCGTATCAGGAGGCTTTTCGGTTGAGCATGAACCCTAACTTTCAATTTGGGGCTCTTCAGGGTCATAGTAAAAAATTTTGGAGAAAATTGCCCCTGATGTTGCCCCAAATTAGCAAGTAACTAGCATGTGCAATTCGGCCGGTGAGCTAGAGGGCCTATTTAAGATTAAATTGGCCACCTCATGTCTTAATTTAAGACATGTCTAAGCCTTCTTTTTGAAAAAAGTGACTCAACCTTATATCCTCATTTAGTATTTTTCCGTTAATAATAAGACAATAGGAGCTTACTTCTTAATGTTTAAAACAGTAGAACTAAATTTTTATTCACATTGAAATTTATTATTTGTTTGCTTAATTAAAAGCGGACTTGTTAAGTAATTTTTTTCCCATAATGAAGGCCTACTAGCTCAAATGGATTTGTACTTTCTGAACTGGAAAGTTCTCTCACGTTCTTTGTCCACGAATTTGTACATTTTGGTTAGCTCTCATGGATGTATCCGTCTTTCTATCAGCTTTTTCAGCTCTTGATTTATGATTTTCTAGTTATGCGATACTAAGCGCAAACTTAAAACCTTCAGGCTGCGTTTGGCAGTCGGGATAAAATTCGGGATAGGATATGATTTATCCTATCCTACGTTTGATGCTTAGTCAGGACAGGATAAAGTCGGATATAAGGGGGATATAGACAGGATAAAATTATCCCATGGGGGAGATGGGATAAAGATGGATAGGATTTCTAATGTCCATAATAGGAAAATTATTTTTATCGAATAACAAACTTATTAAATAAACAAAATTGAAATTATATTTCAATATAAATAATATTTGAATTCTAATTTAAGAAATAAAAATTAAAAAAATATTTTTAATTAATCATATTTTAATTTATATATTCAACTTTAATTCTATCTTATAATAAACCTTCAATCTATAAATTAAATATCTATATTTATTATATATTTTAAGTATTTTTGTATTTTAGGTATGTTAGTACAATTTACTATTTGATAAAATTTTATTAAAGAATGAGGAAAGGGGAAAAAAGAAATAATAAGAAAATAATATAAAAAAAGGAAAAATAAAATAAAAATAAACTAAGGAATAGTGTTACGAGAGATTTTCACCATATCCGTTTATAAACATTTATATTCATTTATAATGATATGCCATTTATATAAAAAAAAAAAAAATGCACATGATATAATGTAAACATATCCAACTTTAATACTGCGATTCACCAAATAATGATATGATATAAAAAAATCTCAAGATTTCATATCCTATCCTATCCAGTCTTATCCCGATTAGAAATCCGGACGATTAAACGTAGCCTCAGGGTTCACGTCCTCCACGGCTTGTTCACAGAAACTATCTAGGCACTACTTTTATACATTGTCTCTATTGACAAAAAAAAAATATATTTGAAGGGGTAAGTGCAAAGGCAGGATTTCAGATTTTGATTGTCCATCAATCGACGACTCAAGACTAGTTCAATGTGGCTGCCACGTGAAATATTTTGGTTGTTAACCACGTGTCATGTCCTAGGGCAAATTCTATTGATGGCAAGATCGAAACCCGATTTAAGCCCTTCTAAATCCTATATCACCGTTTGAGCAAAATAAGATCTTAAGTTCTCAATCGATCAGTGACCAAAACCTTCGAATCATATTTTGGCACTTATCCCTACATGTGCATGTACTATGTACCCTTAAAAAGGATCAATCAACGATATCTAATTATTTCACCGTGAAAATCATTTAAGCGCACCCTACGCAAAATATTTAATCCATGCATCAGAGGCATGTGAACTCTAACTGGACTCCATGAGTGTACGGAATTGTGCGGCATTAACTCCTAGTTATCCAAAAAGAAAAAGGCGAGATTCCGTCAATAGAAATAAGCAAAGCAACGTTATGATATTATTCATCACACCGGCTTTAGGCATGTAAAGTATGGGGCCATTATTTGTTCCATAATCGAATAAGACGACAGCCAAAAGTCATGTTAGGTGGATCATCCATGAACCTGTTTAGATTTGATGGTGAAGGAAATCGAACTAATTGTGCTACGTTAACTTTAAGTCTCCATTTATTTCACCAAAAATAAATAATTTGGAAAATATAATCCTAATAATGATCATTGTATCACTTCACTTAAAATAGTTAGTGGAGGAAAAATGTTTGTTGTTATCAACAATAATTTATATCCAAAAATTTTCGTGGGTAATAAATTCCTTCATTTTTATAAACGATACAAATGATTATATTTAAGAAAATATTTTTTGAATCATTTGCTTTTTATTAAACAAATGGAGTCTAAGAATCTTCTATCAATTTCAGGAGAGTATTAATTAAAGATGCTTGCTATGTGGAATCCACGAGAAGGTAGAGATTCCTCTAATTAGATTCCTCCTTTTTTATTTATTCCACAACTATCGAACCTTTAACAAGCGATGTGTGCTTGAAGCTTTCCAATGAGAATGACGAACTTCCCAAAAGGAAAAATGTTGACAATATTAAATAACCTACAATAGCAAATGATTCTCCTATCAGAACGAAGGAAAATAGAGCCCCTTATCTACGAATTCACACCTAAGTTTTCGCAAACTCTTTTTTCTGCTTTTATCGTTTGTCGAAAGGCTTTCGCAAATTCATATATTCATTAGATGAATATTTTCTATCATGTAGAAACATAGTTGACAACGATTTAAAGATAAAATCCAAGGCTACACTAAGACACGATCATCATGAGGATTTAATTTGTACTACAATCTTCACTATGGTAGTTCGCCTCTCACGATGCCACTACAGCAGAGGTCATCACCTGTGGCAGCCAACACCGACTTGACCCCTTCGTCTATCGTTGTCCCTCACCCTATCATTCCTCCTTCCTTTCTTTATTATTTTTGAAAACTAAAATTCTATAAAAACAAAATTTTAGGTCCCCATAGCTCGAGAGGTGAGAGAGGCTCAGGACCACCTAATACTGTTATTAGAGCCCAAGTTGCCAATAAGTCTGGACTCAATAGTTACACGGGAGAGTTATGGGTTGTTGCATCTCTGACCTAGGCCCAATTTGTGAAGGGGAGATTGTTGAGGGAGGTGTAGTAGTTGGTTTATAAGTGTAACGGAAAGCTTCACCTCTTGAGCTCATTTTTGGGGTAAGAGAGGCTCAAAACCACCCAATACTTAGGTTGCCAATAAATCTAGATCCAAAGTTACGGGTTGTTGTGTCTCTAACTCAGACCCAATGTGTGAGGGAGAGATTGTTAAGATTGTCCCATATCAGTTGTGGAAGAGGCTGGTGGTTGGTTTATAAGTGTGAGCAAAAATCTCACTTTTTGAGCTAGCTTTTGAGATTAGAGAGACTCAAGAATACCCAACACTAGTATCGCAGTCCAAGTTACCAACAAGTCTAGACCCAATAATTACATAGGGAAATTATGGGTAATTGGGACTAGTGGTCAGTTTATAAATGTGAGGGAAAATCTCTATCTCTTGAGCTAGCTTTTGAGGTGATTGAGGTCAAGACCACTTAACACCAAAAAAAATAAAAATCATAATACTACGAGAGTATTCCTCCTCTCTTTTCCATTTCCTTCCCTTTCCCTCCTTTAATAATTCTGTGTGCTTTTTCTACCTCCGGTCAGAGAGACCCTCGACATCATAAAAGCATATACACTCAGCCAGCACTTCATCCTTGACTCGAAAGGATAAAAAAACACAATAAAATAGTGTTGCCACTCATGATTGCTGGAAAAGAGATAAATTATGAGGTTAAGTAGGAACAAGGCAAGAGAGACTGACCCATTAGTCATATTGCACATTCCATTCAACAAAAGATAAAGCGCAAGGAAACAAAACCCCCCACGAGGAAACTGTGGGTGGTGGGACTGTATTATATGCTATCATTGACCATGCATTTTTGCTTTCCAAACCCAGCACAAGTAGCTGACAAAAAAAAAAAAATATTTTTTGGGTACGACCCCTTTTTTGTGGAAAGATCGGTGGGCACCCAAAAATAGAGGTGATTATCCACAATTAAACAAACAGATTGTGATCATCCAAGAATATTCATCAATTCTTCATAAGAAGATTCTGCTATTAATTAATGGTGCATGAACGAGAAAGCTGGCATGCAAGTTGGTACATTGGCAGAAGCTAGTGGCTTATGGTAGGAATGAGAGAGAGAGAGAGAGAGAGAGAGAGAGAGAGAGAGAGAGAGAGCTTTGAAGTTGTCAAGAGAATAGGGAAGTGGAGAAGTGGGGGGCAAAGAGAGAGACATGGTTGGTGGATGGTTGTCGGCAACAAAATTTGAAATGAAATCCTTGGAAGCATGGGAATCAAAACACCAATGTGAAAGAATGATCAGGTTTTGCATGAAGGATAACTGGAGGCAATGCTTGATAAGTTTTGCATTAAGGATAACTAGAGGCAATGCTTGAAGAATGATCAAGTTTTACGTCCGCGCGAGCTGAATAAAGGCAATGGGCAATAATCAAACGAAAGGGATGAAGTGGGTGGTCGGGAACATACTTTTTTACCTTCTTTTTGGCGAGGGGAGAATGCTTAATAAGTCAGTTAACGATTTAAAATTGATTAGGCATATTTTTCTTCTATTTTCTCTGGACGATACTATTCTCCCCTTCCTTCTATCTCCTATGAACCTGCAGCATTTTTGCCATAGTGTGTAATTGAGATTCTCGGATTGTGAGTGTTAAGGCAAAATGGTAAGAGTCAATATCACCCCTCAACTACTTCTCTAAGTTAGAGTAATTGTGGATGTGAAGATATAACGGTGAATTTAGGGAGTACATCATAATGATAAACTTGCTTTGCATATAATTTCTTATAGTCTAAATCGATAAGTTATAACCGCATTGTAAACTTATTTAGTAGACGAATAGAGAATAGAACATAAGAATATCCATAGGCACAAAAGTTTCGTTTTATAATTGATTCAATAGTTTGGAAGTTTGAGAATCCAAAGACAAAAAGACCTATATTTAAATAAAATTTTCTTTTATGCCATGAAATTGTTGTTAAATTCTTTATTAATGCGTACTTTCACATTGTATTTTGTGCACAACTCATCATGATGTAGGACACCAGCTCAACCAAGTAAATATGCTAAATAAGTTTCTTCAGAGACTGACTATAGACTTATGTATGCAGGAACCGCATATTTCAACTATATCAAATTTTTATTACATAAGATATACCGTCTCCCAAGAGATTATGGAATTATCTAAAATAGAAACTTCAAATTTCATATGGACACATCAAATTAGAAAACCCTTGTCATGTCAGATATATTGAAATATGCCGATAAAAATGTGTTCTTCGTGCTTAGCATAGGGCAGTCTAATGCCAACTGGTGAAAAAAAAAAGCTTAATAAGTAAACTGAGATTATATATAAACCTTAAGTTTTTATCGATAGAATTAAATATCTCTCTTACTGTAGAATGATCGCCCCCTCAAAGTTACGTAGGTCAAATTCTTAGGTGTTGAAAAGGGTTGCCTCTATGAATGATCCCCACATTTTTCGGGTTTTATCTTGTCCAACCAAGACTTGATTATTCAAATGCAAATCCCCGAATTGCAAAGCAAGACAAGAACTTCAAAAAAAAAAAAAAAAAAGGAGTTTTCCAGTTACAGAAATTCACGAGTTAAAAATTCACGACCGAGACTTGTTTAATCTTGTCATCAATGGTTTGTTCGAAAAGGCCAAGGCCGGGGCCAACAGAAAAACCTATGGAGACGTCACCTCAACTTTTATTTATTCATTTATTTATTCGAATAGAGCCCTCTCAATTCTCAATTACTTGACTCAATCTGTTGTCCTTCGTGGAAAGCATGCATATAAAAAAATTGGCTTGCGTGTGACAAACCCCCTCAAGTGCGGCTTGCATGCAAGCTGGATTATGAGCCACACTAGAAATAAACTGAGGTGAAAGCTAATTTCAATATCATATTAGAATATTCAAACCAAAAAACTCTAGCCATCAAGTGAAAAAGAAATCATATATATCATATAAAATTGTAAAAAATTAATATGTGATGCTTTTAACGCACAGGTTTATCATTGCATGGACGTGGAAAGTTCAGCTGCAAAGTTAACTCCAAAAACACTTTAAATTATATAACCAAGGATTTCTAGAAGAAATATCGGCCATGAAAAAAAGAAGAAGAAAAAAGAAAATATCTCACAAAAGCGAGTTTGAAATCTTAAAGGACATGATTGTCGACAAAGTGCAGGACAAGGATTCGAATCAATGTATCGAAACCAGCCTGACGAGTGACGCGATATCCATTACTTACGTGCCTCTAGACTAATTCCTTTCCCACTCACCCTTTCGTCCCCTCACAAAACCACATACAGTAAGCAAATCGCACAAAGGGGTCGCTCTCTTTCCTGAAGATGTTTTGAAGCTCGCCCTACAACACTGCTCTTGATTGGCGAATTAGGCACTGTTTGGCACTGTTTGATATCAAACAGTGCCTGATTCTGATTTTTATGTTCCCGAGATCAGTTTGGGAACATAATAGTGTTTGGTAAAATTTTTGTTCACGGGAACAAGTTTCTATTTTTTTTTTGTTCCGGAAGTAGATTTGGAACAGAATCAAGAATTAAAAAAAAATTGATTCATATTCCGAGAACAAATCTAAGAATCAAAACCAATTCTTCTTCTTCCTTTTCTCTTTTCTTCTTCTTCATTGACTGCCATCCCACGATTGCTGTCCGCCGCCGTCGATCGCCGACAATCAGTCCAACAAGCTCGCCCGAGGCAAGCCCAGCCACCGGCTAGGTTGGGTAAGCCTCTTGATCTGGCGAGACCGAGCCTCGCAAAAAGAAAATAAAAAAAGAAAGAAAAAAAGAAAAGAAAAAAGAGTAAAAATTAAAAGAAATTGATTTGAAACAAAATCAATGAGCACGGTACCAAACGCAATTCTATTATAAAATTAGAAATTTTGGATAGATACCAAATGACTTAAAATGCTTAGAAATTGTTCCCGGAAACAAAATAAAAAAGAATAATTTTTTATTAGAATCTGTTCCCAAAAACAGAATCGTTATCAAACGCGCCCTTAAAATAATAATTGATCGTCCTCGATTCCTAGTGGAGCCCCAAGGTTTATCAAAAGTGTGTGTGGACGCGTGTTATATAAAGGGCTCCGGTTTTCATTGCCAGATGCACCCTCCACGAACAAAACCCATCGTTGCCAGTTCAATACATTTCCTCCAGCAAGCACACAGAAGGAGAGGGAAAGGATAAGATAGAGAGCAGAGCGATGGACGCGAAGAGGTTGTTTCACAAGCTGAAGCCCTTCCTCGCTGTGGTGTTCTTACAGTTCGGGTTAGCGGGGATGGACATCCTCTGCAAGGCTGCCCTAAACAAGGGCATGAGCAACTACGTGCTCGTCGTCTACCGCCATGCCGTCGCGACGATCGTCATCACCCCTTTTGCAGTCATCATGGACAAGTATCTCTCTGTCTCTCTCTCCACCTTATAATCTAAACTAATATATGTGAGAACTGCTTCCCGAATTTGTTCCCAACTCGACGATATTCCTGTATCAATGACAAGCTTTGATAGCTTTATTCGGCGGAGTCTTGTTATACGTCCGTGTTGTTTTATCGAGCGAGTTTTATCGGGCCAACACCTCCACGTTTTCTTCGCTTGGTTTGGTTTTGGTTAAATGCGAACTCTTGACATTGGATTGATTAATCATGTGAACATTTCTTCTTCAGGAAAACAAGGCCCAGAATGACACTCCCCATCTTCATCAGGTTGATGGTGCTGAGCTTATTGGAGTAAGTACGAAATCAACTTATTATCGCCACAAATTACACAATCATAAGGTTTCACGAGAAATTGTTCTTGACCACCTTTGACGTGTTGTTCCATTCTTCTCTCTCTCTCTCAGGCCGGTCATCGACCAGAACTTGTACTATTTGGGGATGAAGCACACGACGGCGACATTCGCAGCTGCCATGTGCAACATACTTCCGGCCATCACCTTCGTCATGGCTTGGATCATGCGGTAATGAACGTGTGCTGACTCTGCTCTCGACACAAGCAAATCACTCTATCGTGACCATTAGACTCTCATACGCATCTTCTAGTAGTATCATCACTCTTTAACCACAAAGGGATGTCAAAATATGCTAGAGCTTTTGCTAGAAGTGGACCATATCTTGGTCCGACATACAAACCTGAGCGCCCCCCCCAAAAAAAAAAAAAAAAAAAAAACAATATCTCTGCTTTTGAAGAACGATAAATACACTCTATCTATCGCGAACATGATAAGATAGTTCTTTCATCATAAGGTCTCGAATTCTTTTGATTTGCAATTGGATCAGATGATGATGCGTGTAGCTTTTTAAGACAATGACGTATCAATCGCTATTGGCGTAGGCTTGAGAAGGTGAAATTGAAGAGTATTCGGAGCCAAGCCAAGGTGTTTGGGACACTAGCGACGGTTGCCGGAGCGATGATCATGACTCTAATTAAAGGCCCTGTTCTCGAACTATTTTGGACAAGAGGAGGAGGGACGACCGCCAACAACATTCGAAACGGGAGTGCTGCTGGTGAGATCAGCCTCCAGAACTCCATCAAGGGTTCTCTCATGATCACTGCCGGATGCTTCAGCTGGGCTTGCTTCATGATTCTCCAAGTACTTAATCTAATATAGTCGATCTTCTCATGTTGGATTCGTAGATAAAGTTTTTTCAAGTTTAGTGCCTTACACTCTCGAAAGAGATGCTTTTGAAGATCGGCGCGGGATGAGGGTAAATCATAACCAGCAATACACACTAACCGTGTGGTTTTTTTTTGGTAACTTCCAACAGGCGATTACGCTACAAACATATCCAGCTGAGCTCTCTCTTACTGCTTGGATATGCTTCTTGGGGACGGTCGAGGGTGCCGTTGTGGCTTTGTTCATGGAAAGAGGAAACGCCACCGTTTGGTTCATACAATGGGACACCAAATTACTCGCAGCTGTCTATAGTGTGAGCACTTGAACTTAGTGATTACTCAATTAATTTTATTTTACAAAATGACCTGTGAAACTTAGGAGAGAGATTATAATGCCTTCCACTATTATCACTTGTTGTCGTTGGTGATCTTTCATCGTGAAGTTCCGCAGGGAATTAACTGAACCCTGGCCATTCTGTTTTTCTCATGTATAACTTCGTTGATTTCAGTATTTTCGAGTAACCAAGGTGAATTCTCGACAGTTTCACCCACTGATTTGGATAACTGCATATATTTTAGGGATAACGAAAAATACTAACATGGTTTTTATTTTATTTTTCCATCTCTCCTATGTGGCGCTATCGTGGCTAAAACATGAAGGTTAAAACGATGTCGTTTTAATCCAAATATAATTTTTTAATCTAAATATCATTTAATTAAAATAAAAAATAAGCTACATTAACCAAAAAAAGAGGAATGAAGAAGGCAAAACGGTGAGCGCCCACAAGGCTCTCACTGCCACTGTCCCACCATCGCCGGCCACTAGCTAGGGCCCAACAACCCACGTCAACCACTGGCTGGTCATCCCCCATCATCACCGACCTTTTACAGCAATTGTATTTTTTACAAGTTTTAGAATTCTATTACATTTTCGTGACAAATTTTAGAGTTTTTAATACATCTATTCATATATTTTATTAGTAGATGAAAGTTTCTACTTAATGTTTTCACTATAAATCATTTTTATCTTTGAAACGAGAAAGTTACATTCCCGTCTCTGTTATTACAAAGATAACGTATGAGTCATACCATGATTGACAAACGCAGGGAATAGTGTGCTCGGGAGTGGCTTACTACATCCAAGGCGTGGTCATGAAAGACAGAGGACCGGTTTTCGTCACGGCCTTCAGTCCTCTAAGCATGGTCATCGTGGCTATCTTGAGTACCTTCATTTTAGCCGAGCAGCTTTTCCTGGGGAGGTACTTCTCTTTGCCACCTCAAATTTCTTCCCAAGTCCGTCCTAATTACCAATTTCAAAATCATATTGCGCTATTTAATTTTGTTGCATCAGGCTCGTCGGCGCCGTCGTCATTGTGGCCGGTTTATATCTGGTCGTGTGGGGCAAAGGCAAGGACTACAAGTCTTCTCCCGCACCCGCGGACGAGCACAAGGCGTTGCCGACGAAGTTCGTCGACCCGGGGGGCAACGGGAAGGAGAACTATAGCCATGAGATGATCACGATCAGTGCATGTAAAGCCAAGGAAACTCCGGAAGCCAACGAAAATTGATTGGCCATTTGTAAACTTGACTTTTGTGGTGACATGAAGTTCGTTAGTTAAGAAGATTCTAATTAATCAGTTTCGAGAGAGGTCTTTGCCATCACGAACATATGGCGGTGAGTTTTTGGTACATCAATGCTTCCCGGAAGCAAGATTCACGTAAATGATTTTGGAAATTAAGTTAGAGCAAGCCTTTCTCACAAATTGGCGTATAGGGGTTTTCTGAGAATAAAACCAAAACATCGGGATAACAAACATTTTCAAGTTTGACACTAAGTAAGTGTGGCAAATCTATGCAGTGGGATTTATAGACAACAACATGAGTAAGTGATTTCAACTTTTCACATTTGATTTTTAATAAGATTAACGCACATTGACTTTCATTTTTAATTAACACGAAACATTTTAAACTTTCAAAATACTCAAAATCTTGACAGATCCAATTCTATGTACTGCTTTCCCGATTTTCGGAATTTAAAATGGCCGATTTTTTGGGGAAGATGGAAAAATGAAATCACGAGTAGATGACAATCTGCCCCAGGCGATGCTTTATTTGGGCCCAACTTTTGCATTATGACAATATATCGAGTCGCATTGGGCCGTACACCGCCAGGGACGAAGTTGAGTTGATTTATTGTATGAAAAAACCAATCTTTCTCGGCTTGGCCCCTTGTAGATCCAGAATATGTTGAACAAGAAATAATAAATCCCATTTAAATATAAGCTTGAGAGAGTTAACCTATTGACCCACTTTTGATCCGAAATAATAACAACATTGACAGCGTCATAGCCGACCAGATGACTTCGATGTTTGGACCAAAAACATGAGTAGCTAGATCAGAAACCTAGGGCCCAAACTCCAGACCCTAAAGCTTTGAATAAGGTCCCCGATGGCCGTATCCCAGACCAAGGTATCCCAACTTAGCTCCACAGAGAAAATTATGAAAAAAAGTCATAAACTTATTATAATTTTATCAATTTAATTATAAACCTTTTTATTATGTCAATTAAGTACGAAATCTTTTGACATTTTACCTATTGAGTCTATCTAACTAATTTTGATTGAAAATCTCAAATGTAAATACTGATTATTTTACGAGGCAAAACTAGAGCTATTTTGAGTACTTTCAATTCTATAAGCATGGTCACTGTCGTTGTTTAAAGTACTTTCATTTTAGCAGAAGAGCTTTTCTTGGGAAGACACTATCTTTTGCTCCTCAAATTTCTTCCCTAATTCATGCTAACCATCATTTTTTAGAGATTATATTATGCTGATTGATTTTGGTAAATCAGGATTATCGGCGTCATCACCATTGTGGCTGGTTATACATCGTGGTATTGGGCGCAAGCGACAGGCGAAAATGGCTGACCCGGGGAAATGGAAAGGACTAATGTTTTCTGGAAGCAAGATTCATGTATCAATTAAGTGCAGACGCTAAAAGGCAATAATTTGAAAGTCCTAAGTTGTGCCGTAGTGGGGTGGAAGAACTTTGTGCTCGTCCCCAATATCGGGAGCCAATTCAGCCGCTATCTACTACCCCCGGTACCTTCCTCTTGCCTTAGAAGATTTTGAATTTCTCCTCGCCTTCTCAAAGGGCGCACCTCTCCTGTTCTCCACCTCTGCCAAATCTCTTTTCAAGACTCTTGTCATTTCTCTATCTTGCGTTGGAAATGGTCTGCTGCTCCAGGTTCCAAGGGCTTTTATATACCCGTTCTAATCTGTCCATCAAGCTACTATTTCTCCGTGAAGGGGAATTCCAAATTTCTTCTATTAGATTAAGATTAAGGTAGTTCTTGCATCGAATTGCTTCAAATTTGAATTCCTTTTTTTCGTTTTGGGGGTTTGGCACAAAAAATAACATCGTTGGGCTATGGTCCAATCTTATCAAGGAAAGAGCAAAAGTTTCTGATGTTGGAATTGAAATCCTCCTGTCTAAATTAATAAGGACATCACCGATGATATCTCTTACAAAAGCATTTCCATTGTGTCTATTTGACCATGCAAATGTGCATCCTTTGCACTCCTTATCGATTATCATGTGATTATTAACAAATTCCTAGAATGACTGCAGTTTGGAGTTCTTAGAGAGCCGAGTACCTTCCTTCTCCTAATAGTGGAATCCTTCATTGAAATCCCCAGTGCAAGCCCACGACAAAGTAATTGACAGGCTGATGCTCTGAATTAGATCCCACACAACCATTCTTTCTTGCAAAGCGGATGGGGCATGTATAGAAGTCTATCAAGCTGTGACTTCAATCCTGGAAACGGAGCCTCCTCCTTAGACATTGTAAATGTGGAGGCTGAGTGTTAGTTTCCATCAAGAACGATATGTAGGGCCATCCGCATAGCTCTTGAATCGTCAGGGGTACCCAACCCTCGACTGTTCCAACTTATAATTAGCACTAGTTGCCTCAGCCCATCCAGTCAGAGTAGTACTTATCTGAACAGGAGTTTCGAATAATTAAGAGTCATCCAATAGAAGATTTCGTTGTGATTTAATTTCACCAGGTTCGAACCTCTTTTTCTTCCTTGGAGTCACATTTTTAGGATCTCCGCCAGCTTTCTTGGCTCGCGACTGACTTGGGGATGGTTGGTGAGCTCTGTTATGATTTCCAGTTCAGGATATAATACCTGAGTTTCAACCCTTTCGTGAGAGAAGCTCCCACGTCCGATTTGTACATATTAAATTCCCCTCTCTTAGGAGACACTCCAGTTCCCTTAGCAATGACTAGACCAGTGCAGGCCTTTGCTCTCTCTGCCAAAAGTCAAAACAGCTCGAGCATTTTTCTGTTTGTGGACGAATCTGTACAGTGTACATTTTCCTTCGGTACTTCTTTATAAGGGAGAATCTTGTGTTACTACCTCAGTTTCTCCACATAGTGGTTTGTCTTTTCCATAAAAAATATGCCAACAAGGGCTTAACTCCTTAACTTCAGCCCTAAGCCAAGGAACCTTTGTGCAATGTTCACATCTTTTCCTACAATACCTTGCATAATATTCTATTCTCCCACACCACAAACAAGAATGCGGTAGGCGTTCATAATAGGTATCTAACCACAAAGGATCTCCATCATAAGTCGTTAAAAACTCCCGGTTTTAAAGGCTTTAAAGGCAAAAAGACCAAGAGATTTATTCTAGCTCCACCAGACTTTTGTGATGTTATTCCTTGTGACTCCGTCCGCATCGACATCCAAGACCGGCCCTATCTCATCAGCTACTCATCGAACCGCCTCCTCCGAGGAGCATTCATAGGAAAGGCCATGAAATTTTACCCAAAAAGCACAATGGTTAAAAAGTGACATTTTCAGGAGCTTATGAAGCTCCCAGATCTTTCACAGAACAAGTTATTTGAGAAGGACCAAACACAACATTGCTGTTGCTTTCAGATTTGAAAGTTATGGCGAAGAGTCCCTGATCAATTTGAGATAAGGTCCTCGTTGTGCGCTGAAATGCTTGCACATTAATATGAACATTCGGCAGAAATTTCCCAAATCAGGTGAGGCTTTCCCTCTGTCAGCTAACGACGCCGTTGGCAATATCAACGACCTTAAATCCAGCTTGCTGCATAGAGCCGCGTCTCTGGTAAAAGCTAGGATTACAATATAAGAAAAGCTAGCCCTAGCAAGAGATGGAGCTCTACCAAGACGAGAGAGAATTCTTTGAGTGAATGATTGCCATTTTCGATCTTTCTTCAAACAGCCCTTTTCAAAGTTAGGTGGTTCGACCAGTCTTTCCAAACAGGGTGCAATCAAAACGTGCTTAGTTTCTATCACAGATTCACAAGTGGAACGAGAAGCTTTTTTCTGCAATCAAAACGTGCTTTTCATTGAGTACTTTTCTGCAAAATGTTTTCGATGATTTCCGATGTCTTGCACACGGAAAATGAATGGAAACCCCCAATTGAGAAAAGAAAATGTGTTTCAAAATAGCTCCATTGTACAATGACTGAAAACTACCGCTTTCTTTTAAAGCTGAAGATTTCGAATTCCCTCCATTTTCGAAGAACACATTCCCTTCTATAACTAAGTTTTGTTTTTTTTGGTGAAAATCTATAACGAAGTTGTTTGCAAAACAAACGACAAAGCATCTCAGAGTGAAAAACTACCGCTATTCTTCTAAAGCTGAAGATTTCGAATGTTTGAGCCCTCCCTCCCTCTCTCACTCTCTCGAGATCCTAAAGGAATTCGTCATCAAAACTTATAATCAAATACAAGAAACCTATCCATTGCATTTGAAGTTACCAAACAAAGGGGAAAACGACCATTTTTTAAGGAACACGATTTTCGAAGAAAACATTCCCTTCTATGATGAAGTTGTTCGCAAAACAAACTACAAGGCACCTAAGCGTCTGGTTGTATACATCATACTTGTACTCCCATCAAGAGTGATAAAGGAAGAGCAGAGATTAACCCTCCACAGTGACAAAACGAAAACAGATCTCACAGTGAAAGGAGATCAGATGCGTCTCTTACAAGGCAGAGCGCATTGGCTAAATTCGACTCACCTAATCGAGTCAGTCCAACATAAATGACCGATTCACCCCTAATACGCATCCTACAAAATTATCAGTGTTACAAATGTAGTTAATTTTCTTGGGGGATTATCAGCAAGTGATCCTCATTCTTGAAATTCACAAACTACTTGTGCATGGTGAAGTATAACACAACTCCCAGTGCAACCAATCAAAGTGCTGTATTAGAGCAGTGCTTCCGTAGATGCAGATGCAGAGTCAATGCAATCGAAATGGTTTTCATAACCAATGAGTCTCGCCTGTTAACCTCAACAACTGAAGGGAAAGTAGAGAAGAATTCATTTGATCTCAGAATGTTTTCTACATTCCAATGCCATGCTGACTTTCCCGCACTGAACATCAACCATGAGAGCTGAATGAGCAAAACTTTCCTTTCCATTGCCTACGGTCGGCCATAAGTTAACCCCAGAAAGCTGAATAAAACCAAATCATGACAATTGGTGGAACTTCTAGATGTGGCTGTCATGGTTGGATAAGTTTAGCAGACACTTATCCAGGTAAAACTGCCCTTGCAAACTGAAGGACTCAGTGCGAGCAAATCACAACTCTTGTTTAGTGGACAAAATGTTGTTACAAAAAGGGGCTTCGAGAACCACACCCTGATCAGTACCGCCTCAAGCATACTTCCCCGCAGAAGGAAAAGGGTTCCTCAATCCAGGAAAAACATCTCCATCAGATTAACTGACACAATTCTTAACAAGTAGAAGTAAATATAGAAAACAGCATCACGATGATACCTACATAGTAATTTAGACAAGGCAGCTTATGACAATTGCTTCCATTAATCCTCCCCATATATACGCTGAAGTTCTCGGGTTGCTGCTAAATATGACTCTGAAAAGAGCAAATTAAGCTTTTTGAGAAGAAAATGCAAGATGACAGTAAAATTGGCCGATAAGAATAATTCCTATGATTCTTCGAAGTTCATCATGCTAACGCAAAGCCATTGATGATAGAAGGAAGTCACATTACCTTTCCAGAGACGGAAGGATTTTTGATTGATTGGCGAACCAGTGATAGTTTGCATGACTTCAAACAACATATTTTGGGGTGTGCTCCTGAGTTCCTGAACAATCCCATAGATGGTCTTTCCATTGTCGAAGTATATGTGGTTATTTGGGTGTTTGGTCTTGCAGCCAGCATGTCGTTCAAATTCATACGCATTAATTACCTAAAGTCCATTTCATCCTCGGTTTAATCAGTAAATAAATTACCTAGAAGCAGTTCAACCAGATACAAGTCCAGAAATGCACTTACCTTTGTAAAATTACATGACTGACAGCCGCATAAATATCCTGAACCTCTAATCACACCACGGAGCTCCTTCTAAACAAAGAACCAGCTCCATATCACTGTAAGATGAAACTGTCTAAAATTTGTGAAGACATCTAAAGTGACATTACCTCTCGTGACCATGCAGCATACTTCACAGATATCCCATCCAAAATGCCAGTCGATAGCAGGCTTCTGACATTTGAGGGGAAGTTGTTTGAACCTTTCTTAGAAGTATTTTGCTCCTCTTTCTTCCGCGAGAAATTTTCAATTCCAGAGGCAACAGCTGAAGTAGAACTAGGAAACATATCGGCATTTGACTTAATTAACTGATTGCTATTGACTGCATCAGATGTTTGAACAGAAGGCAGACCACAGTACAAATTGTTACTGTATATAAGCCTCCTTGAGGAATTTGCATCATCATTATCAGGGCTGCCAAAGGATATGATTGTACTTTGCCCTAAACCATAGGAGTGACACATGTTTAGACTATTGCTGTCGTCATTATTGTAGATGTTACCTGCTGGAACAGAGATGTGATGCCCTTTGCCATAAATATGGCCCGCTGACATGGAACAATCATCTGCTTTGTAGCTTTGACCCATGGACAAAACATTGTTATCCATAGGAACAGACATGGCATCACCATGGCCTTTGTATGCCTGTCCAGCACTCTCACCTTCATTTTCATACAGTTTCCCGATTGACATGACACTGTTGCTTTCACCCAGATCACTAGTGGCTGAAGATATGATGTTGCCATCTCCTATACCAGAAGCAAGAGCAGTTGATACAGGATCTTCTTCTTCCTTACAGAAAGATTGAGTTGTGAACATGGCACTGGAAGCCACCCTATTGTAGCCATGTGCCATTGATGAAGGAGTCACATTTTCAGAGTCCTTAACATGGTTCACTTTAACTTTTCTCAGACTGCCATAATTAAGCCCTGATCCTGGAACTTCTGGCACATGAGACATTGACAAGCCAAATGAGGAATTACTAGGAAAAAGGTCTTCATCCACTTTTCTCCCCATATTCAGTTTTTCCGCACCAATAGATGGATTGCATCTCTCATTATACTTGACAGCTCCAGTTGTTTCAGTATCAAGTACTTGTTCAGAGAACTGGGCAGGGGCGGAAACTGTGTTAAAACCAGAAGTAAAGCCCCATGGAGATGAGTTCATGCTCAACAGTCCTAAAAAGGAAGTGTTGCTTGGAACTTCTATGGCCTGTTTCTTGTTGGGATGCTCAGCCTCGGGGCCATCCATGAACCATTGTTGCGACCACTTGGCTTCTATTCTAGAAGTATTATCGTAAGCCATCTCACTGTTAGTTAAGCCACCAGCGTCTTTTCCCGTCCAAAAGCCCTGATTCTGGAAAGACTGCCCAAAGAAATGGCTTAGAATCTTGTATTTCAGTATAGAATGAATACACACTTGTCATCCTTCACAAAATGTAAGCACGGTTTTACCAACATGACACCACCACTACTCATTACAGTCTTTCCAAAGTGCACAAAGCATTTCTCATATTAGCATCAAGCAAAACACGACCACCAAAATCGCACATATTTAATGTAAAATGTAAGGCTTCTATGGTGCTTTTTAATATTGTTTCTAAGTCTCTGCTTAATCGCAAGATGAAATTTAGAAATTCCTTCATCTTAATTATTCCTATTGACAAATTGCTCAGTTTTGACTCTTTGAATCAATCAAACAATCCTTAAACCATCAAGAGGTTATTAGAAAGAGCCAACTATGTAGTATTAGTCGAAAAAAGAAAGAATAGAAGAATCCTTAGACGATGCAAAATGCACAAAGTAATCTGACAGCAGATCGCTTAAACTTGCTTCAAAATAACATGTTCATGGGGCAAATAGTTTTCGTTCAGGGCACTACAAACTTCTTAGTAGCAATATGGGGCAACTCCTTTCAGTGTCGATGGCTAAATGGCCAGAAACTGCAAGTCCGTTGCCTTGCTACAATGTGCAAGGATAAAGTTGTCCAAATACAAAAAGCCATGTAGCAGCTCTCAAGAGGCTCATACAAGAACAAAACACTCGAAGAAATCGATCGGTAAAACATTAGGTCCTTCACATGCAATGGCACAATCATAATAGCCCACACAAAAGGAACATAAAGCCAGTGGAATGCCTACCTAAGCTCCAATCTCAGTCACAAAAAAGCACAAAGATCACAGAACAGCACGTGCCCTCAATAAAAATCTCAACTTGAGAAAACCACATTCATCCATAACAAAACGGAGCATACCATCTCTCTCAGTACAGCGCAGGATAGCCACCAACTCCGCCGCGCTTCGCACTTCTCATAAGCCGAAAAGGGTCAAACCGACAGGCAAACCGCTCGAGACCGCCGCACAAATTCTCATCGGCGGCGACGCGCTCGCACCGGGCCACGAACTACTCGATTCGACTCCGAAACGCGCCCTCAACAAGCGTTCCTAAGTCGAAGCCAGTCCACGCACGCGCCTGCCACGAAGAAAGAAAAAACAATCCGGTCAGGTCCCGCACGAACGACCTCGAAACGCCCCCCCAAACCGTCCCCCGCGATTTCGCTGTTGGATTGCGCAATCACTGCATGCAAAGAGAATAGAACAGCCGCTGGATTCCTAATCTGGCCAATACTCATTCCCAAGACTCCAGTCCGCGTGACTCTACTTTGCCTTTCATCGCACTCATTCCCCCACAGAACAGAGAAAGAGAGAGAGAGAAAGAGAGAGAGACGAATCCACCGCCTAGACAGAGATGCGGCGAACGCCATGGGAATAGGTAAAAACTTCCGAAGAACTTCACAGAAAAAGGGGAGGAAACACCGAAGATAGCATCTTGCACCTCCCACCTACCATGCCGGAGTGTATCCATGAAGCGGAACCGCGATCGGAGAACCCGCCGGCGACCGTACGGACGCGGATCGCGGCGAGATCTGGAGGTTCTTGCGAAACCAGAGAGAGAGAGAAAGAGAGAGAGAGAGAGATGGATTTTTTTCAGGTTTTCCTTTTTCTCGTTGGGGAGGAAAAAATGATGCCAGATGGTGCCTTGCACGATCAGGGTTCGTGGAGCCATCATCACCGCCGTACACGTGGGTATAAACCTACGTTCCCCAGAAAGCGAGCTCGCGGCTGCTCGGTGGGCCGTCATGGGCCCGGGACATCGGGCCCACGTGGGGCCCGTTATCTTCTGTTTATTTTATGGTATTTTTTTTTTGCGATTTATTGAGAGGGGCCTGGTTAACTGGTTTATTTAATTTGCGCCCCCCCGAGATATGTGGAAGACCATGGAATAAAGTGGCCCTTTTGCCCTGGTCCCCATGGAGTTGTTGTGGTCCTTGGAAATGTATTGAAAAGGGAGGACGGACGGATAGAAATTTGAATGGTGCGTCACGAAAGTGTGAATCGATTTTTTCTTTTTTGTCGGATTCGGTACTTTTCGATGGATTTTTTGATAATTTTTAATCGGAAATAGGACACTCTGAGCTGTTGAACTAACGAGAGGAAAATTCACAGCGAGATGTGCAACGATCATCTGCGCATCATGCACATAGTCGTCGATACGAATTTTCAGTAAACATGTAAGGTGGCCATGGAGTTTAAAGCCGCTGAAGTGCATTGTTGATCACAATGGAAGCCATGAATCATTCCATGGGAATCGTTGAACAAGTTGTTACAGTACATACAAATGACTTGCCCAAGTAAAGGAAAGAGGATAGAAACCTTCCTTGGCTAACACTTGCTGTCAGGACTCAAGCTTAGTGTCACTGCTCATCAGTCAATGAGCAAGTTCTGCAACCTCTTTGACACTGGACAAGCATGCCGGATCACAGTCCGCCGATACCGCCCGCCACCTTCCTCAATACAACTCACCATTCATATCTGCAAAAGGAGTTCTATCGGGTGGCTGAGAATCTATCGGCTGGTGAAGCTTGCCTTCTGTCTGGTCGCCTCTGGTTTCGTTCTCTGAATTTCCTTCACTCAACCGCACCCGCATCTCCTCGATGGATGCTAGACTTGGAATGGTTATGACCCGTTTCCTAGGAGTTGTGGATGTGTGCTCGTCAACCTATGCACAGTGCACCACAAATTAGTCATGTCGTGATATACGTCTGTTTCGACAATGCAACTCAAAGAATCAAGAAGACAGTTAAAAGTATGTGATAGACGATTTACCAGATAATCTTTTGTGAGGCACTGTTCGGCTTTGCTTCGGATATCTGAAACGCCTGCTCCATGCTTCTCTGAAATCGACTTTAGCTGACCCATGCATGAGGCTGCCATGGAGTCTAATTTCTCCTTATGGTCATGATCCGATTGTAGTGAATCTGGCACGTCCAATCGACCAAGGCATGAGAATAGTACATAGAGAAGACAGCAACATCAATGGCCAAATGAAGATTGTTACCACAAATAGCAGTGACCATATCATCAACTCTAGCAGCAAAATCTCTATCCGTGGAGGAAGATGCAGATCTAAGCCGTTCACATAAATCCTGGTTTTCGCCTTTATTTTCCCTGCTTAAGCCATCGAAGAGTCACATTATGAGAAAAAGAACAAAGAAATGTGAAGAAACAGTTCATGATGGAGAGGATTTTACCTCACTAGAGATGCTATCTTGTCTATACTAACATTCTTGAACTCAGTTACGGCAGATGCAGCATTCTCCCATTGTCTACTGGAATTATCTGCAACCTTTGAACTGCATCACACAAAAAGAGAAAAGGATAATATGTGATGTAGATAGGGTAGCTAAATTAGCTTACATCTGTTACCCGCTAATTCATTTTCATATATCACAAGAAGCCTGATGTTTAGAGCATTAATTTTATATGTACGTTTTGGCTCCCTCACTTTCAGTAGTCCGTGCCGGGCTACAAGGCAAGCCTTTACTCATTCTCTCAAGTTGTGTTCAGGCCAGACTGTCCACTTCTAGGCTAGGAAAGAAGTGTTTATAAAGCAAACAGAATATTTGTAATTTAATAAGTTCAATGCTAAGAGAAACCACATAATTTGTATAGTGATTCAACCGATACTAGCTCAAAAAGGTTTCCAAATACACTTCAGGTATATTAAAACCATACCACTCTTCAAAGCAGCTGTCCAATACAGCCCTGGATTCGCCCACAGAAAATGTATCTTCCAAGAAATTGTTTTCTGCCTCAACTATGTACTTAGTCAACTCTTTCCTACCATCAGCTGCAATATGCTGCATGTGGGTAGTTTGATGATGCAATCTCTGCTCTTCCCTCGTACTTAAGTCAATTATGCCATTAGCTGCCTCTGAGACCTAATGATCAGGAAAGATGTCAAAAGCACAGCAAAAAACTGCCACAAAATTTTCTAAGACCCTTCTTATCCATATATTGTGGGCGTGTTGCTTTAATAGCAGAAACCATAACATTTTGAGAAAATGCCCCACCATTTTATTTTTCTTTGATGTCAAATTTGCCAAAATTGTGGCAACTTGCTCCAAAGCCAGTCTTTCCTCTCTCACGGCCTCCTCCTGTTTCAAGACAATCCATAAGCTAAAACCTTCCACGAGGCTTAATTATAAAATGCAGATATCTCGAAAATATCTTATCTGACCTTAAATTTCTTCTCAAAATCATTCAATTGGCAGATCCTTTCAGCATGGCATTCTTCAATGATTGACTTGATTTCAGAAGCATGATTGTGAGCATCATTGAAAAAGTCCATGGTTGCCTTGGATACTACGTGCGCAGAAACCAAACTTCTTCGTAGTCCCTATTGTTCCAATCATGATGAAGAAAAGATTCAAACACATTTTGAGTATGGGCCACAGGGTCATATAAACCAATCAATGAGCAGATAAAACTGGACCCGGACATTAGAAGAAGAAGAAGGTACGTTACCTCTTCCTGTTGCTGTGCAGAAAATGCCAGTATTTCTTTCTGTTCGGCCAGAGCATGATGGATGTCTTTGATGGTCTCCTTGGCCTCCAATACTAACTTGACTATATACTGCAAAACAGCAAAGAATTTAGTTCAATGAGAGCAGTAAACAAAAGTTCAAAGGAAGAATGGACTTCTAAGTTCATACTTCCTGAATGCCCTTCGTCTCTGTTGAGATTTTACAATTTATTTGGTCAAGGTCAAAGGCAGCTTTCATCTGTAGTTTATTGGCATAATCAGTCAATGCAGACAGTCCTAAACTATGTGTCGTCATCATCTTTTCGACCTTCGAATGCAGACTCTCTGTTGCCTGGCATGTTTGATAAAAATATCCATTAGAACTACTACGAGACAAGCATGTAATTATTAAAAGCGAGGAGTTGTCTCACATCATTTTTACGTGCAAAAAACAAGGAGACATGTTCTTCCATGCATCTTATTTCTTGCTGTTGTTGAGAAACTGAGCCCAGGATAGTCCTATGCAAGTTTTTCAAGCTTCGATCAAGTTGAGAGCCAAAGGTCAAGACAATATTATGGTTCTCTGCTTCCATCCTGCCTTTGTAGTCTGCATTGAAGAAGATAATATTAGATCCTTAAGAGTAATCTTTGTGAAGTCCCTCATAAATTTATTTTAGGGAAAATTCTCAAGTCATCAACCAGGAAATAGGTACTTTGATGGATCAAGAGATAGTGAACCGTTCAGAACTTTTAATATTACTCCGTTTTCTCAATAAAATAAATATTCTTCAGACAGAACCACCTCAAACTCAAAAAAATAAAGCAGTCTCCCCACTGTTTCATCTAATCATACAGAGTATGCAACTTTACATTTGCAAAAAGAAGCGATACCTAATTTCCCAAACAACAAACTTAAGTCCTGAGATGCATCTTGCAAATCTGATCTTAACTCCTTTGCCCGATCAATTATGGAACTTTCTGTATGACATCAGAAGGATTGTAAGTCTGTATGAGTAAATTAAATTGACAAAAATGGATAAATAGCTTAAGTCAACTTCTCATGACAGAATTACCTGATTGTAGCAGCTTTGAGATCACAAATTCCTTATTTTTCAATGTGGAGAGAGCCAGCCGGTATTGCTCTTGAAGATCAAGCAATGCCTTATTACTGGTCTCCAGGTCAATCTGTAGAAGACATCGACTATTTATTGTTGCACATGCCATATTTTCACCCTTGAACAAATGATTAGTGATGTGAAGTCCATATCCAGTACCTTGCAGTTCTTAAGACTACTTTCTAGGTCCAATTTCTGTTTCTGCTCTGTAAGATAGAGCTTTCGAAATTTTTCACTTTGCTGGCCAAAGGGACAAAAATAATTAGCAGATCAGATATCACATTAGTAAGAGAAAGGTCCCAAAGAAAAGCTAGCTAGTACCTTCTCAGAACGGAAAAGATCATTTTCCAATTCCTCAATCCTTTCATTCCTTGCCTGCAGATGAATGTAATCCAATGATTTCAAGGAGAAAAGGATTTGATCTGGGAGTCATGGGTTTTATATAAAGATCAGAGCACTTCATGAAACTGTTGAGATTACCTTCTTCTCAGCCTCTTCTTGGGCAAATCTTTCTTGGGAAATATAAACACCATTCTTCTCCCTTGCAGCTCGGATATCTGTGTTGACATATATGTGTTAGATGCTATGTGATTTGTTCACATGATAGTCAAGACAGTGTGGGCACATTGTCAAACCTTCTCTCATCCTCTCAATTTCTGCATACAAATCCTTAAGCAACACAGCTTTTGACAGTTTCTGGTTCACCTGCGAAGCTACTCCATTTGAATATGACTAGGAAAGCACATGAGGAAACTCAAAGACACAAAAACAGCAATAGACCAAACCTCTGGTTTATTTTTAATGTTTTTAGCGCGATAAGCATAATCAAGTGTGCTTAATGTTTCTTCCAAGCAATGAGCAGAAGGAGAAATAGTAGCAATAATGCATGTTTTGGTCTTCCCTCCCAATGAATCTCTTAGAAGTCTTGTCAGCTTACTATCCCTGCTCATAAAATTGTCAGAGAAGGAAAAGCCATTATGAGAAATTATGAAGGACTCAATGTCAAGCGTACTCAGTGAATATCCTCTGAGAAATAACCTGTAAGGTATGTGAGGAGAATGTTCCACAAGTGCATTTATCACACGGCCCAAGGTAAGTAAGCTCTTGTTTATTTCCCCAGCTTCTTTTGCTCGACCCTGGAATTTATATGCACTCATTAACTGATATTGAAGATTTTAATGCAAAATTACAGAATTATAGTCTTCTCCAACAACAATTGTGAAATTCCATTTTTGCTCACATCAATTTAGTTAGTAAGCGTGTTAATGCAAAAGGTTTTGCATGTAATATATCCAAGAAAAGCATAGTCTTATCATAAAGCCTATCAATTAACCAAATGTGCATAAGATCACATGCACGTAAATAAATTCATTTACACAGTTGGCATGTCAATTGTTCTCCAAAAATCTTGCTAAAGGTGAAAAGATAGACAACCTAAAAGTTTTAGGGCTTTTATTTTTATGTGTCAATACCAAAAAATTAATTGCCAATAATTGCAGCTTCAGGGACACTCCAGGTCAGCAGACATCATTATTTAACTATTTGCTGGTGTACATATGTTAACAATTTAGGCTTGCCTTGGTTTTGCAAGGACTTGAAGATTTTATTAACATAGTTTTTGGTTCTCACACGCTTGTACATGTGTATGAGAAAGAGACAGAGAAAGACAGAGAGATGGAGACAGGGAGAGAAAGAGAGACTGTGAAGAATTGCTCTTGATAGCAGAGATCAGATATAAATTACCTCCCTTGCTCCTGATCGAGAAATGTTTTCTGATCCTGCCAAATCTACAAGGTTAAGCTTGCCACATTTTATGAGATCTTCATCTCCAACAGTTGCTTCCTTTATGTAGGTCGTAATGGAAAAGATGGAATGAGACCGACTGCAGCAAGGATAATACCATTGAAAAGTGCAACCACTAAATGCTTAAGGTTGAAAAGGGACTAGCTTTGTAGTTTCCATTAAGTTAGACACCCTTAAAAGTTCCGCAAAGAAGAATAATTACCTGCTACGCTTGTTCAACAAGGTATCAGCTGTTCGCCTTTTTGATGCTCCTTGTTCTAACAGAGTGTAGATTTCATTTGCACTATATACTGCCACTTCCTCAAGGCCCCTTATGACCACACAACCCTTTCCATCCTCCATCAGTGATATGGGCTTCTTCTGTCTATCTTCCACATAGCGCGAATAGTCCTCGGGGGCTAGTAAATCAGTTATCTCTTCATTGTGGAGTTCTGAAAAAGTCACCTTCATACTGTAGTCAGCATTTTGTGCTTCAAGCGTATCAAAATTTGCCGAACTGCTCGTGGAATGACACCAGCCTCAGCAGGCAGTTCACCAACCTATGTTTCATTAAAAAGATAATAATGAATGTAAAATACTTATGAAATTATGCAATTTGCTATTTTACCTTTTTTCTCATCCCGCCCTCCATTGTATAGGTTTTACCAGTGCCTGTTTGCCCATAGGCGAAAATGGTGCAGTTGAAACCCTCGAGAACTTCATTAACAATGGGAGCAATGGCTTGATCATATATTGATCTTTGTTGTGCTTTAGGCCCAAAAACCTTGCAAATTTGCCAGATAAAATCTAGTTCAGCTGGTAACTATTTGAGAAATCTTTCCGTGCAGCTGAAGTCGTGTCAGCATACCTTGTCAAAGGTGAAAATCCTATCTATTTGCTTGTTGGCTAAATTCTGCGCGACAGTGACCTCTCTTCTGTGTTCATTGCACGAGATGACCTTTTGCACATTCGACCTTTGCTCATCTTCACTTAATGGCCTGACAGACAAAATTAAACAAACAAACTCCAAACTTAAAATGTCCATTCCAAAAGCGGCATTTAAGGAACTATGTAATTGGAAACGCATTTAACAATTCAAATGGTAGAATCCCACTTTGCTGTTGCTTAGCTTTTGGGTAGCTGCAGATTCATCACCTAAACTATTTCCAATTCATTAAAAATCGATTGTGAAGAATTCCTTCCATTTCAATAATCATATCTCCATCCACGACTATTCTCGTCAATGCCTTTGACTATCTACCTCAAGTTACAGATGAGCAGAGTCCACTGACATAGCACAATGCACGTGCAAATCCTAACGAGCCCGCAAAACTAGGATTCACCAAACCTAAAGGGGTAGAAAGGAGACAGCTTTTGAGCAAGTACGAAGTGCCGATGCCCACCTGCACCGCAGCAGCACCTGCACATTGACCTCTTTATCTTTCTCGTGCCGGTTCGAGCTCCACTCGCCGCCTCTGTAGTCCGCCCGCCGCTTCTCCGGCCGAGGCGTGAGGAAGGGAGACGGGGACGGAACCACGCCCAACCCCACTTTCCTAAACTGATCCGGGGTAAGCGACATCATCTTGCGGCTCTCTCACTCCAACCTACAACCACAGCTCCAAAGATAAAAAGGGGGAAAACAACGATACAACACCATCAACAGCCACGACCCCAGATCAAAAACAGGAGCAGATGGACACGTAAACAGGACAGAATTCACATATATTCACATATATTCCCAATGTAAAAGCACTCGGTGTTCACTTGGGCCGGGCGGGTCCTCCAAAGCACTGGAAAATATCCTTTAAGAAACGGAAAAACAATGGAAACGATGCGCCGAAAGCTTAAAAAAGAGTTCTTTTTTTGCCACTTTTGCGTTGTTCTGCAGTTCAGTTTTCCATCAGATTTTCTCAGCCAGCAAATCCAAGATCTTGAATTGTACTTACAGATCTTCAGGGGGTCTAGACGATGGAGTCGCGGCAGGAATTTGGAGAACGCAGATGGAATCCAGAGAGAGAGAGAGAGAGAGAGCTCTGCTGCGGTGTCGTGGTTTTTGGAAATTTTTTTTGAAGCGTTGGGGACGGGAAGACGGAGAAGTCAAGAGTGGGTTTGACTTTCCAAACGGCTAGTGTGTCGACGGTTAACGTAGCTTTAGAGGCGACACGTAGGATCGCCGTAGTGAGGTTTCGGCTCCTCGGTACTGGGTGGGTCCCACGTTAAAAATTTCAAATTCAGCGCTTATGTTTTCTTCTGCCTTTTTTTGTTTTTCTTTTTTTTTTCCCCTCGAGGTCTTTCCTCTATGTGTCGTTTGCCGTGGAAAAATGTTAAAACTGGCCATCGAACTTTTTGAAATGTTCGACTGGGAGTAGTCCGAGCTTCGATTTTAATCAACTTGGTCCTTTTAACTCTTTGATTTTGAACTCAACTCACTTGGTCCTGTAGCGGCTATTCAAGTCAGCTGTGGAGGCACACGTTTGATGTCGTGTACAGCCATGTCGCCAAAATTTGAAAAAACCATCTTAAATGAAAAGAACAACATGGCAAGAGGGAGAGAATGAGAGAGAGGGGTGTGAAGAAGGAGACAACCCCCATCGTCGATAGGTAATGGCTTGCTTACCGCCGCTTAGATCTGATTGAAGGCTCGAGCCCTCCCAAGGGTCTCAGTCAACCCTTGCTCGGTGGTGGTGAGCATGAACAAGCCGACCTTACTTGATGGTTGTGAGTGGTATCAAGTTGACTCTCACTTATAATTGTTTGGTCGCAGTAATGGAATGAAATAGTAATATGATAATAATTATAGCATAATGTAATAGAGCTATAATGGCATTGAGGTGCGGTAATCGACTGCACATCTAAGGGTAAAGCATTATTCCAATGCAGGCCATAAGAACGATATCAAATCGACGTAAACTTGAACTAGACAAAGACAGAATCTAAAAATATTTTGGTGGTAAGAAAAAAAGAACCAAGGAACATTTTGGCGGTAATGATTTTTTGAATTCGATTCTAAGTATGTCCTACTTTGATCTAGTAAGTTGCAACTCCTGAGTTGTGCCAGCTAACCCATTAGCTTCTGACTTGCGCCCACATAAAAATAACATGTGATTATATTGAGATAAACATTATTTATTACATTATCTATAGTATGATCGAAATAATGTTTACGTAATTTTTCAAGAATGGATTAGTACAATTAGTAATTAAGATCATCATCACACGATGAATCAATTTCATGTTTACTATGAAAACTTAGATAATTGAACCTAATTGCGAGCAACTGATATTATGCTAACTTTTATATATTGTATATTACTAACAATATAACGTAATTATTATTACATATATTACAAATTGTTATTCAGTATTCTGTTCATCAATCTAACAATATGCGATCATGTTGAAATAATTATAAGTAGTGTTATTAATGCAGTTATAGTTTATATGAATCGTTGTAGCAACTAATAATCTAACACTGTAGATTGATTGAGAGAAAAGAAACGGGTTACTTTTAAAAAGGCTATTACAGCCAACCCATATAACTATTACACACGAGGGTTATGTTAGACGAGCTAACGTTGTGATAGCATAATACGTACATGGGGGGCGAGCACGCCTACCTTCGTTTGACGGTCGTGATTGGTGGCTCCGGGATCAGTTCGCCCTCACTCGATGGTGGGGAGAGCTTGATTACACAGAGATGTAAGGGCGATTTACGAGCACGGCAGGGTTGAACGCTGCACGATCAACTTGGTCATCGGATTTTCGTAGCTGGGTCTGTCAGCCTATGACGATGATGCCCAAAATAGAAGAGCTGTGTTGTAGATAGACAAAGTCCATCATCACTCGAAGTTCTCATCGATTCGTTAATGAGTGAAGCAGCCCAGCCACGACTGGCCAGAGAATGTGTTTAATTCTCTCTTTTGTTTGCTTCCCGCTAACTCTTTTGGTCCTGCAAACTCCGTGGACAACACCTTTTAAAGACAAAATCCTAAAATTACACCGTTACTCTAATAAGACTAGATCCTATCTGATCTCTTATCAATAAAAGGAAGTAAATCTCTTAATTGTCTCTCTAATGCTAGATTCTCATTTACATCACATAATTGAAGTACTAACCCATTTGCACATAAGTTTCATTTCCGAAAAGTATGTACGGTTTTGACCTGTTACGAGTACTCTCTAACATTTTTCCCAATCCCAGAAAGGAGAATGTCAACAAAATTAAAAGAGGGAGTTGATTCACGAAGAAGGGAAATGGCTGCTCGCAAATGTATCTTCACACTACTCTTGCCTCCTTCACAAATACCACCATCCGGAGCAGATGTGCTGTAGTTCTTTCACCACAATCCCTGCCCTTCTCTCCCTCTTTTCACAGATATACTCAAGACAATCGGGTCTAGCACAGAACACTGAAGCTCTTTCGCCAGAAAAAGGGAAAAAGGAGGAAAGTAACAGAGTTCGAAATCTATATCTAGATGGGGAAAACCAGCAATGGTAATACCATTCTGGATACACAGAACCCGCTACATCAAAGATCCGACTTTCTCACTAAATTTATTGCACAAGATGACCGCATCATCAAACCAGTTGTAAACAGATTGGTCATAAAGACCATTCCCCCGTTACCTTAGACAACTCAACTTGAATAAGACAGACTACAGTTATCCCGTCACTCCTAACACTTGCATTTTACAAAAATTCTAGTTTGTTAAATAAAAATAGGTCTAGTACAGAAGTTCAAGTCGTGCTAAATGGGTACGGATCCATAGAAGACCACCTCAGCTGGGCCAGTCATGTATACATGATTGTCTTTCTCTCTCCATTCGATCTCCAGTGGACCTCCAGGTAAATCCACTGTGCAACTCTGTAACATAACAAGCCAGCACAAAACAAAGTGATTTACTACAAGGCCCTAGAAAAGACAGAAATATACTCTTCGTTTGCTAGAATATCTTTGTTCTTGAGAGATAAGAAGAAGTATACTCATTAGACACATCCATATGCTACAGGTACTTAGCTCTGATGTCAGGGCACCATGCACCATCGTCATTCAACTTTAAAATGCAAAATGTGTATCTCTAAATGTCATGATACTGAAGTAATCTCTACACATGCAATAACGCCTACTTTACCAGGAAGCCATGAGAAAGACTGGGTCCTAATTTACAAGAAAAGTTTTCAATTCAGGAACTAGGATTGAATGAATTGCAGTACTTTTAAATGGTCATATTTTATAGTTCATGGAAAATCCCATAGCTAACAACTGGATTCATCCATGATCAACAAAACTATTATCACGTCGAATTCAAAACATATGGAATTAGATGAATGCCCTGTCTGCATTATCCTACTACAGAGTTAAATAATGGAGCTTACCCTCCCAGCTCGTCCCTCAAGAACTGCTGCAACAACCACAGCACATGCCCCTGTACCACAAGCCAGGGTTGCTCCTGCATCCAATCATACTTACATAAGTTTTTGCTCAGAAAAATGAAAGAAAGACAGCAGAATCTTCTTAACAGTAGTCATATATGATTCTCTTGTCACATGGTATGGAGTGGATCATGAAAATGATTGCCATAGTCACTAACCAGCCCCACGTTCCCAAACACGCATTTTCAGGTGTGAAGGAGAGAGAACTTGCACAAATTCTGCAATCAAATACATTGGCAGTCATTAATGAGATCTCCAAATGGAAAATAACAGAATATGCACAGAGGTACTACAAAGGCACAGAAACAGCCAATCCTAAAAATAGAAAGCAGAGACTTAGAAGGGGAAAACCATAAAATCATCCTCTTTCATTCCCATCATGTAAAATAAAGTTGCTCACGCAATCATGTGGAATCTAATCTGATGTTGAAATGTTCGAGCAGAAATATGGAGACTCAAACATTACACGGATAGAAATACATGAAACCTATGTTGACCAGAGCTTGAGAATCCAACCAGAAATTACACTTAAGTCTCACAAATGTTAAGCTACTTGCAGTATTTAAAGTATGAAAAATATTCACACCACCCGCTTTCCAAATTCCTGTGAAATCTAGCATATAAACAAAGGGCAATGGGGCAAGTGCAGATAACATATATGTCACAGTATGACAGCACTTAAGAATCTTCTAGTCCATATCAAATATGAAAGTGTGAGGGTAAGAATCCAACTGCAAAGAGGATTGGCAGCATTAACTCTGATGGTACAAAAAGATGATAGCAACAACATTAGTTAAGATCTAACTGGAAACCAGAGTATAACTGGATTGGAGAAGGGCAATTTTATGCAACTGCAAATGTAGTTGTCAGTTCCATAAATGACTAACCTGTGTTCGTTCTTGCTGGAAACATCTCATGATGCTCAAACTTTGGACCTATTTCAGCCAAGTTTAGTTTGTCAACCTGCAAATTCTGCTCAACAACATATTCTAAAATGAGCTATGGATGACATAGGAATGATGTTGAGTACATAGTTCTTGTGAGCAAAAAGTGTCACAGAAATTATTACACTGCACATTAAGATATGGAACCAGAGAATATTACCAATAAAATGAGAAACATGATATCTTGTCCAGAAAAATCACCTGTTCTCCTTTGGCACCAAAGGTGACACAATGGGGATTTCCCATGCTAACACATGTCACATTCCAGGTTACTCCATCCACTTTTAGATCGAATTTGACCACAGAGTGGTCTTTGTTTGGCAGTAATTTTGTGGGCACATCAGATGCTTTGAGTATCGGTTCCCCCATATCAACCGTAACCTGGACTTACAAGGTTATATGAAAAGTAAATATACCAAAGTGGCGCTCATCACATAGTACAATTTACAAAGCGCAGACGGTTGCAACACATTCCCCAGATCCTTTTGAAGTAACAACATTCACAGCAGTCAAGAAAAATGCCAATGAATACCAAGATGCAGCACAAACAATAAATTTGATCCTATAAATTACCTTCCCATCATCTTGAATCTCTGGAACAATTAGACCAGCACCAGTGTGTACAGTAAAACTGCCAAATGCAAAGAAAGAGCAAAATGAGTTAAAAATTAGAATACCGGAGAAAGTTTAATCAGCTTCATCCAAAATAACAGCCAATAATGCTCGCCCTTTCTCTTAATTCCTCGGTAAGAACTGATTCTCTTACAATTACACATCTCACTGACTTGTCAAAAGTTTATTTCACTAAATTAGCTATAGCACTTGCCACAGAGTAATATCAAGCGGTGTCAAAGATAAGTGGATAGATGAAATTTCCATATGGCAGGTAGAAAAACACAGGAAAAAGTATCCATAGACCAACAAGCAATTTCCATTACCGTTGTTTTCCACTTAGATTTTCAAGCTCAGCTATAAATCGAGCAAAGCATCGTACTCCGTTACCACACATCTGAAAGAATTCGAGGAAGGTAATGTAAAACCAATAATTATGAGGAGGACGATCAGTCAAAGCACAAAAGAGAAAAGCATCACCTCAGGCTCGCTGCCATCAGAATTGAAAATCCTCATAGTGTAGTCGGTGCCATTGATCCCGGGCATGGCGAAAATCACTCCATCAGCACCAATCCCAAAGTTACGATCGCACAGCTTCACGGCTTGCTCCGGAGTAACTCGAGGCTCCGAAGAGTCCCTATTATCGACCTAAAATACGGGCAACTACTCAAGACTACAAAAAAGAGGAAGAGCACATGTGGAATATGATACTAAATACCATCCAAAGAAATCATTTTGAGCAATCCCAACTCAATATATCACAAGTTAGACTACTACTGCAGACAGGATAGTCCGTCCATTGTGTGTTATATCTGAGTGCTACCGCACAAGCGTTCCTCCAGATGATATTTATCAGCCTCTGAAGAAACCAGCTAGAGCACAAACGACTCCGGCTCGTGTCGAACAATCAAAGAGACTCAGACATTCCGGCATTTTCGAAAAATCAAGAAGAGGAACGCCGGAAGCAGATACCAGAGACCGAATGAGGAACCCTTACCAAGATGAAGTCGTTGCCGAGGCCGTGGTACTTGACGAAATGGAGGAACCCGCTCTCCCGGCGGTCGAGGAACGACGACGGAGGCGAGCTCCTCTCCGGAGTCCGCACGCTCATGGAGGCGGCGGCGGAGATCGAGAGCCGAGGGGTCCGGAGCGGGATCCTGGCGCGGAGGAGACGGGACTGAGGAGGCGAGGAGGCGGGGGAGGGAGAGAAGAACGAGGAGGGTCTGACGGGGGCCGAGGGAGCGCGGGAAGCGGAGCTCGAAGGGAGAGTCGTCGTCGCGGCGGATGTGGCGGCGGCGGCGGTGGCGATGGCCATGGCTTCGCTAGCGATCGCTCGGGTCGTCGTCGGCGGCGGCGGCTCCCCTCCTCGCTGGGCGGTTGTTCTGTTGACTGATGCGGTCAGGGCTCCTTCTCTACAGTGGACTTCACTTGGGCATTTCTAAAAGAAATTAGATTTCAATGGTTGATTAACTACGTAGAAAGAGCAACAAAAATGCACTACGGCTCCATTTGTTTCGAAAAAATAAAAAATTCGAAAAATATATTTTTAAGAGCTAAAAAATTAGTTAAACGAAAGGTATGTTCATCATCCGTGAATATATTTAAATATAAATTATTGTTAATAAAAAATTTTCATTAACTAATTAATTTAAATAATATGAGACAAATCGTTTTCAAGAAAATATTTTTCAATATGAATTATTAAACTTTCATAAAATAAATGGAGTCTAAAATATGCCTTTTTTAGAATGGTAAATCTATGTCTCAACGGACCAAATAAATCTCAATCCATTTAGACATATGCGCATGGCATTTTCAGCCTATGGATAAATGGTGTTTATGCCTATGTTGCTCATGACACGACTATAAAAATGTGTTGCCGGAGCATTAATACTCTTAACTCGTTTAGATACATTAAAGCGGTTTTATTAAGTTAAATGCGAAACTTGTACGGACACGATAAGCTTAGAGAAATTTGACTGCATATATATCTTAAACATTTTAATGTGGGGAGAAGGGGTACAATTTCAAGTGTTATCGCCATCCCATTCTTCCCTATATGGCGATTTAAGGTTCAATTAGGGAAAAATCCTAGTCATTTGATTATGCATCGTTGATAACCCATTAAAATGGGTCCACAACCCATTTATGAACCTATATTTGTTTCAATTGGTCGTTAACTGTGGGGGTATCAATTGTCGGGTCAGGTTGGGTTTTGATGTTACTCGACCCAACACAAATCCTAAGGAGCACACTTTGACCCGACCTGATCGTCGGGTCAGGTCGAGTTAGTTGGACCTTTTGGGTTTTCGAATTTTTGGATTTTTTTTTTTTTTTGGTCTCTCACCCAACTTGGTTGGGATATTATGTTTCGCAGAATAAATAGTTGAGGAACTTTTGGTTATATAAACCTTAAAAACAGACTCATGCACATGAAATAATTTTGGTACAAATTTTCAAAGTATCTCATACAAAGGCACATCCTTATACCACCGCCTCTACTTTCGCCTATGTTATTGAGAAATATCCACAAATACTCGTCAAACATGTGAATAAACAGAGTACAAGGGGAGCGGCATGATGCAAAAAGGATGCTAAGCTTATCACTAACGTTGAACACAAAAGCAGCTTTAGATTAAACCATTTCGAACGGCATCTATAGCTACACTTGCCAATTGACAGCTATGATTTTCATACATGCAATACACTTATTTGAGGTGGGAAACCTTATAAGACTCTAAACCTTATAAGCATAGTGCTTCTTCGGGAAAAGTGTTAAAAAAGTCATAAACCTTTTGTATTTATGTCAATTTAATCCAAAACCTTTTTTTGATGCCAATTAAGTCCTAAACATTTTTACATTATGCCAATTAAGTCTTTTCCGGCCAATTTTGACTGGATTTTGCTGACTAAATGCCGGCCAACTGACGTGGCCTGATCAGCGCTAACGTTGACAACTTTTAATAATAATTTAATATTTTTTAATTTTTCTTTTTTCCTTCTCCTCCTTCTTCCTGATCGGCGCTCACATGGTACTATTTTAAACTTCAAAGCTGCTTTTAACATTATGTATGTGAAGTTCCAATGAGTCTCAACATCCAAATATACAAGACTCTTGTACTCAGTATTCTCTAGCTCAATGCAATCCTTAAACCTTTTAAACCTCCTAGGAGAAGACCTGACATAACGCACAGCCAAACATATTCTAATAATGGAATAATTAATGTCCTTTGGCCCTTCTCTAACAATGAAGCTCAATATATGAGTACAACACCTCATGTGAAGTAACTCACCTTTTAATACCAAAGAGTTCCTAGAGTTAAGTTTCTTTTTCAAATTTTGAACTCCTAAGTCATTGGAACTCGCATTATCCACAGTAGTAGAAAAAATGCTTTGAATCCCCCAATCAACCAAGCATTTCTCAATAGCTTTTCCTAGTATCTTCGCCAAATGACCTATGATTTGACAAAAATTTAATAATTTCTTTTGTAGCTTCCAATCATCATTAATAAAATGTGCAGTGAGACACATATAACTTAAATTGTGACAAGAAGTCCATATATCGGTTGTAGGACATACTCTAGGAGATGTCTCAAACAAATATTTTTTCAATTTACTCATTTTTCCATGTATAAATCATAACAATTACATTCAAAGTGTTACATGACATAATTATGAAGTCTGGCTAGATTTTTTTAACAAATCGCCGAAATCCCTCGTGCTCTACCAACTTGAACAGCAATTCATCAAGAATGTGAAACTATAGTGGCATTCCTTTCCCCCATCATATGTCAATGCAAATGACAAAGATCTACTTACCCAGATAGCATTCACAAATCTCCTAACAAAATATGTTAACTCATTATTCATGAAAATCACAGGGCAACACGAAGGAAGAGTGAACCGATCTAACCATCCAAAGAAGAATGGTGTGTCACAAAACTAGTGGATTCATATGTTCAACTAATGATTTATACCATCACCGAAGTTTGAGAGCGCCTCAATTAGTGTCTGCCATAACCAGTGACAATCGATCATTATCTTTGTTAAAACTCGATGTCATATGCATAAGAGTGTTTCTCAGGAACTCGTTCTCATAACGCAAATGTCATCCTGTGGAGGCTTGACCTTCAAAAAGTACTAACAAGTGAATGCAAATCTCATGGGTTTCAAATAAGAGTCAAGGATAGTGAAATCATGGATGCAATATGTATACTAGCCCAGCAACTCAAGACAAAAACTCATATACATATATAATTCGGCAAAAGATCTCTTCGAGTGCCATAATTTGGCACAAATAAACACTTAAGTGCCATAACTTACGAAAGGTACACTTAAGTGCCACATTTTAAGAAAAGTGGGACACCTAAGTGCCACCTCCGGCAAAGCCAACCGGAAATCATACGTGGCAATTAAATATTAATATTTTTCGCCGAGATGGCTCGCCGAAGAGTTGACTCACTCTAATTCACCCAAAACAACGTCATTTTGGCATAATTTGAATTTAATATAATATAAAATTTAATTTAATTTAATTTAAAACAAAATATAAATATAATTTATCTTTATTTTAAAAAAAAAAAAAAAAAAAAACATAGGAGAAGGAGGAAGGCGCCGGCGGCCGAGGGCCGAGCCCTCGCCGCCGCCGCCTCCCCCACTGTCGCCGAAGGGGGGGGGAGGGTTGGCCGGGGCCGCCGAGCCCTAGCCGAGGGCCAACAACCCCACCAACCAGCGGCGAGGGCATGCAGGCCCTCGCCGCCAACCCGCTCCCTCCTCCTCCTTCCCCCCCTTTTTTCCTCCTCCTCGCCCGCCGGCTACCTCCCCTTCTCCTCTTTCCCCCTCACCGAATGGGCGAGGACCACGAGCCCTCATCGATCTAGGCGAGGGTCGACCCCCGGCGGGCGGCGGCCCTTGGCTCGGTCAGGCGAGGGTCGCCAACCCTCGCCGCCAATCGGCCGGGGTCGCCGGCCCCGGCTAGGGCCCGACGACCCCGGGCCACCCTCCCCCTCCGTCGTTGGCTCTTACCAACGACGGCGGCTCGAGGGCTCACCGCATCCTTTGTTTTTTTTATTTTTATAATTTTTTAATATTTATATTTTTTATAAATGTTTTAAATAAATTTAATTGATTTTTATATTAATTTTTTGCCAAGTCGGCATCAAAACGACGTCGTTTTGCATTTGCTTCGCCGAAAAATTGACACATCGCATTTTGGTTAGATTTTTGCCAGATTGGCACTCAAATAATCCATTTTACTCCAATTTTGGCACTTAAATGTACATTTTATAAGATGGCATTAAGTATTCCTTTCTGCCAAGTTATGGCACTCCAAGGGTCTACGTCTCTGTATAATTCATAAGAGTCAATAAGCACCGTAACTCAATAAATGAAAGTCACTACGTCGCTAGTGTGAAGAACAATAAGGATGAACAAAAAGAGAAACATGGGAAACGTAGCAGGCCATTGAGATTCCTTCAACTCAAGTAAAGCACATAATCACATCCAAAGCAGGGGACTTGAATCTCGACCCCGCAAGTCACATGATATTCACCAACACAACCTGCACCAAAATTTGGGCACACGTCACGGCTCTGGACAGCCTAAACAACAACAGAACTTCATTCCTAATATCCTAAATTTTCTTTATTTCCTGCTAGACATTCAAATAGCTAGCTAAACAGCAGCAATACCAACCTACGACATTCGCCCGACAACAAGCGAAAAAAAATGGTAGAAGCAGCAAGACAAACTCTCAGTAAAAGGGCATAAGATAATGCTGCAGCTGTAGGAACTGCAACAATAATAATGCCAAGTAAAGTATACGACTTTCAATGACACCAGCAAAAAGATTGACAAGTAAAGGTTTTCTTTAATGTCGGAATCCTACATAAGAAGAAGAGTCACATGCATTTATGATATCAGTCAAATGCATCTTTTTTCGGTAAAGTTCGTGAACCTTAATGGACCAACCTTAATGGACCAACCTTTACCTATCACTCTAGCACATCCATGTAACTGCAAAAAATCTCCCCCCTAAGATGCATATGCGCCTTTGGCTTGCTAATAGCAACGCACTACCATCACAAAAGAAACGAAAAACAGAAAGAAAGCCAATAGTATTCCATGACAGAGCAAATGGTTCAAAAATGCCTTTTGCAAACCGAAACTTCTGCATGATGATCTTAGACTGGGTTATTGGCAAAAATTAATGAGGTGGTGAGATAGCTTGAGTCATACACTTCGCTCGATATCCAAGTGACTCCTGATTTCTATTCAGCTGACATGAATTATACAGGAAATTCAGAACATAACCTTAGAGCTGTATCAAAGACCTATCAAATGGTTCACGAGTTATCCTAACAAACATAATTGGGGTAGCATGAGGCCTGAAGAGCATTTTGCACTTACTCAGCTATTCCTTCGTAGACCGATCCAAATGACCCACGGCCTAAAAGCGCCACATGAGCTCAAGGGGGAGCTCGAAAGACTAACACCCAGCGTTCAAGAAGAGAAGGGCTAAAACCGAAATCACAGTAAGACAAACTAATGAATCTAAACCCACTTTCGGACTGAAGCGCCCCCCAAACCAAACGAACCAACCCTAAGGAAGATACATCAATCGCTGAATAGCAGAGAGAGAGAGAGAGAGACCTCACTGGTGTGAGCAAAGCAGCCATAGAGATAAGACTCGTCGACCCAGCATTGCAAGTCCCCGATCCAGAGGTTCTTCACTTCTTCCTTAGCGATGGCGATGGTGGTAACCTGGGTGGCAACAGTAATGGTGGTAACCTGGGCGGCGACTAAGGGTGTGCAACCGGACCGGGTATACCCGGGAACCCGACCGACCCATTCGAAAAATAGGGTCGGAACCGGTTCCCATTGAAACCGGTCTGGGAACCGGTTCCCAAAATTTGGAACCGGTTTAAACCGGTCTGGGAACTGGTTCCGAGTGATTACCAACTTGGAAACCGGTTCCCGGACCAGTTTTGGAACCGGTTTTGTATGTAGAAGTTCAAAACCCTATTTTTTTCCTCTGATTTCTATTCTTACTCCTACAATCACACAACATTTTTTCTCTTGGCTCTCTCAAACATGCACAACACTCCTCATTCGTCGTTTCTCTTCCTCACTCGCTTTCCTCCCTCACCGGCTCCCTCTTGCACCATCCGACGGACGGATGGTGTTCGTCACCGCCAAATTCTTGTGTATCACGTGTATTAGCCGCTAATTTCTCTTTTATAGGAGGAGTTATGCTTGCATAAATGAACAGCTTCATGTGATAGTTATGGGAATAAGAATAATATTAGACCCGTATTTGTTGCTAATATTTATGCAATGTTATGATTTTTGTTTTGCATTGTGATTTTATTTATGATAATTAACCCCGTGGATCCTTAATTTTTCGTTTAATCAAAAAGTTCATGTATTTATTTATTACAAGTGTTTAATGTTTCAATACAAATTGAGAGGATTACGTTATTTTTTCATGTATTAATGCAAAATTTGAAGTTGTATAAGATATCGGGAGGTTACAAAATAGGTTCCAATGGAAACAAGGTTGACCCTAGAACCGGACAGGAAAAACAGGATGGGTCGGGTACATGATCCAATACAAACAGGGTCGGATACATAGTCCAAAAAAGGGGAACCGATTATAATAGGGTCGGGTATAAAGTCTAGGTCTAGACCCTATCCACCCTAGACCCAATCACCCCTAGCGGCAATGGTGGCTGTGAGTGTGTGTGCGTGTTGGTGGCTTGAAAATTAAGGTTGAAAAGGGACAGAGAGAAAAAGAGGGAAAGAGATTACCCGGCTGAGGCCTAAAAGGCCCGCGTGGGACCAGTACCAAAAAGAGCTGCGTCGACCCGTTTTGACCTGACCCTAATCACATTTACTAATTTCGGCCTAAACTTGGTAAAAAGTTTGGCCCGAACCCAAAATACCTAAATTTAGGGTTGGGTTAGGCTGACGTGGGCCTTTTTGACATCCCTAGTTAATAAGTTGCTCCTTATTTCTCAAATCAAATGTCAAAATACATAAGTCTTAGATCTAATCCAAGGACATTTATGATTCATTTAACAACTCAATTTCAATTAAAAAGCCTGCTGACTTCTTCTTTCTTCCTCGTCGCTCTCATGATCTCACTTCACGATCTTCTCTTTCCCTCTTTGCTTCCACGAATCTAATTCTCTGCCACCTCCACCGCATTCGACAGTTACCGAACGACATTTAAGAATGAAATCAAAAGCAAACATGGGATACACAACCATGAACAATTTTAAATCATAGCTCAATGAAGTGAATAAACACACAAAGATGTCCAAAAAAAACGGAGGAAAATTCACAACTACCGCGACCGAGAAGGTAGTGATGGTGAACTTGTGGTTGCTCTAGTAGTCTTTGTGGAGCAGATTTGCACCACAAACAACCGCAACAATGTGCAAACGAAATCCAAAAACTCAAACAATTCAACAAAACAATGGATAAGAAAATCCACGAAATCGCACGTGAATGGAGGAACGAGCTCAAGAAGACAATCGACAACGGAGGAGTGACCTTTGGTGTTTTTGCCGATATTGGAGAAGAAGCCATGGCCTTTGTCCATGAATCTTCAGCGGAGATGGAGATCTCTCAATCGGAGAGCACACCATTGAAAAGTTGCAGCGGGGGGAGAAAATATTGGCTAACAAGATATGCCAGCACAACGAATAGGCAGGTTCATGAGGTTGCAACACGTGTCTAAAGTGGGGCCTAAATGTCACTCTCTCTCTCTCTCTCTCCACTCGACACTCTTGACTTTGCTCCATTTCCCTCCCTTCGACGAACCACCAAACCCTTGTCTGACCGACGAGCCATTGCGCCACCCCTCCAGCTCCATGTCGCAAAATCGTTGCCCCCTCCTAGTTGTGTCCTCTCTCTCTCCCTCCGTCTCACGACTGAGCCCTCGTCTGACCAACCACCGCGCGGCCTCCGCCTGCGTCGTCGCAAAGTTTGTAGGTCGGGCGGTTCGTTAGTCAAACAAGAGCTAGGTGGGAGAAAGAGGGGACGGCGAAAAGAGAGAGAGTTGGGTGACACAGTGTGCAGGGGGGAAGAGAGAGAGTTTGACATTTGGGCATCACTTTGGACACATGTCGAACCTTTGACCTTTCTTATTTGTTGTGTTAGCACATCTTGTGTAGTCAATATTTTCTTAATGGAGAGAGAAAGGAAAAGATGACACGAAAATGGGACAAAGAAAAAGTGATTGCGTGAAAACGTTATCCAGAAGCAAAGAATCCTAATTTGAGTTTTCCATTTTTACTTCCCTTTTTTGCCCTTCGTGCCGTTAAATATTAAATACTACAACGAACTAAAAAATATAAAGAATAAAAAATAAAAAATAAAAATAAGAATCAATTTTTTAAAATTATAAAAATAGTCCAATAAATTTATATTACGCTTTGAAGTGCTTTAACAATATATTTTTTTAAAATTATAAGAAATAAATTTTCCTAAATTTGGTTATATATAAAAGTATTTTAGTAATATTGATCGGGTTAGTATGAGTTGGACCGGGTGTAAATCGAAAAGTTTACATTACGAATAAATGGATTAATAGGCTAATTTGGGTATGATCATTAACGACCTAATTCAAATTCGATCCGACTCACCCGTTTAATAGGTCCACCCGTGACCCACCTCTAACTGCAACCGTGACCATTAAAGCGCTCGAATCTACCTAGTCATCCGTGAGGCTAACGGTGGGCGTCAATGTCAAATAGACTAGTTCGAGGCCCTAAAGCTTGATCTAAGCCTCAGATCTCGGCTCATCGCAGCCTGCCACTTGTACTCGTCAACGGCCGCAGCGATGAGGGGAAGCGAAGAGGGTCGTGTTGCTGGCAGGGGACGGGGGGGACGGACACGAGCAAGGAGAGGAGCGAACTCATCATTTGACGCGGAAACGTGCGTCCGACGGTGGCCGGTCGATGTCTTCACGTCTTGTTGGGTGAACTGAGACAGGAGAAGGGAAGGGAGACATTAAATGGCTCTAGTACCCACACCAGTCAAAATGTCGGTCCCATAACTCGTCTGTTGAACTAGTCGTGTTTAAATTTGAGAAAAATGGGTTTTCCCATTAGACGTGCCGTGTTCGAATTAGATTCAAATTTAATATGATATGGTGAGAACACAAATTCACGACACAAAAAAGTCATCCCTAATTTTGACTAGATATGCACGAATATGCCTGCATGACATGAACCGACTACAACGGGGAAGAAGCTATTTTTAAACTCAACGATGTATTTGATTAAGATGATTAGAAGATAAAAATTCATGTTAGTATTATCTAACCAACATTAAATCCATAGGGAAAAGATTTGTTGTAACGGTAATCTTTGTACTCCATTGATACTAGAACGTATAATATAGGAACAATTCAAACAATACATACCAAAATAAATAAGATTAAAAAAGAGTGTCGGCCAATTCACCTAATTTACAATAATACCTTAAACTGCTTGATTATAGCTAAATGTACAAAAATTAAAGATGGCATAATTTGTCAAACCATTTTCATTTGTCGTGCATGCAAAATGATGGAAAATTCATCATGCATCGAGCTCTAAAAAATTTCCCAAGCCCAAAATTAATCAAAAGACATCATGAAAATAGCTATCATGAGGGGAATAATTTGGGTAAACCCGTGATGATACGTTGGATGATATAGGTATTGAAATTGTCAGTAGGGGGTTTGTCCTTGAAAAATCCACTGACAGCATAGTTATTGGAAAAATTAGGTAAATTGTTGATGGACATATAGGAATGTAAATAGAAAAAAGTGTTTTTGTTCCGGGAACAATGGTATTTTTTTTATTTCTTTTAATTTTTTAATATTTTTATTTTATTTTTCATTTTTTTCTTTATTTTTTATTTTTTTCTTCTTTCGGCCGGTCGCCGCCTCCCGGCGATCGGGCCGACGGGTCAGTGACTATTGCAAAAAGAAAACATGCAGGGCCTTAGTGATTATTTCAAAGAAAGAAAAAAATCGACTCAAATTACATCGCCGGAAAAAGCCGATGCATCTGACGTTGGCAATGGGTACACGTCGCGTCTCTAGTAAGATCGGGAGCCCGACAGGCGACCACGTCACTGTCATTTACAGCTGTAACTGCACCATCGCCGCCCATCTATTGTATTATATTCCTCTGGTTTAGTGCGGTAAATTAAACATGTTATCAAGTGAGGGCAAATGATTCTTCGCATCATCACGGGGACAATAATGTCGCCCGCCGTGCCCTCTTGGCCTCCAAAATTAATATTTTTATTCCCACCATGGCGTGGGCCTAAAGTCCTAGAGATTATAATCATTAATGTGGACATAATAAGCTCAATTAACCGTGTTTGATAGCGGAGAAAATTTTTACAAAGAAAAGTTAACTCTTCGGCTTAATTTCCCTCCAGAGGCGGGGTTCTTATCCCATGCCCTAAGCGACACCAGACCGCCGGCCGCTTATTTTTTTGCCTTTTTGAGTTTTTTTTTCAAGTGAAAGTGCTTTGCAAAGTGCGATTTTTTTTCAAATATCAACCAAAATTTTTTTTGGATGCGCTTTTAACCTAAAGGGCTTTATATTTTCTTAAAAACTTTCCCCAAAAGCCAAACCGTGCACACTTGTGGGAGTTCCATCTTCCCTTAATGTCTATAATGATTTCATGGCCATGACGCATGTTAAAGAAGATTCGAAGAAAATTATCAATTCAATCTTAAATTTAGTGTATGGGTTCAAAAAAATTTCGATTTTCCTAATGTATTCCTGAACTTTCGAGTGAAATTCAATGTATTCCTTACTGCTCAAAAATTACTAACGAAATGATTCATAAGTTGTCTACATTAACATGCCATATAAGATCATCAATGATGACCGAAAGACACGTTAACACTTTTTTACGGCGGTTAGCTAACGGGATTACATTAAATTTTCATGCAAAAGTTGAGAACTCAATTGACAAAATTAAAAAAAAAAATGATTGAATTAACATATATATAATAATATTAGAATTTATTGGATAATTATCCCAAAGATTTGACAATGGCAATTGGACACTCTTATCTAGTCTCTTGCGTATCACGAACCTTTCCCTTACCCGGAGAGAACTCGAACTATGGAGAGCAACACATACTAAATGGTTCCGGGCTGGACTCCCGAACTATCATGAAGAAGTCCGATGTGTGCCAAATAGCAACGTCGTCGTCGACAAAATTTTGGGACTTTAAACACGTACTTTGCGCCGGAAAAAAGGGACGAGATTTCGTCGTTCTTCTAGGAACTACTGATGCACGAGAAGGTCCTTGTCCTTCACGTTTGTAGACTTCGAAATGTCAGACATAGGATTACACGAGGCCAGTTTTCTCGCGCACGCTACAAACATGCCCGACTGGAGAAGGCAGGGATGGTTTTTGAGCAGGATTATGAGAACGTGAACTTTGAAGAGCGGTACATGCTGCATAAATGTATGAGAATTATTGGGTAACCGTTCGAGAATATCAAATTTTTTTAATAGCATCCTTCTCTCAGTCGCTTATTCTAAATTAATAATAGAGCTATTTAGATCATGCGAAGTAAATGGTGCACATCAAATTTAACCATGATACTTTTAAATTAGTGAAAGATCTTTAACCGGTTTGACCATTAAAACTATATAGGTTGTTGTAATTGAAAAGAATTGCAACAGCAAAAAGAATATCAAACACGTTATAAAACTTGTTGGGATCCATCATCTTAGTTAAAGCTACTTCAATTGTAGGGTTATTGTTTTTGGACGAACAAATTGGAATTAATTAAGATATAATTGCATGCTATGTTTTCACAAGAATCACTTTTTGTTCCGGGTTTTATCTTACGGGTCCGAGTTCTTTATAAGATTTGACTAACTACATCCATTAAAGCATAAGTAGAGAAAAAATGATATATTAATTTGTAGAAATTCTAGAATGACAATTAGTATCCGAGGTTTTTAGCACTGTGTATGAGCTTGATCAAGGACAGAATTTCAAAGATGAAAATCAATCGGTGAAATTTCCGGAAGCATAAGGCAGAAGAAGACGGGGGCGCCTCCAAAGCATCCACGAGCCGCAAGTCATTTTTCGGTTGGTCAGGGCCCACGTGGGCCCGCCCTGCCATTTGGGGGGCGACCGTGGGCTCGCCACGTGACGTTCCGCTAGAGGACTGACGAGGCGGGCGTCACGTGGACACCCCGCCACGGTGGCACAGGCCACAGCGAGGACCGAAACAGTTCCGGAGGTTGCTTATAAAATCTCCTCTAATCCCCTCTCCGCCAATCATGTCCCGCGTCCCACGTGGGAGCCCGGGCCCCCACCCCCCCGGGCGCTCTGACGTCATCGTCTCTTTTTCTCCGCTTAAAACATTGCTCTATTCTCACCATTTTATCTCCCTTCTTTCCTTTTCCTCTTTTGACCTTACCCATGTTGCTGCCAAAAACATTACAATATGCTTCGCACACGCACTGCCGTACATGTTAATAATATTTCGGACCATCATTTAGGCTTCTTGATCTAGCCCCTCCCTCTTCTCTCTTTCCTGTTTCGGTCGTCCTTTCTGATCCTCTCCCTTTCCTCCTCCTGCACATTCTCTGCCCCTGATAATTTTCCCGGAAAATCTGATCAAACCTCTTCTCTGCCGTTCGGGATTCTCGGCCGTGCCTGTGTCGATCTCTGTTCAGTTTCTGGAAAGGTGAAAGAGTTAGCCGTCGTCATGGGGGACTCTTCTGCTTCATACATCCGAATGGTATATCTGTCGTCAGTCGAAGTCGCTGTTTAAACCGCAATCTCGGCTACTGATCTGATCTGATGGGTGTACATATGTTTTTGTGCGTGTGCGCAGGTGCACCACCTGATAGAGGAGTGCATACTCTTCAAAATGAGCAAAGAAGAGTGCATGGAGGCTCTCTCCAAACATGCAAACATCGAGCCCGTCATCACCTCCACAGGTCGCCCTCCGCTCGCCTTTTATCATCTTCTCTGTCAATCAATCATTTCTCTCTCCCTCTTCTTTTCTATATTGTGCTCGGCCGTCTGGAACGTGTGCAAAAAGACTAGAAACGTGATCCTAGACTGCTTCAGACCATGGTGATGAAATTAGTCAAAGTTATTCAATTCTGGGTTCCCCACAAAGATCAGAGAGTTTCATGAGAAGTCGCAGAAACCTCGATCCGGCGCTGTTTATCGTCCTTATCTTATGGGTTTATTGATCATAACAATCTGTGTTCTTTCAATGGGATGTTTCTGCATGCTTCCTCCTCCTCGTCGCCATCCATCCGTGCTTTGTAATCTGATGCACCGAACAGCTGACGAAAAGCCGAGGTTGGGTTTTGCAGTGTGGAAGGAGCTGGAGAAAGAGAACGAGGAGTTCTTCGAGGCCTACGCGAGGAGCATGACGGAGGAGGAGCGGGGCTCGCGAGCGGAGACGAGACAGAGGATCCAGAAGATGCTCTCCGATGCCTCCAAACTACACGACGCCCAACATCGCTAAGCTTCGCTTTTCAGCTCCCCTCATCAGACAGCGATCTTTCATTGCCGTCGTTATGCGCGGTTGCAGCAGCTCTTCTTGCAACTTAATAAGTGTATATGCCACCTAGTTAAGCGAGTCGCGTTTTCTGGTTACATGTATGTAAATATTAGTCCACAAATTTCGATCTAGTACAATAATGGAACGTCATTTCAGCGATATTTACCAATTAGATCTATATCGATATCTCGTTTTAACTTAATAAGAAAATAATATTCAATCCACTAAATCTGTAATTGAACTTTTAGTATATTCTTTTAACTTAAAAAAAGGAGATGATGTTGAATCTACTTGTCTGTGTGATTGACTTTTCTAACGCAGAACGCAGAATGAATATTTAAGACCAATAATCTTTCGAGAAAAGTGCAAATTCTAGTGTTCGTTCGTGTCATGCAACTTGCGATGGGGGAGTGACTTGAGGAAAAGGTTGAAGGTAGGGTCCGAGAAAACTACAAAGGGCGCCCCTCAGAATCGTTGTCGTTTGCGGTGGCGTCTTCACTGTTGGTTTTGGGAGGCGTGCTGAATTGCGCAACGGTGCGTGTGTGGACTGCGGAGTGGGCGGTGCGGAGGTGGCGCGGCACGTGGCGCTGCGTGCAGCGTTCCGGCGTTCCCGTGTGCCCTTGCTCGGACGCTAATGGCTCTATCAATTGGAATTCGTAAAGTGCACCTTTGAAAGCAAATATCTTTCGGAAAATTCCAAATACAATAATGAAATGACCTCATTACCTCAAGTAATGAATTAAAATGCATTCGTTTTCTCAAATAAAAATCTAAAATATCTTTAATCATGTCAATCTCGAAGAATAATAGAATTTCAACAATCGATCGTTACATTTTTTGTCATTTATTTTTTAAATTTGATTTCATTTTTTCTTTCTTTTTCCTTTTTCTTTTTTTTTAATAAATTGTTTTCTTTTTAAAGTTTTAACGTTTTCTTCTTTTTTGAGTTTTCAATGGAAAGAAAATTAGAAAAAAAATAATGAAAATGCCCTTAATCAACTAATGAGGTCAAACTTTTTTGTAAATAATGAAAATGCCCTTGATCAACCAATGAGGTCAAACTTTCTTTGAAATGGATATGACACTTCATATTCTTATTTATAATTTTCTCAATATCTTCTATAACATATAATCTGTGCATACAAAAAGAATTATTTAAAAAGCCGTACTAAATAATGATTACACTAATGATATGTGAATCGAGTAAGGATAACGCACGGAAATAAAAAAGGAAAAGACCACAAAATGGAAAAGATAAAAGTTTTCGGATTTTATCATCAGAAATGTCAGGGGAAAACAGTACATTTATAATGAGTGGTCACAAGGAACCACGTAGACCCCGAATCTTCAAACGCTAAAGCAATGCTCACATCGAAAATTAATGTTACTTTTCTAAGCGGTCGTTTAACAAGCATCTCAGAGACGACCGTTATCAGAAATTTCCAACAATAGTCCGACACGTCAAATAACGGCCATTAAATGTGACCGGTCCACATGACCGACGCACTTGAAGTTACTCCGAAGCGGGGGCGGGTGTCCCCGCTTCGCTCCCCGGCTTTCCCTTTCCTCTTGCCATTTCCGGGCGTCCCAACGCTCGGCGGTACGCACGACGGGACGGAGCGGGAAAGCGAAAGCGCGAGCGAAGAAGTGAAAGGTGGGGCGCTGTCCAGGGAAAGAACTGTCTTTATCTCGACATCGTCTGCGCCCGCGGGCGCGTTCGTTTCTTTCGAGGGTCGGTCCGTGCGCCGAATTATTCGAGGATCAGTGAGAACGGCTCGTTGCCATTTCCGTGGTCCCTCCCTCCGGAAGGGGTGAATATACCCTACGAGACCTGAAGTTGGCCTTTGCCCACCTTGAGGAATCTCGTCCGGGGGATGATCACGTGGCGATGCCGTCGTATACCTGAATGATTGAAGAGGGAGTGGCGGTGGGCATTCGGTGCACTTTTATGGAAGTGGAGTAAGCCAGCATTTCCCCCTTTTCTATGATGCCGATTTAGGCCACGAAGTTTGCTCGATTGTGAATTTAGGTTCCGTTTGTCTGGAGGACCAAAGTTTTCGAGAAATTATTTTCCGACATTTTATGATGTCTTGATAACGAAAAATTAATCAATTTACAAAAAATATTTGAAAAACAACATGCTTCGAGGAAAACACTTCTGCTTCTAATGAGAAAGAATTTACTCTTCTCAAATCACCAAACAAACAAAAATTGTCTGTCTCCCTTGAAAATAATTTCCGTGAAAATTATTTTCTTTTATCATCTCTTTTCGTCGCGCCGAATCATCTAGGACATAGAATCACATTACCATAGTAACGAAAGAGTCGGGTGTTGAGTGATAGGGGCATAAGTGTGCTTGTTATATTGCCTTTTTCAATAGGGAAAGTGTCCAATCAGCTCCAAATCAATTAGATGGATATCAAATCAATTTTAAAATTTTAAATTTTACCAAATTTAATCTTAAACATTTATACGGAATTTCAATATAATTCTCCCGATCAATTTTTGTTGAAAATCACTAATGTAACGGTCCAATAAACATGGCACAACATTAAGTGATCTCCAAACAAAATTGTTTGAAAGGACTATAGTGAAGTTTTGTACAAAAATTTAAGATTAAATTATCATATATCCAACAAGTCTATGAGTAATTGGGCAATTTTCCACCTTATTTTAATTATTTAATGAATATATACATATATAAGGAAACTGGGCTTGTTCGGTCTCGATGAGACGGAGCCCAGCTCAAAATTATTGTGCAATTTCATTTCAGGATGACTGGAATGGAAAGTTAGGCCTAATTGAGGACCTAAGCCACCTAACATTAGGTTGCCTACTAATCAAAAGATGATGTGTGGCTATTCGAAATTTCGGTAATTCACGAGGCAAAAGTGATGGGCTCGTCTAGACCGAACGAGTCCTTCGCACATGGGCATGTCGCGAACTTTATGGGCTCCCTCTGTACTGGAAGGAATTAGTAAAGCCTCGTGACTCGACTGCCAATTTTGGACAAAATACAAGGGTGAACTCGGAAAAAGAAAAATCAACTCAAAAAAGCAATTCTAATTGATAATTACTCAGAACCTTTCTGAATTTCGATTCCATTCCGCAATAGCTCACCGAATTTTGAAAAATCGCGGTTTCAGCCTCAGAGCATTTGCGTAATAATCCCTAAAATTTGAAAAGTAATGAAGTATTCTCGAAATGTTACTTCCTTGGCAACAGTCAATTTTGTGATTTATATAGCCATTGAGTGTGATGTGAAGATGGACCAACTCATTTTTCTTGATCACCCCAATCTTCGCTAGATGGTGAATGAAACTAAGAAAAAATAAGGTAAAAATTTAGAAAAAATGACACAAATAATTTATCAATTTTGGCTTAATGTGTAATATTATTTCAAAACTTTTAATTTATTTAACATGATCATTAAATTTTAGCCTCATGTGCAATGTTGTTCCCAAAAAAAATCAGTATAAATTAAAAGTTCAGAGCTTATATTGAATAAATTAAAAGTTTATGAACAAATTATATATTAGACTAAAGTTCATGGATCATTTGTGTAGTTATCCTTATGAAATTCAATGGAGATTAATTTGGCGAGGGCATTTTCAAGATAGAATGAATGTTTTATCAGATGAATATGATGTACTCCCTCCTTTCTCTTAATAAATCTAAAATAGCCACCCTAACACATCCCACCCAGACAGATGGTCTAGCGCAATGACTCTTTTTGCTACGGTGGCAACATCATTTTGCTTAGTGAATTCAGTGAAGAAAGCATCGAGGAAGGTTTAACAGAGGGAGAAGCGATGCTGAAAAGTCGTGATGGGGGTCCATAGGCCTACACCAGCTTTAGTCAAACAAAGTGATTTTGCTTTGCGACTTTCTCTTTAATTATGGAGTTGTACCTAAAATCATTTGATTAAGCAATGTCATCCCCCCTTTGGTAGACCAAACTTTTTTTCCCCTCTACGTCACGACGTTCTTTTATCCTTTCACTCGATTCCAGTTGTTCAATTAGCATCGATGCACGTTTCAAAAGGCTGTTTAAGGACATGTCGAGATGTTCTGGAGTGTGTAAGTTTGGAGTACAGATCATGTCACCATCTTAACAAATTCCTTGTGAAGCAATATTTTGCGCTAACCACGGAAAAGCAAAAGGTTTTTAAAGTGAGCAAGTACCTGAATTAGACGGAAATTCGATTTGTTTATTTGAGTGAACACCTAGCTAAACTAGTCGATTTTACTTGTCAAAATCTTTGGGAAGGATTCGGGCTTTTCAGTTTGGTTTTGACCTACTTCTTCCCGGGGAAGAAATTAGGCCTATAGGGCATTGTTTGGATTAACATTTATTTTTTACCTTTTTATTAAATCTAAGTCTCTTGGTCGGTGCATTTTATTTTTTTTTTTTTAATTTGAAATTCTGAAAACTTTCGCAACAACTAAATAATAACACATAAATTCATATATAATGACAATTTTTAACAGAAAAGAAGAAAACAAAAAATGTAGCTTTTGCTTTTGTTTTAGTCTCGACAAACATGACATCCCTTAAAACCTTGGGATACCTATCTCTTTTGAAGGTACTCAACAATTTCGCGTCGGTGGTAAGCATCTAGAACGAAAGCCTTATTAAGCATCTCAAAATGATAAATTTTTTTCAGTGTGGAATGAGATATTTTTATTTGATGCATTATTCATCTAACCCATTCATCGATGTGAATAGGGTTGTCAAGGAACTTGTAACTCGTGTATTAGTGGTCATTATTTGTTGAGATATCAATAGAGACACAGGACAAAGTAGAGGATTCTTTGTCCATTTATAATTGATAAATTATATCTCTAGTTTAAGCCAGTGTATGAAACCCAACCTAACTTATATGTATGCATAATCTTGAAGAAAGATAGAAAGGAAAGCAAAAATTCAACCGTGTTAAATTATGTCTCGGCTTCCATGTTATTTGATAATAGCAGTTTTATTCAACCTTACCTAATTCAATATCAATGGGATTTGATCCAATAGATCATATTGAAAGTAAGATATAAAGAGAATGGGAGACTAATTCGCATGAAGGATTTGGGTCTAATATCCAAGCTTCACACATTCCAAGTCATATTTATTCACATTTTCATGTAAATAGTTGCTATAAAACAATTAAATCAACTTCCTACGTAGATCCAAACTTTATCATGAAATCTAGGCCATGGTTCTGCTACAACGTGTACATGAGTTAAATCTCAAATGCATATCCCACTCCTAGCACAAAAGGCCAGGCATTTGTTTATTCGACTCGGCCACAAAATTTAAAAGAAGCCCTTTTGGGTGTTTTTGTCCTGTAGTGGATGGCCAGGGACAATAAATTAGGAAGGACCCGACAAATCAATGAACTAATTGATGCCCCATTCGCTTAAAGCTGCAGTCGCCCGTCACCCGCATGGACATTAATAAATGCCAACAAATTGTCTTTGCTTACGGGTTCCAATCATCCGCACCCCAAGATTTGTTGGTGACTTGGAATATAAGATTTCTGAAAAAATTTTATCCAATTAATTCTAAACTATTATATAAATATTAATTCAATTTTAAATTTTCAATAACACTAATTTAGTCATGAACCTTTACGCATATTCCAATCAATTTTCCAAATATTGCAGACACAACAATACAATCATCGCCCGATTGCCTTACGTGATATATTATCAATTCAATAATTTTCAGCAACGATTGGCTAAAAGAAATACATTGGAATTTCACAAATTAAAAAGTCTATAAATGAATTACCATCTGTATAAATTTCATCGGCATTCATCATGCCTTTAGGGCGGTGGGACTTCAATTTCACGACCCTTTTCATGTATCTATCTGGTGAGAATTTGTACATGCTTCTATGGTAGCTATTAAAGTCCTCCAAGCCAAAAAGGAAAAAGAGAGAGAGAGAGAAAGGGAAGACAAAGTCATTGGACATCGAACATGGCAACATCATTAGATAGAGGTGCGATGGAATGCATGAGCTTTGCTATGTAACTTTTGTCAACTTTTTCTATGTGTAGAAGGGATTGGAGGGACAGACATTGGTGTCCGATGTGTTCCAAAAGCCTTTTCCTTCGGCCCCATTGTTTGCTGAAATAAAGGTGCTCTCCACCAAACGAATCAAGTTAGAGCTCACCTTATGATGGAATGTCCACACACCCCAAAAAAAAAAAAACATATCGCAATCGGCATGCATGCGACATCATTGTAGCAATTTACATAGTCAATGAGCCCGTTCGAAAGGTACATGTCATGTAGCGGTATTCACTATACTTAATATGTGCAAAGCTCAGATCTTGTCCACCGTGCCCCATTATTCTCAGAGGTAGTATATATTTACCCATCAATTTTCAACTTTGCGCAATACCCTTCTGAACTTTCTTTTTATTACAGCAGTTAGCCCTTTGTTATTGGCACTTGCACTGCACGTGAAGAGGTAAAAGTAAGTTTTTACCTTAAAAAAGAACTCTCTTGCCCTTAATTGTTGTAAAAATGAAAAAAAATAATCAATCAAATTAGAGAAAAGTAAATTTACTAAGACACTAGTAATCGAAACAATAAATAAATATACTAGACAATAATAATTTGTTAAACATGATAAATAAATCATCTTAAATATGACTGAATAAGATACTTTGGAAACAAGAATAAACACAAATTAAATAAAAAGGAAAAATGTCTCAACAACACGAATGTAAAATGACAAAAGATGGCCACTAGTTTTTCATAATAAAAAGGGTTTATCAGTGCGGAAAATGATAGATTAAGGAAAATATTATAAAGATTATAAAATGAAATGTTGTCCCTCAACTCATACAAAAAATGATCAAATGATATCTAAGGGCGGGGCATAAATAGGCCTTGAAGGTCTTATAATAAATTTATAGATTGTCTAGGAACTGCTTATAACGTTTGAATTTTAGCAGCTGAGCCAACTCACTTTGACTGGTGTTGTTTTTTGAATCGATAATAATGCCTGCCAAATCTAATTTAATATTTCAAGAATCGATAGGTTACCTTAATCATTTTAGGTGCATACATATAGCATACATATACACATACATATATATTTATACACCCACGTGTCAAAAATCTGGCTTCTCTCTTGAGAGGAAAATATCCCCATAACGAAGCTGCTGTTCTGTGAACAGAGGTAAAAAAAATTGACCCAAAGTAATTTGTCTCCCGGCAGATAGATTGATGGAACAACTAACGTCGGACATGATTGGGCTTCAATGGGGACTTTGCTTCTTCTACAACCTTCCTCGTCCCCACCACCATTAATGATGGTCCAAAGCTAAAAGAGCTTCAATCACGCAGCCTACATGCACGAGAGGACGACCGCTCTTCTTTTTCGTTGCCATTTTTCGGCCACCTGGAAGAGTGCTCAGCCCGCAAGATGAGCCGCGGGTTCTTTTCTCGCGAGTGTCTTTATCTTTACTAATGAGGCATTTTAGACTTGGAGTAAAAGATCGCAGAAGATTCGAGCGCATCGTTACGTGTTTGGATGACCTAAGTAATCAAAGTGATCGACCAAACTCGATCATTGTCGCGTCGACGGCATGTCGATAGCTGTCCAGTATAGTTTGAGCATCCAAGTAACTCTTATACTTTTTGAAGTGTCTCGAAAAGTGCTATTTCTAATTTTAGTCTATTTAAATAGGGCCATAAGGTTCTTTCCAACGATATTCGTACATATTAAATACCATTAAAAAAGTCAATTATGAAATTTGTTTAACCTGCACTAGTGAAATGTAGCGCATTTTTGTGGGTCTATGCAATCTTAGAAGTTTTAACATAAATGCATGGTGATATCAATTTAGGGGAGTGTTTGGAAACGCTCCCCGGAACACGTGTTTTTGTTCTTTTGTTCCCTTGAACAAAAAAATAGAACATAAACAAGTTTGATGATTTTTTTGTTCACGTTTGGTAATTTTTTTGTTCCTAAGAATAATTTATTTTCGTAAATAGATTTGAAACAGAAATAAGAAATAAAAAAAAAATTGTTTCTTGTTCTCGGGAACAACTCAAGAAACAATAAATAAGTTTTTTTTTTTTTTTTCCTTCTTTTCTTTCTTTCTCTTCCTCTCTTTTTCCCGCAACGAGGTTCGGCGACCTCACTAGAGCCTTGCCGGCCACCGACGAGGCTCCCCCGAGGCTGGCCACCTCGCCGGCCTTCATCTAGCCGATCGTGAACCGGCCATGGCCAAGGTCGGCGGCCGGCCAAGAGAGAGGAGAAAAAAAAGAAAAAAGAAAAAAATGCAATAAAATTATTAATAAGTCAAAAGAAATTATAAGTCACAAAAATATTTAGGGTCGTATCAAACGTATTTTTGTTCTAGAAATAAAAATTTTATATAGTTACAAAACGTCTTAAAATACTTATAAACTGTTTCCGATAATATAAATATAAAAAAATATTTTCGAAAGGAAACTATTTCCAAAAACGAAACCGTTACCAAATACGCCCTTAGTACCTTAGTGAGAAGCCAATTAACTTTAGCAAGTAGAATGAAACAACTCAAACTCCATAAGTTTGGCATGTGGATTATAAGCCTATATATTCAGGTGGTTCAATTCCTCAATCATCAACTGCAATTTGCAAATAGTGCAATAGTTATAGCACCATTCAAAGCATAATTCACTTCTCACTGGGCCCATGAAATTATGGAGGTCGAGCATAAAATAAAGTCAATACTTTCAACGTATCAATTTTTTGAGCTGAAGTGTGTAGTGAGTATATTGAGCATCCTTCTTCTACTTTTTTCCCTCTTTAAATAATATGCTCAAGAAATGTTCCATGAGATCTTGCTAGCAAGATGTCTTTATAAAAAAATTGATAGATTTTAAGTGAAAGCGATAGAATAAGTGATTCACTTAAAAAGTAGTAGGTGACTAGCTAAAATTTCACTATGAGAAAGGTCAATGGCGTGCACATACCGAGATTGAATTATATAAAGCCAAACACCAACCTTATTTCCACAACATCACCGAGCCTTAATGGGTCATTTAATTTATATTAGATTACAAATTTATGTAGCGAATCTGTACCTATTCCAAACATTTATTGCTTCATATTTATATCAAAAGCTTTCCTCAACTTCCAGCACGTCGGTAAAGCAACAGCGACTAGCCTCCAGGCGAATCCTGTTCAGCCGTATTTCAATTCAAATCCAACTCTTGCCTCCGGCTGTTTCTTCCCGGAAATAAAACAAACAAAGACTGCGACAAACGCAAACAAACGCAGCACAAAAATAAAATAAAATTGCTATTCCCTATAGCTAACCTAAAGGCCAAAATCAACCCTTGTCTGGCAAGATTCTGCTGCTTTATGTTTGGTCTGTGTCCTTGTCCTATCTGACCCGTTTAACTCAGCTTTCAGATTCTAAGCAACGAAGCAAAACCATAAATCATATCTTTCCCACTCGTTAACGTAACCCCAAGCAAAAACCCATTATTTATATCCTGCTTCCTCTGTGCTCGCACCGTCGCTGCCTACAGATAGTCCAGAAAAACCAACCATGTTTAGGCCGATACTTACTAGGCTTGTTGACAAATTGGAGCTCCCATCTTTATTTTATTGCGTGGATTGAAGTCAGATTTGTGAACACCAGCGTCACCGACGTTGGATTATATGGTGATCATGTTGTTTTTTCTCTCGTGATTATCGTCAACTAGCACTATAAATTTCATTGTTTATAGTATGCACTACACATTTAATCTAGCTAGGTGGCTCGTTGGCTACATTACCAGTTGAACCACATCTATACCATAGTGTCCCTATCGAATGCATCCGCCCGAGGCATGATGGACAATGGAATGCATCTGCCCGAGGCATGATGGAAATGTTTGGACTTTATGTCCAACTAAATTGTCCTTTTTTATTTTTTGGTCGGAAAATAAATTGTCCTTCAATCAAACCAAGCAATGTGTACCATAAAAATAAAGGGGGGACACTTCTTCTATATTTTTACTGGACTCCGCATTGATTCACTATCGATCAGAAGCATGCCTAGAGCTCGTTTAGCAAAGGTTTCTTGCATCAGTTGTAGTTGTAGAAACGGGTCCTGTGACTTTTAGAATGCGGTCAACAAACCACTCTTGATCTCAGCATGCTCAAAATTGCGACAATTTATAATGGGTTTGGGGGAGTCGCCTCATCCAAGTTTAAATTGCTGCTGCTTTAATACATATATTACCCACGAGTTAGAAAACTTCACTGCCATAGTGCAACACGGCTATACTACCAACCGTACCAACTGAAAAATTACTCCATCTGGGGTAGATTTATAATGCCGTGCTCAAGTTTAACGAATGGTTAAAGTTAGATTATGAAACAAAAAATACTTTTATTCATCTTGATAGGGAAAAAAAGTAGACTTGAGTAAATACTTTCACATTTCTCTCTCTCTCTTTTCTTAATGGTGTTTTTCAAGTCTTCTAATTCTTGAGACACGGCAGCATATACTTGCGAAATTTGTAACATCTTTTTAATTGAAAAATTACACTGTTTGTAATAGCAGAAAAAAATTCTTATCAATTGACCAAACTTTATCTTAACAAAATTAAGAGCCTGTATAAATAACTATTTACTTTTTCCCCGTTGCTTTTCGCTTAATTCAAATAAGGGGATAGAGATACTTTGACTTTTTCTTATCTCATTGCACCCGAAACTTTTACAAAATACAAATTTAGACAAAAAAAATTCACCTATAACTTTTCCATACTTTTTTTCGAGATTCGGATGATATTCTGAATTTAACTTTTGCTTTTGCCGAAGCATGGATAAACCCGCCCCAGGGTAATTTAAATTAAATTAGCGTTCGCGCTTGTTTTATAATTCTCACCCTTTACATATTTCGATTCTCTTATTAAATTCGGAATATCCAGGTCGGCAATTTTTCACCTGCTCCAGGCGCAGCGGAACAAGCGCCAACCCCCGTGGTCCAGTCGCGACTCGCCACGTGTCCGGCTGCAGGGTAAATTAACGCACTGTAGTAAACACACGAACCGACCTGCATTCCCCCGCGCGGGGGGAAGAGGCTCCCCGGAAGTCCCGTCAAGTCTCTTCGGTCAATTTTGAAAGTTCAAAAAAAAGAGCAGCACACGCGCAGTCGGCCCAACCCGGTCCCGGTCGGACCGGTCCGGTCCGGCTCCTCCCTCGTCTCCTTTGCGGTCCCTCCCTCTTCATTTCTCCCACCTTTTTCCCTCTCCCTCTCTTCCCCCACTGCACCAAGAAAAAAGCTCTCGACCTCCGCCTTTTCTCTGTTCGATTCGCAGATCTGGTTTTTGAAAAATCCCCTTCGGCGACCGACTTTTTCTCCCTCGGAACCCGAAGGCTCTGCTCCCGCAAAGTTTGCGCTCCCGTACGTCCCTTCTTCCCTCTCTCTTCTTCTCTCTCTCTCTCTAGCGGGGAGTTTGCTTTAGCCCGTGAAATGCGGTCTCGGATTCTCGAGCTGCACGGGCTCGAGCAGCAGCAGCAGCACCTCGCGCCTCGGCTTTCTTGTCGCCGATGAGGAGGAGGAGCGGCGTCGTTGTCGATGGAGGCCCCCGCATTTCGCCATAAGAGGTCCAAGCTCTGCGTCGCCGATCGGAACTCCGGCCACACGCTCTCCTCGCGCGGAGGTGAGCTCCTCTCTCTCTCTCTCTTCCTCTCTCTCTTGCAGTCTGTTTGGGGCTCTGTCGTCGCGTTCGGCTACAGCGGCTGTAGTGGAAGCTGACGAGTCGCGAACGGCTGAGGATAACAGTCGGGACGAGGCGTGCGTGGAGTTTGAAATGTGGATCGTCTTCTGCGAATCGCTGTCGCGTTCTCTCCAGCTACGGAGGGAAGTTTTCCGCGATCTGTTTGGCTACTGAGAAAGCGGCGATGCTCGAACCGGGGGGGAACTTAATGCTCGTTCGCGGCCTGTTCTTTTTCCTAAATACGCGCTAGCGGAGTTGGAAGCGGAGTTCGCCTGCTTCTTATCGGAGCGATTGTTGCTTTCTACTTCAGTTCAGCGCGCAATTTCGCGATCGCTTTCGGCGATTTGCGTAACGCCGGAATTCAGCTTCTTCTTTCGAGCTTCGGCTTCGGTCATCCGTCGCTGTTAGGCCTGGTTGTTTAGCAGAAATCTCGCTTTTCTCTCGTGCTGTCGCCATGATTTAGCTTTGCTTTTGTAGAGAGCTCCGGGTTTGATAAGAAATAATTGCGGTGGTTTGACTAATAATTGCCGAGTGGCTCTTTTTTTCTTCTCTTTCATCTTATCATGCTCTTCTCGAATTTTCCTTTTTTATTTCTTCCTTAATCATGGTATATGCTTTCTATATTGTACCCCTCTATTCTTTCTATGTCGGGCCGATTAGTAAAGGTTGTTACTTTCTCTGTTGCTCGTATTCTGTGCCTTGATTGGTAATTTTTCGGGCATCCCATGCTTAGCTCACTGATTTATCAGCCTTGAATAGTGAATTCTCATGTTATAACGCTTTCATTCCAGGAAACAAGCAGTTTCAAAGGCAGAGGAACTTTGGTATAGTGGCCTCTGATTCTAGTTCTGAAAGTAGCGGCACTTCAGGCGAAGACTTGGTGAGCTGGCTCCCTTGCTTGTTCTTGTTATGAATATCTTGAACGGGAATTTCGGAAACAACAGATTTCTGACTGTATTTTTGTGTTCTTTTTATGTTGTTGTGCCGAGGTGAAGTGCCATATTCATAATTAGCATGAATTACGTATTGTGAAATAACTGTTCTTACCAGATTTACTTGGCTTTGTAGATCATGCTGGATTTACGGTTGAGATCTAGCAAAAAAGCTGCCACCACTTCTGGCACTCCTATGAAGAAATTATTAGCCAATGAGATGTTGCGAGAAACTGGATCCAAGAGACAGTCACCGAGCGTCATTGCAAGATTAATGGGTTTCGAAGGCCTGCCACTTCAGCAGCCTGGTCATAAACAACAGAAGAGATATTTGGACAATCATCAGTCTGGGAGAAAAGTAGAGAAAGCAGAAAGGAGCAGTGCGTGTTCCAGCCGCCGATCGTCTAGGAAAAGCTCAAAGGAGGAGGAAGAATTTAAAGACGTGTTTGAAGTTTCCGAAATGTCAAAGTTACAGAGTAAGAGTTACTTACCAAAAGGGGCTGTGAAGTCTACCATGACTGAAGCTGAAATGGAATTTATTTGCCAGAAATTTGTTGATGCAAAACGTCTTTCGACTGATGATAAGCTTCGGGATTCAAAGGAGTTTGATGATGCTCAGGTAATGGACTCAAACAAAGATCTCCTCGTTAAATTTCTGCAGCAACCAGATCCACTGTTCACGAAGCATTTGCATGATCTTCAAAGTCCCGAGTTTCAATCACATTTTAGTTCAGTGACTGCTTCAAAAGGTCCAGAAAGAACCAGGAGTATAGATTCAAAACCGGGGAGGGAGAATCCGCCAAGAAGATGTGGCAGATCGCCAAAGATTTATCACGACAAGTTTATTGGTACTCCAGTCAGCGATACAGCTCATAGTACTCTCAAGTCGTCAAAATTAGAGGGGCAAGTGCTCTCAGATATTCTTCCTACCCAGATTGTTGTTTTAAAGCCAAACCTTGGGAAGGCACATGGTCCTACCAAAAATAGTCTGTCTCCAACTTCGCTTTCATTTTCTCCTGACGCAAGTCCAAGTTATAGGAATCATCTAGAGTGTCCTGTGGATACGGAGCTTAAGTCAAAGGATTCACGAGAAATTGCCAGAAGAATTACTCGGAAAATGCGGAACAGTTATGGTTCTGGTTCAATCTATATAGCGCCTGTCCAATCAGGGGGCTATGCTGGAGATGATAGCTCATCTACCATGTCTCTGAGTGACTCTGCATATGAGTCAGATACGACAGTATTGACGAACACAACTGCATTGACGAATTCAAGGTCTGTTAACTGTAAAAATCGATATAAGCATGCATCCTCTTCTACTGAGTCATCTGTGAGTAGGGAGGCGAAAAAGAGACTCTCAGAGAGGTGGAAATTGACTCACAAGTCTCAAGAGATTGGAGAAATTAGCAGAGGTGGCACACTGGCTGAAATGCTTGCTATTCCTGATGGTCAAGTGAGGCGTGCAGATTCAGGTCGAAAAATTGTCCAAGAAGGATTCAAAGTGGAGTTTGCTGGAGGCAATGCATCTGCAAGCTGTGTTGAACCTTTGGGCATCAGCAGCAGAGATGGGTGGAAGGATGTGTGCGTGAATAAGCTATCAAGATCTAGATCTCTTCCTGCTTCATCTGCAGTCTTTGGCAGTCCTAAAAGTGAAGCTCCTTCTGATTCCAGGCACCGGATGGCTAGAGAGATGGTGAGATGGGACAAGATTATGACTGCGAGGGAAAATTTTGATGTCAGAGATAGTTTTGTCAACAGAAAGTTCACACCAAGACATATTGAACGTCATCCTCCTCGCTGCAGTAGTGGTGAGAGCAGTGATGCTTCATCAGAGTATCATTTGACTCGGTATAAAAGGAGAAGTGGCCTCAAGGAGATCGATCAGCCTGAACAGAGCCCTGTTATTTCTGAGGCATTTGGGGATGTGGTCCATGTTGGTGTTGCCAATGTGGGGTCAAAGATGGTAACCTCGATTTCTGAACCTTCAAATCCGGAGCATCCATCGGCTAAAGTTAACTCTGCTGTCTCCTACGCAGATGATGTCCAGGTATGATTGATACTTAATTCCTTATGTAAGAATGCTTTTTATGGAGGGAACATTCATAGAAATGCATTTTGTGATATGTGAAATGTAGTTATTCTGCTTTCTCTTTCATGTCTCATCCAATTTCTTCTGTCATATCCATTGAATTGTTATACGTATTCCTGGATTTCCTGTACATCAAGTCTTGATGCCTGTATGCATTCACCCGCAAATGTTTATTTGTGTGCTTGCAAGTAGAGAATTCGTAAGGCTTCTGCGTAATGCCTGGGTATTTCATAAGCCAGAATTTGTCTCTTAGGTGGGCTTCATGGTCATAAATAAGAAAAGTGCTTATTTAGCTGGAGCATGTTGCAAGAAATTTGATCTTTAGCTTTTTATTTTCTGAAGTAGATATAAGTTCTTTAAATTGAGCATCAGTTTTCTTTCTGAAGCCCAGACTTATGTATTCTGATTTAAGACCGACTTGTCAGTCAGAAAACTGATGCTTTGCAAATGCATTACTTTTCTTATACCTCCTAGATATTCCCAATGTTGTCCATGAATGCATTTCTGCTTGTGAAAAGTGCGTTAGAATGGCTTGGATCATCATTTCACTCGTTATCTGTCATTCTTCCAGGGTCCATCTATCAATCCATCTAGAGAGAGTCCAGAACCCGTAATTCATTCAATACCTGAATCTGAATCTTCTGCAAGTTCAAAGGAGGCGGATCAACCCAGCCCAATATCTATTTTGGAAGCTCCTTTTAAGGACGATCTCTCATCGGGTTCTGAATGCTTTGAGAGTCTCAGCGCTGACCTTCATGGTAATCAAATAGCTACTCGTTTTTTCCCTGTTCTTGGTACTGATGAAATTTTTCGAGTTATGTTACCCTATAAGAGGAGGACTTTTGGGCTGAGAAATATGTGCATTTCTCTTTTTATTTCCACCTATTTTAGAGGCTGTCATGATGGCGTGACAGTAATTGTTGTGGTTGGCAACCACTAGAAGTGAAACTGATTTGAGAGTTAAGTAGTTTAAGATGCTATCTACTTTTTCCAGTTTCAAATTTTATCTTTCAGCTGCTTCCGTTCGATAAATTTGTGAGTCACTGGTTTGGTAGAAATGTACCACTGCTTTAGCCCAATGCTTTTAATGGTAGATTTGATATTTGAGATCAGCATTGAACTTTTCCTGGTTTTGCTACTTCTGTAATTCCAAGTAAATGTTTTCCTCCAGCTATCGGCTATAATGCTAAAATGCTTGACAACAATTACTGGTCTTAGCCATCAAAGAATAAAAGAAATAGCTAGATTTTTTCTTTTTTTTTTTTGGAAAAAATTAATTAGAATTTTTTATTTTTTTTTAACTTATTTCTTTCTCATTGTCTACTCTTTTCAAGGTCTTCGCATGCAACTGCAACTACTCAAACTGGAATCTCAAGCATGTACTGAGGGATCAATGCTTATCTCAAGTGATGAAGATGCTGGGGAAGGATTGATGCGTTTCTCAGAAGATAGAGGACTGTACAGAACTGGAGAGAGCTGGGAATCTTCCTACATTGTCAATGTCTTAGTGAGCTCTGGCTACGACAATTCTGATCCCGAAATGTTCATTGCAAAGTGGCACTCTCCTGAGTGCCCTGTGAATCCATTGGTGTTTGAAGAGCTAGAGAAAAGGTACTGCGATGAAAGTTCCTCAAGGCCTGCAAGGAAGCTACTCTTTGACCGTGTTAATTCGGCTCTTGTGGAAATTTACCAGCAACTCATGGATCCGCACCCATGGGTCCATCCACGGGCAGCGAAGTTGGATTTTAATTGGGATAAAGACTCTCTCCAGGATGGTCTGATCCGGTTTCTGACAGGCCAACGGAAGAAGGGCTGCAAAGGCATGCTCGATAAGTTGTTAGTGAGGGAATCACCGTGGTTGAACTTAGGAGATGATATAGATGTCATAGGTAGGGAAGTTGAGAGGGTACTGATAGATGATCTTGTAGCTGAAGTACTGTCTATGTAAAGAACTTTATCAGCTTAGGGACTTCCATGTATGCAGATCAAGCTATCGTTCCATGCCATAATAAAGTAAACAAAATTTGTAAGTTCTAAACCCGTGCGTGACTGCTTATTTTGGATATTCTCAAAATCGGACAGAATATGAAAATTACTGGCAGATTCGGGATCAGAAATAAATGTTTAGATGTAATGTTAACGGAGCCACCAGAAAAAGTGGTTGCATGAACAGAGAGCATGTTATATGATTGACTGAAATAAAGCATAACCGAGTTACTTAATTGGATGACGGGCAAGGGAATGATCATGGTTCCTATCTGAAGAATTCTTTGGATTGGTTTTGTTCTGAACCTGGAGAATCCATATAAGAGCCAGGTCGGATCGGTCTCTTGGTGTGAAACCAAGTGAATTAAACCCCAAATGATTTTTAGGACAGCGGAATCGAGTGATGCCTCCAGTGACTTTCATAGAGAAAAATGGGGCAAGTCCATTATGCTTAGTGCAATATACAGTGTACATTTCATCTCGCTTTGTACAATTTACAATGTAGAAACACTGTTATTTCTTCCAGCATTCAGATTCTGCCGTCCGATCCATTGGTCAAGGGCACTGCTGGGACAAATGGCCAGAACCTAGCGGTTTTCACCTTGGAAACACTTGCCAGGACACTCAAAGGCGTCACATCTCCTACCACCGTCACTTTCTTTGCTGCAGAATCTATGTTGAAGGATGTCACTCCTGCGATTATCGTCACAAAATGAGCAGCTTTCAATCAGTTTAGTTAGAATGACTCCATAAGAGAACTATGACACACCGGGGGGTGTCCCTTGAAAATTTGAAAAGGAGTGATTGCACATGCTCTTACCGGCCATCTTGGACAGATGTTTTCTAACTTTTCCTTCGCACCCTCGACAGTGCAGCGAGACCCTCAATACGACAACCTGCAATTGTAGATCATCACACCTCTCGTCAGTATTCTGTAGAAAGGAATCCGATTCTTAAGTTTCTAAGCTGTGGTCTGAAGAGAACCTTAATAATTCATCTAATGTGGATACGAGGGATTATGATTGGTCGAGACAGTCTTAGAATAGTATGACAAGGTGGAACGGTCGTATTGCTCATCAAATTTGCTTAAAGCTCGTTTCCACTGCATTTTTGTCTATTTAAGATACTTCATATCTCTAGGAAATGTATGTCCGAAGAGAGGGACAGATTACCTGGTCTGAAGTGGGTTTTGAGCGAGAAGAGGATGAGGGATTGGAATTGACGAATCGGTCAAGTCGATCCGAAGGCTGGCTCTTCTTGTGCTCATCCAAAACCGAAGTTAAAACCGAGTCGTCACTGATTAGAACGGTGTCACTTAACAGATATCTGGAGGAACTAGGAGGGGTGCAAAGGTCACCGGGAAGGGCAATTGTCTTTTTGATAGCATCCTTCTGTTTCAAAGATTTTTCCTTGACGAAATCTTTTCGGCCTTCATTCGATTTTGGTGACATCTTGCTTTGATCACGAGGAGTTGGCTTGGAAGAGCCTTTCTTGCCGATGTTCTGAAGCTGATGGTGGTGCGGCTTCAGCTGAATTGGTGGATCATGAGAAGCCGCATGTGCTGCAGAAGCGGGCGATTGTTTGGAGGTCAGTCTCCTCGAATCGGCGATGATTGGGTTGTGGCGGTCGATGGCTCGGCCTCCGAGTCCAGCAGAGGAGGATTTATCCATTATGGTGGCTGTGGAAGTCGAAGCTTGGGACGCACAGAGGCTTTGTATTTCCTTCATGTCTTGGGGGACTGAGGAAAGAGACAGCCAGGGAACTAAAAAGAAGATTTGGCCTTCTGCTTCAAAGCTCAAGGCTTCTATTTATCTCTGTCCTCACGGGGGCATTCGAAAATCCTATTGCTCCTGATAAAACTACCTAGGTAGGACCCGAGTCGAGGTTAAGGTGGTAAACCGCGTCGACCAACGAGTCGTATGATTCGGTGCGCGCCTTACTTTTTCGTCGAACGCAATTAGTCCTAATCCCCCTAGTGATTCGCCATTGTAAGCCGAAGCACCAGTACTTTAGACCTCGTTCTGTGACTATATTAAATAAAGCGGAAAGCAAACCGAAAGGAGAAGATCCTGGCGCGGAAGTTCAAAAGCATTGATGGGAATAACAGAGGAAAGATGGACCTGTAACGTTTCTTTTTGGCCAGCGAAAGAACTGCAACTTTGAAAAGGGGAAACGAAAAGAAAGTGGATAGAGAAGGACGAGGATATATTCTTATGGAACATATTCGGCCAGATGGTGAGCCATCTGGAGAATTTCTTTTCAGTGGATTTGGCAGAGATGCAGAGCCCACTTTCTTTTTCTTCCTCTCCTTTTTCCTCCCCCCATGAGCTAAGCTCCAAACACATCTCCTTCACAAGCTTGCAGAATCAGATGCTTCCATGGCTTTCTTCTCTCTTCCTTTTCATTCTTGGGCCTGCCGCTTTTTGAATGCTATCATTATGGCATCCTTGCCGCACTTGAAAGGAGGGCTGCAGTCCTGAGCGTTTGCTTGTACCACAAGATAAAGGAATACATTATTTGCATAGATTGGGTTCTCTTTTGGAGGTATTCTTGTTGCCGGAAACCGCAACAATCAGCTTTGATTCCATTTGCTAGGAGTACATAGCAGAGGTTCGATACCTTTACTTGGGAAGACCAATAAGAGAGAGCATAAGCCCAAACCCGTTTATTCATTCAAAAGTCTAAGTTAATGACTTATAAACTAACTAAAAATATATTAATTGTTCTATACTATACTAATTTTCCAGTGTGAGATTTTTCTAACACAACTCATTTACACATGCATCCTAATACTTCTTAACCATCTCTTGTTCTAAACCGATAGGGGAATCACGCAATAAATTTTTTCGAAATATTGATTGATATGACGTTATCTCACCGGATGAATCAAGCCTTTTCATTTTGTGAATGAAAAGAATACTCGTCATCGTTCAAGATATAATGAGTGTTTAAGCAAGCGCTATATTTGTGCGTGGAGCTTTCTTAATTATAGTTAAAAGGAAAATTGGTGGTTAAATTAGGAGGTGACAATAGTGGGAAGTTATTAGAAATGTTGATTATATATTTTTTTGATCTTTTTATTATTCAGTGAATGAGCAATTTGAGAAAGTCACTGAAAATTAGACAAAACTCACTTTTAACTTAAATATATAAAAGATAAATTAGAGCATTTGCTTGCTTTATAATACTTATTCAAGTTAGCTATGGCCAATGGGCCGGCACATTGCACGGCCCGTCACCCTGATGGGCTGGCTCGAGCACATTATGTCGGGCCTAGTTTTTGTTTTTTTTTTGTTTCCTTTTATTTAGAAAATTCTTAACAAATTCAAAAATTCAATCTTATTTATACTTCATTTATCATAATTTTGGCAACGAGAATCATAGCAACACAGAAATAAAATTTTCAAATGTTGAGCACAAACTGTGACTTCAATACATCGAATTACATATATTTATGGCTATGTTTGTTCTAACAACTTGGGTCTACATACAATCCTTCTAGATGGCAATGACACTTTTTGCCTTTTCTTAATATTGTTTGCATACTACGTGACCGTTTATAATTTCGAAGAATTCCCATATGTCTCCTTTTCACCATTGCTTACCCAAAATGGGCACAATGTGGTCAAAATGGGCCACATCTTGTATATATATATAGAGAGGGAATCGTATACACAATGGGAAAGTGTTAAACAATCAAATTGTTGAGAACTTTTGAAAGAGGAATACAGGGTGAGAAAAATGAGCAGGACAAACCTCTAATTTTAAAGAAAATTCTTAGATTTTTTCTAATGCTCACGCTGCATCTGTGTGAGGTTTACCTTTACTTCGTTCAGATGTATTCTCTCAAACATCGCATCTCCTTTGCTTATGTCCATATATCACTAAACTATCGCATTGATGAAGTAAATATTCATCAGCTTCCCCACTCCTTTTCCATCTTCTCACCCCCATAAAAAGGAGAATGAAAACTCCAAAATTAGACAGTTCGCAAAATTCAGAACTTTCTTCCATTAATTGCATTTTACTGTGGATCAATCACTCTTCAATGTAAAAAAAAACGCGGCTTTTAGAAGGGTCGAAATGAGTGCCCTTGATAAGAGTCTTTGGTCTGTGAAGGTCCACGCTAATTAGCCTTATGCTTGGAAGAGGATGTTGAGGCTGCCCTATCTGCGTTAAAGCCTTGTATTAGGTACTAAGTTGGTAATCGGTCACGACCCATTTTCATGGTTTCATAATTGCCTAAGGTCTCTTTCGCACAAGTATTCTCATAATGTCTCGAACGGTCCATTACACGGCCAGAGTTTCGGTGCTGTTGGTGAGGGAAAATGACTGGTTTTGGCCAACTTCTACTGAGAGATTTGATGCTATTGTTCACATTCAGTATAGGGAGTTTCCACCCTTCAAGTTCTCGATTGGACCGAGTCACCTGGACTCTAGCAATGAATTGGTTTTCTCAGTTGCTGTTTGCGAGACGCTTGGCATGAATTCAGACATTGCTCGTGAAGCCTCTCGGCATCAATGTAATCTGGTTTTTCATGCAACAATTCTAGCCATGTTTCGTAAAGTGGATGGCGATTCTTAATAGTTTGCCCACTCGTGAGAGAACGACTAGACGGGAGGCTTCAGGTTTCAATGTCTTGTTCGTTAGCGCATCTCCTGATGTCTCGAGAAATCATCTGTACTTCAAATTTCCTCTGCCATTTGAAGCACTTCTCTGAAGGGAAAGTGTCTTGATGTTGAAGATGGCTGCAGATTCGTTGTATACATCATCAGCCATTTGCATCAAAATAGCTCTTTATAACCGGATTCCACTGTGAACTCATTCTTTTAAAAGTCAGACATCTTTTTTAATTTTTCCTATTCGGATCGAATAAAACAAAGCTTGGTTCTTGCGAAATACTACAAAATGGTTTTGCCGTAATTGGGGGTTCTATTTTAATAGTTGGGCTTGCATTCTCCATTTGAGCCTATAGGTTGCAGGAGTGGCCGCTCTGCTCGACCTTTTGTGGAATGAAATTCGTTCACCTATTGAATTGAAAAGAGAGAAATAATTGTTATTATAATGTTTAGTATGTGTATTGGCGGTTTTTGCTTTTTTGCCGCCACATCAACAATGTCAATGAGGTCAGAAGAAGTAGAATTCTCTAATCCTCAGATCTATGACCATTAACGCCCATTAGTTAATGATCCTAACACATACTTCAGGATTTTCCTTGAAAAGGCTGATAGTATTCTATGGATCCCTAAAGAGTTGGTTTAGTGGTTAAGTGCTTGAATCAGACATGGTAAATCTCGTGTTTAATCCACCATCAGATTAAACATGAGGATGAAGCTCGTCGTTTTACTGATGGAGCTGAACCTGATGCGTGTGGATGGGTTGATCTGCGTGTATGCGTGAACATTGATGCGAGGCCAAAGGTTGAATATATTGTGCTGATGACTTCTTATCCTCTATGTCCGTTAGAGGTGATGGATGCCCTTTGAAAAACTAGTATAAGTGTTTCATGGGTGTTGATACAACCTGAAGTCCATGGGTGCTCTGTTCGCTTTCTCTGTGTATCAATATGACATAACACCTTTATCAACTCTCTTTTGTCGGATATTAGGGATACGAGATCAATCCTAATATGGGACACTTTGGCTACGTTTGGTCGTCCGAATTTCTAACAATGACAAGAATGGATTTGATAAGATATGAAATTTATGGAATTTTATTATTTGATATAAATGCCATATGAATTACAAATTTTAAAAATGTAGATGGTAAAAATCTCTCGCGATACTTTTATCTACTTTATTTTTATTTTATTTTTTATTTAATTTTCTTCTCTTTTTAATTAATTTCTTTTTTATTTCTTTCTTCCCCTTCCATCACTCTCTAATAAAATTTTATTACATAGAAAATTGTACTAATATACCTAAAATACTAAAACACCTAAAATATGTAATAAATATATATTTATATTGAATTTATATTATGAGAAAAAAAAAATTCGAATATATAAATAAAAATAATATTAAATTAAAAATTAAATTCTTATTTTTCGTTATTTTGAATTTCCAGTAATTCACAATATTATTTATATTGAAATATAATTTTAATTTGTTAATTTAAGAAATTTTTATTTGAGATTTTTTTTTATTATGAATGTTAAAAATCCTATCTACTTTTATCCCACCTCATTATAAGATAATTTTATCCGATTTGTATTCATTTTATATCCTACTTTGTTTTATTTTGAATAAGCACCAAACATGAGATATGATAAATTTTATCATATCTTGAATTTTATCCCGCTGCCAAATGTAACCTTTGAGATATTAGTATCGTTGTTTTAAAGTAAGACTTAGTATGAATTCTAGGATTTTTAACAATTATAATAAATTTTGGAATTATCCCAAACATATGAGGAAAAATCCAACATCATTATAAGATAATTTTATCTAGTCTGTATTTCTTTTTATATCCCACTTTGTTTTATTTTGAGTAAGTACCAAACATGGGATATGATTTTAGCATATCCTGAATTTTATCTTGATTGCCAAACATAAGTATCCTTGTTTTAAAGTAAGATTTATTTTGAATAAGTATCAAACGCGGGATATGATTTTATCATATCCTGAATTTTATCTTGATTGCCAAATATAAGTATTTTTGTTTTAAAGTAAGACTCAGTATGAATTCTAGGATTTTTAACATCATAAGTATTGTTGTTTTAAAGTAAGACTCAGTATGAATTCTAGGATTTTTAACAATTATAATAAATTTTGGAATTATCCCAACATATGAGGAAAAAAAAAGAAGAAAAAAAAATCTGGACCATTTCTCGATTTGTGCGTGTCATCCTTGCGTAGGGGCCATGCTAATCTTCTCTGTATCGTTCCAATTTTATCAGATGTCTCCAAAGAGACAATCCCTTCTGTCTCGGTTGGACAATATAAACTGAGGCACATGTGTGTCGACGGCCGATGTGGGACTCGTCCTAACTTTTTACTTCACCATTGAAGCTATCCTTCGCTGAATTTTTTTTTATTGGCCCACCCAATACAGACAATGGGCGGGCCTTAGCCCAATGAGTAGTCCGCTTGAAAAGGGAGGATTTACCTACCGTGAAAGAGGAGATGGTGGACAAGAGTGGACGGTGCAGATAAAGAGACGCCTCCTTGGCCTTTCGAGAAGTGGGGTCATTGTTCGAAGAGAACGATGACGATTATATTATGCGGAGGAACAAAAAGGGTATCGGGTCGATCCAGCATATTGTCCCTGCCAAGAAGATGAGACGTCGTTGAATTGTATAGGTAAGTGGCTCGACTGTGGGAATGAGACGTCGCAGTTTATGTCCATCAAGATCTCGTGGTTGGCGTGATGTGATGTTCCGGCATTTTGACTCGGTCGATCTGCTTTTTCCATCTCTCATTGAACTGAGATTAATGGCTCACAGCGGGGACGATGGCTTTGGCATCTCAGATATTGTTTTTATGCGGAAAGAATGAGACATTTTGTAAACATATGAAGTTTTCATGGCGTGTTTTCAGGCACGACACACCAATTCAATTTTCAGAATTGGGATAAGTGTACGGGAAATTTTAAAGTTTGTCGTGAAAGTGCGCTAGAGTCCTAAAATTTTTTAAAAATATATATAATCAAATCTTAAAACTTATTAAATTGATATAATTAAGTCCTTCCATTAACTCTGTTTAATAGAAAATGCTGACGTGTAATTTTTTATTATTATTTTCTTTCTTTTAAGTAGCATTTTTTTTATTATTTTACTCCCCAAATTTTATATAATTTAGATTAAAAAAACTAAAATTTCACTAAAAAAAAAAAAAAGAAATAAAGAGCCCTAGGGCCCTTGCAGGCGAAGGTCCTTGGGGTCTCGCCGATGAGCATTTTGTTTGCAGAGGATGGTGGGAAACTTGTCGAGAGAGGCTTGACCTCACTTCGAAGACTATTCGAGATCGATTGTTCCGATTTCGAGTCAAATTCGAACTTGGGCTATTCGGCTACTCGAACTCATGCTCCCCAGTGCCAATACCCAGTTTTATAGGCTCACAAATCTAATCGAGTTTCTATAGATTTTTTCATATATATAGTTAATAATTAAAAAGTAAACACAAAGATCCTCCAAGCTACATAACATATTCACAATGTCCAAGCCTTTTAGAATCGAGTTTAAGCTCCTTTATAAATTAATTAATAATTGAGTTTTTTTTTTTTTGGTTCGTTTTACTCTACTTTTATTCTATTTCTCACTCTCTGAATTTTGCATTGCCTTATTGCAGAGTGTGGGAGTCGAAATCCATACTTGAAACTAAATCGTTTCCTATCTTAATCCCTCTAAAAAGGTAGGGATTCGAACTCCCCAACTTCTTCTTCTATGTTGGAAGGGTCGTCACTAGGGCAGACCCCAATAGTTAATTAATAATTGAGTTGTATTATGTCAATTTTAAGTATCTTGATTTTTTAATTAATCAAGTTGAGTTCGAGAAGAAATTTAGACTCGAGTACACGGGAGAACGCATTTGGTTGTCACTTAGATTTGAGCTCATCCTTCCACTTTTTAGTCCCCTTGCGAGAGAAAAGCCTACTAATCACTTACAAATTTCAAAGAGATATGTGAGTTTTATATAATCATACAAAAAATATATATTTAGACTTCGTTCATTTCGTAAAAAATATGACGTTTCTGAAAAATATTTTCCAGGAAATCATTTTTCAGAAAAATAATTATATTTTCCGCTGTTCGGCCTAAACCTAAAAATGAATTAAAAAATATTTTTCGTTGTTCGGTAAAGAAGATCTTTTTCTCCATGCACCCCTTTTAAAGTTTTAACACATTTTTTTTTAAATCGGTTTTTTTAATTATTTTTATTCATTTTCTTTTCTTTTCTTCTTCTTCTTCATTAGCCGATCATCGGCCACAAAGGCGGCCAACGATTGGCCATAGGCAAGCTAGAGCCTCGCCTAATAAGGTGAGACCGAGCTCGCCCTATGCTGGGAACTCGAGCCCCGCCAGATCCGGCCACCTGCTTTGGCGACCTCGAGTCAAGCTCTAGCTTCGCCCAGGTAGCTTGAGCGAGCTCGGGCCTCACCAGATTCGGCCACTTGGGGGGGCTCGAGCCTCACCGAAAGTCACTAGAGCAGGTGGCTGGATCTAGTGGGGCTCGAGCTTGTCGGCGTCAAGCGAGCTCAACCTCACCACAAGTCGGTGAGCTCACTTTTGAGGGTGTTTTTTCTAATAGTAGAAAACGTTTTTCTTGACTAATTTATTTTCTGTAAAACGATTGCTAGAAAATTCAGAAACGTTTTCCACAAAGTTATTTTTCATGAAACGAATGGAACCTTAAATTTACCCTAAACTCCGTGTTACGTGCTATGTGCAAACAAGCGATATTTTTAATTTGTGTGATTAATTGTGGCTGCGAGTGAGATATGGAATGAATAAATTACCTCCATTTTCAAAATTTTCTCTCCTCATTTATTTTGGCTATATAGAGTGACAACCCAACTATATGGAAGCAATTCTTTTCTTCCACGTTTTCTCAACCTCAACTCTTTTAAAAACATGAAGTTGGAAACGAATTGCAAAATGACCACCATCCCTCAATCCCTTTACTAAGTTAGATTTACACTTGATCTGGAAGGCGCGAGTAGAAAGAAAAAGAATGAATCCAAACAATTATGAAAGGATTGAAGAGGAATGATTTAAAGTAATTGAGTTATACATTCACCTTTAGATAGATGAAAAATTTCAAATTGGTACATTTATGATAATTTTATTCCAAACTAATTTTTTAAGTACTAAAAACTCCAAACTAGTATATATGTGACAAATTTATCCAAAATTAATTTTTTAACTACTAAAAGCTCCAAACGAGTACATTTGTGATAAATTTACCATTTGTTAATTTTTGTAAAATTCCATTAATTTTTGTAAAATTGAATTAATATTACCAAAAATTATAAATTGGTACACCTATAATAAATGGAAAATGAAATCTCAAACTAGTAAATTCGTCAACTGCACATGTCAGCTTGACAAAAGAGAAAAATTGCCATGATTCATTTAATTCAATAATTTAATGGTAAAATTAAATGATAATTGATGGAGAATAAATTTATGATAAATATATCAATTTAGTGCACGGAAGATATTTGGTGGTATTAACCGTTCTTTATTTGTGTGCATCCGACTTTAATGAAATCTTCATTTCCGTCCGGCCACATCCCAATGCGAGTTCCGATGTTCAACATCCCTCCATCCATCGGGGTAAAACGCGTGGAGACTCCACCGTCGTACCATGACGCATTGACTCCCCAAGTCCTCAATGCGAGAGCCCACCAGACGTGACGGTCCACATACGACAAGAAAAATTCCCCAACGACTACGAAGATTCTCCCGGCGCAGAGCCGTTCGACTTGGTTCGTCGATGCCGCCAATCATATGGACCCGACGACGATTTTACCAAGTCAAGGACAAAGTCCAACATGCACACCAACGGTCCCTCTCCGGCGAGACTTTTCCCGACGCACCCCAAGAAGAACGCAGTTCCCCTGAATCCGCGCCTAGGCCATGAGGAGCCTCTGCCTTCGCTCCCGGACCTCCTCCTCCTCGCTCCCGCCGCCGTCGAGAACCCCTCGCGGTCTCTCCGGCTCGCCAACAGAGAGGATCGTCGAATCCTCCGCGGCGGCGATCGCGAAGTGGGACCCGGAGTCGCCGTCCCCTCGCGCCAGGGTCGCCTCGGTCTTCCTCGAGGACAGAGCTGAGGCCCTGCGGTTCCTGCAATGCGTCCACGACCTCCGCCAGGCCATGCATTCACTGGTTTCCGAGGACCCCGGTTCGGAGATGCTCTTGCTGGGACAGAGGTCGATGCAGACTGCGATGAAGAGGCTCCAGAAGGAGCTGTACCGCGTGCTCTCCGCGGATGCAGCCTGCTCGGACCCCGAGTCCGTTTCCGCGAGACTGAGCGGCTCGGTTTGCAAGGACGACGGTGGCTCCGGCGGTGAAGGGTTGCCGCTGCCTCCGACGGCGATGATGGATTTGAGATTCATTGTGGAGTGCATGATCTCTTCGGGCTACGCCAAGGAGTGCATTGCCATATACACGGTCGTCCGGAAATTGATTGTCGACGAGGCGATTCGTCGTCTTGGGGTCGAGAAACTCAGCGTTTCGCAGGTGAACGCCATGGATTGGGAGGTTCTGGAGGTGAAGGTGAAGCTTTGGTTAGATGCGGTGAAGGTGGCGATGACGAGCCTCTTCGCCGGAGAGCGAATTCTCCGCGACAACTCTTTCTTTGCCTCCGATTCCATCGGTGAGTTCTGCTTCGCGGAAATATGCGGAGACGGTGCCGCTCGTCTGTTTAAATTCCCGGAAATCATCGCGAGGAGGACCAAGAAGTCGCCGGAGAAGATATTCTGCCTGCTTGACATGTACGCGGCGATCTCCGAGAACTGGCTGGAGATCGAATCGACGTTCGCGTTCGATTCGACCGCCGGAGTCCGGTCGCAGGCTCTTGCGTCGCTCGCTCGGCTCGGCGAGTCGGTGCGTGCGATGCTGACCGAGTTCAAGTCGACCATCCACAGGGACTCCTCCAAATCCGTCGTCGCGGGCGGAGGAGTCCACCGTCTGACAGTCTACACCATGGACCACCTCTGCCGCCTCGCCGACTACGGCGACACCCTCGCCGACATCGTCACCGAGTGGTCGACGCCTGCGAAGCCTTCCCTGCCGGAAGATTACTTCGACGGATCCGACTCCGACGACGCGGAGGCGCCGGCGCTGGCGATCTCCCTGCAAGTGGCGTGGCTGATCCTCGTCCTCCTCTGCAAGCTCGACGGCAAGGCAGAGCACTACCGGGACGTCTCCGTCTCGTACCTGTTCCTCGCGAACAATTTGCAACACATCATATCGAAGGTGCGAGCGTCGAACTTGCGGTACCTGCTCGGCGAGGAGTGGGTGGCGAGGCTCGCGAGGAAGCTGAGGCAGTTCGCCGAGAACCACGAGCGGATCGCATGGGGCGACGTGGCGGCGTCGCTGCCGGAGGACCCGAGGGCGGCGATCTCGCCGGCGGAAGCGAGCGAGCGGTTCCGGCGGTTCAACGCGAGGTTCGAGGAGGCCTGCCGGAGGGAGGGCACGAGGGTCGCAGCGGACCCGAAGCTCCGAGAGGAGATGAGGGCGTCGCTGGAGAGGAAGGTGGTGCGAGCATACGGGGAGTTCTACGACGCGCACTGGCTCACCGTCGGCGGCGAAACCGGCGGGGCGATGTCGATCAAGTATACCCCGGAAGACGTCGGGTATTACCTGGCCAGCCTCTTTTCCGGATCGGCGCATTCAGGGAGCGAGTCGTCGTCGTCGTCGTCGCCGTCGCCGTCGCGGCCGTCGGCGGCATTTTCGGCTTCTTCGCTGTCGCCGTCGCCGTCGCCGTCGCCTCGCTGGTGGAATTCGAGGTCTCATTGAGGAAATCTTGCGCGACGTGGCAATCGACGTGGACGCCACGTACTCGATCAAATGATTTGGTCTAAGTAATGGTGTGTGGTGTAGGATCTTTTCCTTCGGTCTCCGACACAGGATATGGGGCAGATTCATTTGGCAGTGTAGATATTTTGACTTGTCCCGGTTGATGTGTCCACCGATTTTTCCTTCTTTTTATTTTTTTTATTTTTAATAAATTGCTACTATCCCTCGTCGCTCATAAAATCAAAACTTCTTTTATGGGTGTATATATGGGTGAAAATTCGTGCTGCAATCTGGAACATACATCACAATTCATTCCCCCTCGAATAGGATAATCAGGTTACCAAGTTTTATGGAGAAATTGAATGACGGAGATGGTTCCATTGCTCCATCAAAAGCTACAAAACTATTACATACTCAATTTTCTTGCGTGATATAGAATCATCATAGAATATGAAATTTTAATTTTATGGCATTGTACAAGTGCTTACTACATCTAATCTTACTCAAGTTCAAAATGTCCTAAAGTACAAATTTCTAATTTACTACAGTTTTGCCCATTGAAACAAAAAAGAAATGTGTTTTAAGATCATTTTTGTATTTTATGATGTCACAGTCTCTAGTCTTATCTAAGTGCAAATAGGATTTATATATGCGTTTTACAATATTTTACAAAGACTTGTGGCATTTTTGCCTTGAGTAAGTGCAAAAAATGGTAAAATGAATTATTTTATTATTGAATATGTCATCACATTTCATAATGTACGCAAAATATCAATCTTTTTAATTATACGAGACCATGGTAGTTTGTCATAGTTGTATTGAAATTGTCTTAAAACAATTATAAAAGATTCTATAGTACAACAATTTATTATCTCCATCCTCCGCTTGTGCGATCTTTAAACCAGTTTTTTGTGGTCATACTTGCACCATTATTAATTGAAAATATTGGTACTGCCTTTCTAGCAACGTTCCATTGACTATTATATGAAATTATCAACCTATCAATTCTCATTTGAATTATTAACTAACCTTTAATTATTTTTCTAAAAATTTACCAACCTTTTTATTGAATTGCCTCTTTGTTATCTGGTTACCAACCATTTTCTACAATCAAATTACATACTAGTTTTTCATTATCAATACTTATTTTAATTAATTATCAACATTCATTTGATTTATATTTACAAATTACCTACTTCTCTTATCTCTAACCGATTTTTTTTTTAAATCTTTTACTAGGTTTCATTTACTTTCTTTAAATTTATTAACTATTATATAAAATTACCAATATTTACTTAAGTGACTCAGTGATTTTTTTTTCTGATTAAGTTGCCTGAAAATAGAAAAGTTGGTAGCTTTGATAACTAATTTAAATGAAAGTTGATACCTTAAAATTAGGGGTTAATACCCTAAAAAACTCCAAACTGGTACATCTGTGACAAATTTATCAAAAACTAATTTTTTGATCATGAAAAACTTTAAACTAGTATATCCGTGACAAATTTATTCCAACTGATCATAAAAAACCCTAAACTGATACATTTGTAACAAATTTACCCCAAAATAATTTATTCAATCGCAAAAAATCCCAAACTAATATATTTGTGACAAATATACTCTCTGTTAATTAAATTAATACCACAAAAATTCACAAAAATTGTATAACTATAAAAAATTCCAAACCGATACATCTCTTTTCGTGTCATTCAACTTAGTAATTTGATAGTAAAATTTAACGGAAACTAACAAAATTTAAATTTGTTACAACTATACCGATTTGGAGTAAATTTGTCAAAGGTGTATCGGTTTGGAATTTTTTATGGTTAAAAAATTAGTTTTGGATAAATTTATCATAAGTGTACTGATTTGGGGTTTTTCAGGGTATTAACCCATTACTTTATCATAAAAAAAATTAGTAATTCACCGTAGTGGCCTGTTTCTCAAGATCGAGGTTTGTGATAGGAGTGCAGCTACGATGGGATAAAAAAAGGTTCTGATAGGATTGAGAAAGCTTAGGGTTTTGAAATATAAATATTTTCAATGGACTCGCCACCTGTTAATTTCAAGAAAATTAGGGTGATTGAACATTTAGGTGCACGTGTGAAGGCATTGGTCATTTACAAAATGCGTTTGAATTTTGTAATCTGGAAATATTTCATTGTCGCTTTATGCCACAGCATGACCGCTTGGGAAGTGTGTGTTTGTGTTTTGAAATGTGATTGATGACGCGCAAACGATGCATGAGTCCTAACTTTTGGAGCAAATGTTTGTGCCATTGACTAATGACGTGCTATTTAGTGAAGCATACTCTTTTGAAAATGGTGGAGCTATGTTATTACTGAGTGTTAGATGGAGGTACTTTCGTCCTTGCGACCATATAGAAATAAGGTTTTGAATGCTGAAAAAATTCTTAAAGAAAATTCATTCGGAAATTAACTTTATTATATTATCACTGAAACTTGTTTATGTTAAGTGACGCATATATTATTTAAGTAAGGTATATACATCTAAGACCAAGGAAAAGAAGAGTAAGCTGTAATTCATATTACAAATATAAAATGGGTCTCTTCTTTTATTTTACTTTAAATATTAATCTAATCATAAAATAAACAGAATTTCTTGATTGCATCACAATAATTTGCTTTCGAAATAAGCTATCTTATCTCAGAATATTTTTGAACATATATTTTTATATGTTTTGAGTTTTGGATTCAATAAGAGGCAAATGATTGAGGATGACAAATAAGCTAAAATTTGTAGTTTAATGAGTGTAGAAAGCCACAAAGCCAAAACGAAAGAAAACAACACTTTATCAAGACACATTTAGAATTAGGAATTTAGGAGGAAATTTGAATTTTTTTTTTTACCACGAAACAAAGAAGATAAAAGGCAAATTTAGACTTAATTGATTATTTGCTGAATTTATCAGAGATTTTTTTTTTTTCATTTATTAAATTTCAAGAATTCTCATCGAGATTGAGGATGAATTGTTTAACGTTAAATTAGTCCAATCAAACTATTGAATGAGAAAAGTTGTGGAAAAAGACTTTTTGGTCTCTACTTTACCAGTGTGTCAAAAAAGACTCATAAAATTCCATTAAATATTTACAAAAAGTGGACGTACACAAGGTTATGACTTATAAATGAATGTTTGCAAATATTTTACTAATTTTTTATATTGCTTATAATAATGAATGAACAATTTTTTTTTTTTTTTGCACAAAAACATTTAGATATTAGTTATTGGCTAACTATTTTAAACGACAAAAGATTATTTTAGAAAACTATTTTTTAAATTATTTATTTTTATGAAATAATTAGAGAAAGGTAATATTTTTTTGCAAATCACTACTTAAAAAATTTGAGCACTTCCTTTCGATAATTCTATTTTTTTTTTTTGCAAATACTAAGGCATTGAATGGCAACATTCCTATTTTTTTTTATTGTTATTTTGTTATTTTGTTCCTCGGAATAGAAAAAGAACAAAAATTCGTTTGATAACATCAATTATTTTTTTATTCCCCAGAATATAAAAGTGGCCAAGAAATAGATTTGGAATAAAAATATAAATAGAAAAAAGTAATTTCTTGTTCCTAAGAATGATCTTTGAAAATAAGTTATTTTCTTTCTTTTCTTTTTTTCTTTTCTTCTTCTTCCTCTCTGTCGGGCGGCGAAAAATCTCAAAAAAATTATTAAAAAATTAAAAGAAACTATACGTTGCAAAAAAATTTGTGAATCATACTAAACATATTCCCTCTTTTTTTTTTTTTTTTTTTCTCATTTCAGGAATAAAAATTTTGTGCAGTTGACAAACGCATTGTTTTACTTAAAAACCGTTCTAAGAAGTAGAAATAATAAAGAACTATTTTTGAAAAGAAATTATTTTCAAGAATAGAAATGTTATCAAATCCACCATAAAATTTTGTTCCTACAATGAGTGAGAGTAGCTGTGTGTTCACTGTTCACAACATGATATCCGACAAAGTTTGTGCATTTTTCAAGATTTCCAAGTCACAACTTGCAGGCACTGTCATTTAATGTGGAAATTTTAGCAATTAGCTGAGAGTGATGATGTTTCCATCATTTTACTGGTTATAAATATGTCTCACTTTGCGAGTCAATTGCAATATCAAATTGTCAATGCCTGTTTCTTGATTGCTACAATAACGTTTCAAATTGTCAATGCATGTTTCTTGATCGCTACAATAACATTTCAATATGAATGATTAGTTAGACGAAAAGTATACAATTCCGTTTCGCTGAAAGGTATTGACGAAATATCTTTTAAAGTATAAATCGACGAGTAAATTGACAAATGTTGTAAATGGTCATTTGTTGATTTTTGGATAGGAAAAATAAACAACAAAATTACAAATATTGAGATTGGATACAATCGTAGCCAACCAAGTAGAGTTATTGGAAATGTAAAGATGAACAAGAAAATAAAATTGAACAATGGGTGTTCTTTGATTGATTAGCGATTCATCTTACAAATTGGAATTCAAAGCATTTATACCAACTTCGATGGTTGACAACAATTACAAAGAAAATAAGCACATGCTAAGTGATTCCTACAATTAAGCAATTTCTTATTTACAAATGATTGCTTCGCAATAACCAACTCTACTATTTGATAATTATATTTTATCCACTCCTTCACGATTACCATTATCAGTTATTTTTGAGATAGTTGACTCCACTACTTAACGATTGCATATTTTCTATGAAATTTCATGAGACCAATGCTAACCATTCTAAAAGTTTAAGTTGGTAGATAAATACATGACTTATTATATAAATATTCCAACAATCCCCCTCACGTGTAAACTGGACTTTAAACTTAGCCTAAGGCATGGAAATATGTAATTGGAGAGGCATAGGAACCTGAAAAGATTTGAACTCAGAACCTCATGTTATGATATCATATGCAAGTATTATTTAAATATTCTAACATTCCCTCCACTGTTAAAATATTAATCAACCTCTTACTCTGATACCACGTGAGATTTTAAGATTAAATTGACACAATTGAAATGTTTAGGATTGAATTGGCACAATTATAAAAGGTGTAGGATTTTTGGGTACTTTTTTCAGATTTCCATTATTAACAAAAACTTAAGCAAATATTCTTTTTAATTGAGAACAAAAATAATTTCCGTTTATGATTAAGTGCTATAAACAATCAAAATTTGAAAAAGAAAGTTTTACTAATTTTTTTTTTGCGAAGCGGACAGAGTGAATGGTCAACTGAAATTTTATTAAATCTGAAAGCACTTTAAACACCAAAGCTCACAATTGGGGCATCAAAGCAAAGAAGATCTCAAAAGGGTTGAGAGGGATGGATTACCCAATTAGAAGGTGGAGTTTTTAGTCGATATGCCTTACAAATTCAGTCTGCCATGCTATTGGACTCTCGTGTGTGATGGACTAAGGAGATATGCTTGAACCGGCCTACGATCTTGTGAGCTTTCATGATAAGAGCACGTGCTTCCCAATCACAATAACCAGAGCCATAAACCACGCGAACTAAAGATTTGCAGTCAGACTCAATGTACAATGGTTTCTTCCTATTTCGCCTTGAGGAGAGAGAGAGTTGTGAATAATCCTAGGATTTTGACTTGAATCGCGGATGATGTTGGTATCAATCTTGCTATTTCGTCCACCAATGCTCTTGAAGCATCTTGGACAACACAGGCGACTACTTTTGTGTTCGATACTTCTATGTAAGAACTGTCGAAATTCGCCTTTAAAGTTCACTCCCTTGGAACCTTCCAACATCGAGGTGGGTCTTCTCCGACATTGTTTCCTGTTCTTTGTCATTTCACTTGCACCAATTACTGAGCATCTTGTGAGTCGCTTCAACAAAAATTTCTCGATTTGGGCGTCTCCTTTTAAAGATGAAGTCGTTTCTCGCCCTCCAAATAAACCACAGGCCCCTCGCAACAACCTCGAAAGAAGGTAGATCTACTGATTTTGCCTTGAATTTCAGCAACCATTCTTTGATTCTCAACAACCCTACTCATGAAATCTTAATCTGCAATGCAGGATTCGCCCAGATCGACGAGGTCCGACAGCACAGCAAGACCAGGTGTTCAATCGTCTCGGGTTCTAAGCTGCAAAAGGGCCACGAGGCTTCAGGTAGTATGTTTCTTCTGCATAAGTTGGCCTTGTAGGGATAGCATTCTGACATAGACTTTAAATAAAAATTCCTTTTTTTTTTTGGGTTTCATATGCCAAATTATGTTCCGTAACTTACGGGGTGACCGATATGATGTTGATGTGTACTCTCCGGTGTTCGGCAAAACCACTTTTCGATATTTATTATTAGTACTTTTAACGGTGAAATGACCTGATTCAGTCCCTATCCATACTAACCTATCTCAAGCATTCTAAATTTTCAAAGGAATCATCAGTATTTCGTTAATGATCTGCTCATCCAACATTTTACGTAGCATTTGTTCATCTCATTCATCCCCCTCCTTAAGAAGGAGGTTGAAGATTGATCATTTCAACTTGTGCGAACGTGAAGGAAATGGGAGTGATCTAGAGAATTGGAATTGAGTCGAGGGGATTATGGAGATCGCCGGTCATTCGTTTTCCCTTCATTTATTCGATCCGATCCGTGATAATTCACGAATACTCGGTATCTTTGCAATTGTGGAGAACCCGAGAATTAATTATAGGGGAGGACTAATGTGCTTAAATATGTCATCATAGCTTCTTTTTTTTTCTTTAATCTTTGAGAAAATTCAATTAGCCATTCCTCTATGTCGCGCATTCTTTAACATTATAGCCTTCATTTTCATTATCACAACTTTACATCCTCCCTTTTGTAATTGGATACCAATTTCCAACTATTACTAAAAAAATAATTACTAAATCACCACTTTTCTTTCCCAAAAGATCTCTCTCCCGGCACTTTCATTTGTCCAACCATCTAGAAACTTTTTGAAAAGAAAAAGAAAAAGAAAAAGAAAAAGAAAAAACCACCTAGAGACTTTATACCCAATGTCCAAACGTCACCAAAGCCACCATTGCGCGGCCCACCGCTGGTACCCTCTCTCTCTCTCTCTCTCTGTGTGGGGGCACGGAGCACCATGACGATGTCAATCTGAGATCTTAAACTGAGGTGTTGGGAGCCATGGAAGACTTCGAGATCTTAAATTGAGGTCATCCACGGTAGCTGAATTCTATATCGATTGACGACCATGACAAGGTCACAATGGTGGCTTTAGAGAGAGAGAGAGAGAGAGAGAGAGAGAGGGAGAGGAGTCAGCCTGGTGGGGGTAAGGGGTGGCAACGACATCAGGATCAGGCTCGAGGAAGGATGGGTGGCAACTGGTGGCAGTAGGCGATGGTGGGTGCATGGCGGGAGAGATTAGATTACGATGCGTGAAAGATTCGTGGACATTGGAGATCGAGAGATTCTGAATGGTTTTTCCAAAGATAAAGGGCCTTTTCAGTCTTGGATTCTTATAGTGTTTAGTGAATGCAAAACATAATAAAGTTGCGAAAAACAAGTAAATGATTTAACTTCACTTCCATAGTTTCGTACAAATAGTCATTGAATTTTCAATTTATTCAATTTATTCTTAAACTTTTGATACATGTTTAATTTAATCCAAGACTATATGAAAATGATCAATGTAATTTTTCCTTTAATTCAAGATCATGGATAACATTGAAAATATTCATATAATCAAATAACTAAATTGAAATATTGCATATTGAACTAAAATTCATGAATTATACTGAATAATTTAAAGTTCAAAAACAATATTACACGTTAAGTCAACGTTCATGCATTATTTACGTCATTTTTCTCAATATAAAATAACAAGATATCTAAGTAATTAGTTGTATATATCACGTGATTTTTTATGTTGTGATTGCAAGTTTTTATTATTAATAAATAAAAAGAAAAACTCTCTAAACTACTTAAGATTTGTGAGATTTTCTTCATCAATTGCAAATTTACATGAATTTAATTTCTTTTCCAATTACGTACAATCCTTTCTTTCCCATTCTCTTTATGTATCACGATCGCAGTTGAATTTCAATTTCCTACACGTCGACTCAAGAGATAATCAGGACGGCACGCTTAATTCGTGACTCGTGAAAAGTTCTCAAAGGGCCCTACGGTCAAAAAAGGAGCCGAGCTTTTGGCGGAACCCTGCGTGGCCAGGAGTGACACGGCATTAGTACAATCGATCATTTGGCGATTGAAATTCAATTCCAGAGGTCTAATCAGAAAACTTCACTCGGAAATTCACCAAGGTTGGCAGAGCATGCCGGCAGTCATTCCTGGTGATGAACGTTATTTTTTAGATTCGTGGGGGCCTTCTTAACGCGTGGGACGCCATTTCCCGCTGGCTCGCACAGGTCCCGCGTGGGAACGGGGTGCTGAAAAAGAAAACGCGGCGGGCGCTGCTCCCTTTTTGTCGCGGACCGCCCGAGCGGATCGTGGCTGTCCGTCGTCCGAGAAAACGCCATCGTGGGGGGGGCCCCCTGCTCGATGATTGAGGGCCGCCTCAGCTCGACTCGGTCAAATTGAGGTCGCTGTCCGCTCGGCCCAGCGATTGCGACATCCACTCCTGACTTTGCTGGTGCTCGACCCATCGCCATTTCGGCTTCTGGCGTCTGTGTGTCATGCTCCTTCGCTGTCGAAGGTAAAGATCTTGTGGTGCTCGTTCCAAGAGTCGAATGGTGCTGGACATCCACCTCTGACTTTTTTTTTTTTGGAAGTAAATTTTGTTTCGCTGGAAAGGCTCCAGGCACCGAAATATCTTTTATCAAAGGTTGGGTCTTTGATTTTCATATGAATCGGGTTTCACAACGAATTCATACAAGAAGTGTTCAACATAAAATATTGCAAACTACTGTAAAGGAAAATAGGCACAAGAATTGGAAAGTTAAATTGATAAATTGATAACGATTGTCCAGTTGTCATTTTTCCCATTTGAGAAAGAGAAGATGGGGAGTTCGATTTTTCATCTTTTTGAGAAGGTTAGGGTGGGGACATATGACTATATGAGTGAGGGAGCATGTTTTACAACCTGCACATAACCACATACATTGGCTTGTAAAATGAATATAAAATAGCATTATGCAAAAAAAAATAAAAATTAAAAGATACATTGTCTATGTTGTTAGTCAGGGAGAGCCTTCTATAAATGATTCAACACGGTGGTATTATGTAGATTTTCAGCTCCATGATGATGCTTCATAATTGTACACTTATAATATATATAAGGGATTACAACTCTTCAGTTATTATTAGGCTTAATTTTAGGCTCCATGATCACTATCCAAAATTACACATCAATCTTCTCCACAAACTGTTGTAACTTTTGGATCCGCCTTTTCATTGCTTTCAGTTTTCATCCTTTAACACTTAGATGATTCTACTAATTGTCAATCGCCAACCAATTGCCAACCAATCGTCATTGTATGTCGATGATAGTACTTGATGATCAATACTCATCGACGAGTTTCTTTACCCTCGATATCCTATCAATAATCCAATCGATCAATGCCTATCTTTACATTAGTGTCATGTTGATTATTAATGTTTGCATTTATTGCCAGGCTTTTCTTCCCATAACCACTTGTTAATAACAAAATTGATTAACGTTGAACTCTGTATCAGTATTGTATCAATTAAAAGGACTTGGTCATTCTTGGGTGTCACTAAATTCGTCACTAATTGAATAATCTCTTGATATGTTTGTAGCACATAAGTTTTCCATGGATAGCTAGTGTTGCCAAAATGAAGATGGGCCTAATGCCAAAGTTGGGATCATTTCATATATGCCAACACATTATTTCTCAAGTTTGAACATAATCATTTGTCATTCCTTGTTTTTCAGTAAATTGTAACTCTTAAATTTTGAAGTTTTTTTGCTTAAAATTTCCTAATAGTACCTCCTTAAACTTTGAGTCCAAATAATTTATGTGCATATTAAATTATTCCATGTGCGAAAGTTTAGTTGAGGAGTTGGGCGTCTTGATTATTAATTTGATACATGATGACTTGTGCTACCTCAATCAATCTAAATGGCCTGCAAATTCAGAGCCACTAGTTAGACATAAATAAAAACAACTTATTTAAATGTGGGATGCTTGGTTTTCTATCTCATTTTTGCAACAAGTTATTGTGCATCTCATTGTGACCTAACTTGAGTTTTTTTTTGTGGGCTTACCAACTCTATATTACCATAAGCTATAATAAAGTCAATAAATGGTAGTCCCACTATAAATGTGAAACGTCAAGAACAGTAAATTTAAGATATTTTGGGTATGTTGAAAGTATAGTCAAATCAAAATTAACTGTTAAATAATATTTCGGTTCACCTTCCCTGTGTCCTCATTCCAAGGGGCCTCTTATTAGTATGTACCGAAAAAGTGCGTCCTATGTAGTCAACTTTCCTTTTTGAAAACTAATAAAGGCATTACTAATCGACCGCCGAGACCGGATGTAATTACCGTTTTAAGTGAATTTTCAAGAACTCTCTCAAGATGGTAACTCGAATTCGACAAGGCAATCTGAACATCACGACACGTGGATCCTATAATTTAAGCTCCAAATTTCGATGATGCCCGGCGTTGGCGAATCCTGATCCTCCGCCAGGCCTGCACGAGTGCCGTAACGAATCGGCGACCGTTAGATCTCCCGCAAAAGATCATTGGACCGGTGGGTCCCCCGCTTTCGATTAGCTTGCGTGGCAACGTGCGGCCGCTTCTTAAGTTATTCCGCAAGAGACAAAGAGCACGTTTCAGCTTGCGTCTCTCTGTTTTTCTCCTCCATTATGCTCTTTTCTTCCACTCTCTCTCTCTCTCTCTCTCTTCATCATCTTTCTTCATCATCTTTCTTCTTCCATCTTCATTAATGATTTGAAAAAGGTCCATAGATTCATGGCTATGCGACCTCGCTGAGCTCTTGCTCAAGAGTCACCAGACTTCTTTTTACGACCTTCCTGCTTCCCCTGTTTGTGCAGAAAGTCTTCGACGCCACAGTTATGTTATGGGCTCTCCGTCTTCTACTCCCCAATGATTAACATCAGTTTATTTTTCTTTTTTCTTCTCTCTCTCTCTCTCTCTCTCTCTCTACCCACTTCTTCATCTTATAGATTGAAGATAGAAGGAGAAAAAGAGGGAGACTTCCCGTTTTCAAAAGCTCAGGTGAACCTTTGACCGTCTGAGTTTTTATTGGGTTCAGATCATGTTGCTTTGTTCAATGGTCATGTTGTTTACCAATTTTTTCTCTCTCTATCTCTCTCCCTCTCTCCACTAATTTGTTGTACAGGCTCATCTCAAAGTAAAGACAAGTGGTTTGTCCTTGTCTCTGAGTATTCATCGATTTAGTCCTTTTTTCTTTCGGTGCAGATTGCGTGAGGGCATCATTTGGGTGTTCAAGCAATCCGAATCCCAGGTCTCTATAGAAACAGAAAGTTGATTTGTTCTGGGGTTGACAAATAGTTCGGAGTTCCACTTACCATGTGAAAGAATCAAGAGTTTGGTACCTGTAGAAGGCGAAGAGAGAAGGGGTTTCTCGATTTCCACCAGTGCTGTGTCAGACTCGAGAGCGGCTGACTGCGATGGAGGCACTGGAGAGGCAAAAGAGCTTCCCCCGGAAGAAGATGACCAAACAGCCGACGGTGAAGCGAGACGACACTCCGTTGCACTTGGCGGCGAGATTTGGGGATACGGAGATTTTGTTGGACGCGCTATCCATGGCTGGAGAGGAGGAATGGAAGGGCTTGTTGACCAAGCAGAATCAATCTGGTGAAACCATACTATATGTGGCTGCCGAGTGTGGCCATGTTGATCTGGTGAGGGAGTTGATGCCGTACTATGATATCGGTTCAGCTGGAATCAAGGCAAAGAATGGATACGATGCTTTTCACATAGCTGCAAAGCAAGGAGACTTGGGTGAGGCTCTCATCGGCTGTGCTTTTAGTTTATGATTGCTGTGTTTCCCTTGGCTCAAAAGCCATTCATCGAAGGAACAATATGGGTTCTTTTTTTAACATCAGCAGTGTCTGATGAAAGTTGTTTGGTCGTCTTTGTGTGGAAATCTTTTGCGTTCTCCATGTATGATGAATAAGTTAAAGGAAAAAGAAGAAGAAGAAGAAATAGCGTAGGTAAAAAGCAATGATTTTTGGTTCAGATTGAATATGTTTTGCTTCACCATCGTCGGATGTTCGAATTAATCAAGGTAGAACTTCAGTGTTGACATTTCTCGCTTCTTCCTCTTGCAGATGTGTTGAAGATTTTTATGGAGAAGAGTCACGAGCTTTCGATGACCTCCGACTCTGCTAATACCACGGCGCTGCACACGGCTGCTGCACAAGGCCACTTCGAAGTGGTGAAATTCCTCTTGGAGGAATGTGGAAACCTGGCCCCGATTGCAAAAAATAACGGGAAAACGGCCTTGCATTCAGCTTCAAGAAATGGGCATTTGGAGGTTGTGAAGGCCCTTCTAAGCAAAGAACCGGGGTTAGCAACCATGTGTGATAAGAAGGGCCAAACGGCTCTTCACATGGCAGTCAAGGGACAGAGTACCGATGTTGTTGAGGAGCTCTTGAATTTGCATCCTTCTCCACTTAACATGGTTGATACTAAGGGGAATACTGCGTTGCATATAGCAACACGAAAGGCTCGAGCTCAGGTATAAAAATTCTGCCTGACTCTTTTTCTGGAATCTCTTTCACTGGAAAACTAAGCAAAATATGTTTAGCAACTGCACTTAGATGAATGTATTGCTCAGATCTCTTCAAGTTTCTTGTCAATTGTCTAAGAAGTGCCTCTGGCTTGATTTGTACTTTATAGAACTTGGAAGGAGGATGTCTTAGAAAGAAATTGTATTTTTTTGATGCCCATAATTATAGAGCTACTCCTGTCAAGGCTTTAAAGCTGCAAATTTTTGCAGAGAGATGTGTGTTTATCAAAATTTAGCATTCGCATGGTACAAATTGCAACCCACAGCCCTTTAGAAATCATGGGATGCGTATGGTCGTGCTGTTTACATTCCTAAATTGCATAGAGGATCCTCCAAGATTGCTATATTGAGAATCTTTCTTCTCTGCAATGTAACACAGCTCGGGTTGGCTTTTGTACAATCCTGGGATTCTAGGCGACAGGCTTTTATCCAATCGGTTGTAGAAGTCCTGTAGGTTGCCATCTCGAGCAATGGAGAGGCTAGCATCCGTTAAATAAGCGTCTTGGCTTTAGGCAGGCTAACTATAAGATTATCTTCTGTTCTTGGTTCTCGTAAAGCATAAAAGCATGAAATGGACGGGATAACGTGATCCATTGCCTCAGTAAGAGTTCTATCTTATCAACTTGTGCTGCTGCTACTCTTGCAGATTCTCTCTAAGCTTTTGAATCACTCGGATCTCGACAAAACGGTGGTTAACAGATCTGGAGAGACCGCCCTGGACACTGCCGAGAAAGCTGGCCAATCCGAAATTGCTGCTGTCCTGCGGGACCACGGCGTTCCTAGTGCTAAATCGTTGAATCCACCAACACCGACCGGTGCCCGGGAGTTGAAGCAAACCGTGAGCGACATAAAGCACGAGGTCCACGACCAGCTGGAGCACACGAGACAAACGAGGAGACGAGTGCAGGGGATCGTCAAGCGGATCGACAAGATGCACTCGGAGGGCCTCAACAACGCCATCAACTCCACCACGGTCGTGGCCGTCCTGATTGCCACAGTGGCGTTTGCTGCCATCTTCAGTGTCCCAGGCCAGTACGCCGATGACCCTGACAATGTCCCAGCTGGGCACTCTCTAGGAGAAGCAAACATCGCTCCGAAACCTGAATTCATCGTCTTCTTCATATTCGATTCCATCGCGCTCTTCATATCCCTGGCAGTCGTGGTGGTGCAGACCTCGGTGGTGGTCATAGAGCGGAAAGCGAAGAAGCAGATGATGACGGTCATCAACAAGTTGATGTGGTTGGCGTGCGTGATGGTGTCGGTGTCGTTCCTCGCGCTGTGCTACGTGGTGGTGGGGAAGCACGATTTGGCGTTGGCAGTGGGAGTGACCGTCGTCGGAGCCGTGATCATGATAGCGACTTTAGGAACGATGTGCTATTGGGTGATCATGCACCGGATAGAGGCTTATAAATTGAGGAGCGTCCGGAGGTCATCGATGAGCAGTAGGTCGAGGTCCAGGTCGATGTCGATGTCGGTGATGATGTCGGATTCAGAAATTTTGAACAGTGAGTTTAAGAAAGTCTATGCTCTCTGAGACTTAAATCTGCCGGCAAGTCCGACGACGCGGATGACGCTGGAGATCGGGAAACGTTAACCCGGAGCTGTTGTTGTACATATGAATCGTAGGCTTTTGTAGAATAACCTGCTCTCTAGTCTCTACCACTTATTTGCAGAAGATATCGACTGTAGAAGTTGATAAGAAGATGATCTGCGGTATGAGATGCAGGGTTTTTCTGTCAATGAGGGGGTCACTTTCTCCTCAATTGTAGTTCCTAGAGTTAGGTCCATGATCATTAATGAATTTGGCTATTGTTGCTGTAAATCTTCTTGAAAATGATTATCAGAAGTGGAAATGATATGAGGAGTTGACTGCGAAAATTCTACATGGAAAATTTACTATTTTGTCAAGAAATTTTGATTGAATGATAATATTGAAAGGCACTTGAATGTATGGCAGGTCATATTTTGATTTAATGGATAGATGATTTAAATAAATTGTCAAATATTTTCGGGATCGTATAATTTTAGGAGCGTTGGAACATATACTTACACAAATACTTGATTCGTAGTAAATTGAAACTATTTATCCAAGTCATTAAAAAGAAAATAAATCATAAGATGATTCTTATCTTTTCTATAAGTATATTGCCATTAATAGGCATGACATGCATCCATTAATGATTTACTATTAAAATGAGGTTGGACCTCGTCTGTCATAGCTTTCTACAAAGTCATAAATGGACTACCTAATGAGACTTATTAAATCAATAAATCTATGGACTTTAGGTTAAGGGTGTATGTCGACATCTTATTACATTTACCCCCGCCTGCAAGCAAAAAGGGCAATTAAATAGTATGATAAGTCCCTTTTTTTGTCTTATTTAATTTTGTTAGTTTGGTGCGAGACGATAAAAGATAATGGTGATCAAAGGAATTGACCATGAGAATAAGATCTAATTCATTGGAAGAAATCAAATGAATCATGTACTTTTTTACTGCTACGAAAATAAGATTTATGTTATCGTAACTTTCACATGTAAGAAATATAAAAGATAATGAATCGATTTGTTTACGGATTTTGTAAATTCAACGCAATAACATAGAGATTTTTATCGGGTCATATGTGTGAAGAACGGGACAAGGAAAATCCCGGGAATCGGATGATTAGAGTGTTTTAATTGACTTGTGATTCTTTGAAATTTTTTGGAGAACTTGGGTCATTTTTGTCCGCATTGACTTTTGGGAAATTGATTTATGATTTTTCCGTCGAATAAAATATATACATGGAGTTTCTGAAAAAATGTGAAAAAATTAAATTCCAGTATTGAGATCCTCATTCTCGTGCTATATGACGACAGGGACGTGCTCATATAATAATGCGTAGATTACAATTACAAATAGAAGCGACTAAATCCATCACGAGAACTGTAAATAGACCCGGGAAGGGAGGGTATTTCCGGCAATTCAAGCATAGTTCGCCCCGCCGGACAAGTCGCTGCCTTGTATTCCACGCCCGGCGAATACATTTATCCCCACACCGAATCGACAATTCTTGTGCCGCTCCACCAGCACCGCCGCCGCCACCAGCACCGCCGCCGAGCTCGATCTCTGCCGCTGCGATCTCTCCGATGGCTCGGGCCAAACAGCGACACGGCATGATTCCCCTCCCCCCCCCTCCTCCTCCTCCTCCCCCTCCTCGCCTCCCTCCTCATCTCCCCCTCCACCGCCGAGATCAAAACCCTAACCATCTCCGATGACTCCCGCCCCTTGATCCTGTTCGAGAAGTTCGGCTTCACCCGCAGGGGCAACGCGTCGATCTCCGTCTCCGCCGTCAACGTCGCCTCCCCCACCCCCACCGCCACCGCCACCCCCGTCGATTCCTCCCGCCTCGGCTTCTTCCTCCTCTCCGACGAGGCCTACCTCCAGATCCTCCTGGAGGCCCAGCAGAGCCCCAACTTCTGCGTCCTCGACTCCAAATACATCATCTTCCTCCTCAACTTCCACGACCTCTCTCCTCCGCCTCACGACTCCTTCAACAAGTCCTACGCCGTCACCTATCCCAACGAATACTCCCTCGCCTTCGCCAATTGCCTCGCCGGCGCCGGCGTCTCCGTCTCCATGAACGTCCGCACCGAGCTCTTCAATCTCGAGGCTGACGACTCCAAAGATTACCTCTCCGCCGGTTTGACGCAGCTCCCGTCTCTTTACTTCGTGTTCTCGCTTTGTTATTTCGGCTTCCTCGGCTTCTGGATCTATTATTGCTATCATAATAAGCGATCGGTGCACCGGATCCATCTCCTGATGGCTGCATTGCTCTTGATGAAGGCGCTGAATCTGATTTGTGCCGCCGAGGATAAGCATTATGTCAAGGTCACCGGCACGCCTCACGGTTGGGACGTGTTGTTCTACATGTTCCAGTTCATTCGCGTGGTGCTGTTGTTTACCGTCATAGTGTTGATCGGCACGGGCTGGTCGTTTCTGAAGCCCTTCTTGCAAGAGAAGGAGAAGAAGGTGTTGATGATTGTGATTCCCCTTCAGGTGTTGGCAAATGTGGCCTCGGTCGTGCTTGGCGAGACGGGACCTTTCATCAAGAATTGGCAGACTTGGCAGCAGGTGTTCTTGCTGGTTGATATAATCTGCTGCTGCGCTATCATTTTCCCGATCGTGTGGTCGATCAGGTCGTTGAGGGAGACCTCGAAGACTGATGGCAAGGCAGCTAGGAACTTGGCGAAGCTACAGTTGTTTAGGCAGTTCTATGTGGTGGTAATTGGTTACTTGTATTTTACGCGAATTGTGGTGTATGCCTTGGGGACGATAGCAGCATATAAGTATAAGTGGGTGAGCAATGCAGCCGAAGAGATTGCCAGCCTGGCATTCTATATCGTGATGTTTTATATGTTCAGGCCTCAGGAGAGGAATGAGTACTTTGTTCTTGACGAGGAGGAGGAAAAGGAAGCAGAATTGGCTCTCCGCGATGAAGAGTTCGACCTTTGAACTGAAAACGTCGGAGGATTTTTACCTGCTGATGCTAATGGCATGTTATGCAGAGAACTAGATAATTCAATTTTGGACCATTAATGTAACATCAGGTCTGGTGCTACTGCTCCTGTTAATCCTGTTTATTCCAATTTACACTTTTGACTTTCCTGCTTAAGTATATTGGATTCAACAGTCGCTTGTATCTCTAACTGGTGGAATGTTCACATCATTCCCTTATGAGATTTAGACTCTAGACATAGAGATCATGTTGTCCCTGTGGTTTATTCTCTTGGAATGAGCTCAATGGGGTCTTTATTCACTTGAGTCATTTTTTGAGTTTTCTTGTTTGTTCTTGATGTAAGACAAACTTACAGGAAATTAGGTGAGAAATGTCTTTGGATTTTCTACTGCCTCCCTTTCATGCATCCAACGCTTTGCGGATATGAGGAATGGACTGATCTCAAATTTGAAAATTTCTTGATGGGGTGGTTTGAGTATAATGCTTTTAACTCGTGGATTTTGAGTCTGTTTCTTTATAGTTCAATGATTCTATAATGTTGATCAAGGCTGTTAAATATTTCTGAAAGATTCGTATAGTCAGCAATGATAGATGGGATTGAGGTGGTATGTACAAAATGTTTTAAATGGCCTGTCCTGTTATAGGACATTGTACTTGGAAGTGATATCTGAAACTCCTTAGATTGGATTGCACTTATAGAATTCCACAGTAAGCTTTTCCATTGTGACTACTTACTTATGGTGAAGAGCAGAGAGTAGTGTCATATGAGCATGAAAATTGCTTTTAAGGGACACAATGTTGTTTTGAGAAAGTGATAGCCTGAAAGCGCCATTGGTGGACATTTAATTATTCTATCCTGCTTGGGGATTCCTATTGTTCTTGATCAAGATGTATCATCTACTTAGAGTTGATTTAGTGGTATGCTGCTGTAGATGATGATCAGATGACACTAATTTCTTTTTTACTGGTGTCTGTGGCGAGATTTGCCTTAGTACTGATTACCTGAATGCTGATTAGTTGACCCCATGAGGTGTTTTTCTTTACTTTATTGAAATGTGCCACTCATATCTGAACTCTTGCATCAGTAGGACGGGACAGTTCTGATTGAGGACTTAGAGTGGAAGTCTTGAGCTTCACATAGATAACTACAAGAAAGAGGCAAAACTTTCCTGTCTTTTGACAGAAGTACGAGAGCCATACAAGTTAGTTTCTCAAGGTTCCTTACCTTAGCTGCTGAGAGTTTGGATGAATTGTGTTATTTCTAGTCCGTCCCTTTCACAAATCCATGATGGTTTTCAAAATTTCCGCTAGATTCTTCTAGATTAAAACAATATTATATAGGCACGTACGTAACAAATTTTCTCTTAACTTGGACGTTTCAGTCTTCCTCTGAGCAAGGTTGTGTCTCTCAGGGTAATTTTTCTGGACAATTTTAGTTTATCTCCCAATAATGTAGTCATCATGATATGCTCTATGGTTCGATAAAAAAACACTTTTTGTCTGTTTTTGAAAGATCTATTATCCTCCTCTTTTTTGATCTTTGTTGGGAAGTTAGCAATTTTAAAGTTTATTTGCAACTTGCAAGCACTATATACTATTAAGATCTCGTGTGTATTGGAAGTGAGGGGCATTTACACTCTCTGTCCTGTGGAAGCTTGGTAGCTTCACCTTCACTATTAGAGCGCCGAATTTGAGACAAGATACAGGTTGCTTGGTTCGAAACAAAAATGTTCAGTGATTACATTCAGCATTAGTTTGGATCAGATGTCGTAAGAGAGTGGAAAATCTAGAAAACCAAATTTTCTCCTTAACTTGGACTTGTAGGTTCAAGAATCTTCCTCGACCAACAAACATGTCGTCATGTTGCAGTAGGGAATGGACACTAGGATCCCCCAATGCTCATTGATGTTTAATAGTTGTAGAACACAAAGGTGATTTTAAGTCTGTATCTAGTGGCTTATGCTTATATATAAATGCTCATATCTGCAAAGCTACTTGTTTCATATCTTTTGGTCAATGGAACTTGGGAATTTATATTCGATTAGCTCTAATTGATGATGCCATTCAAACATATCATTAACGATGTATGTACATGAAATCCCTTGGTGGTTTCCAATTTCATACTTGGGTCTGGTGCTCTCCGGAACGGGAGGGATTTATGCATTTGGGTTGATTGTTATAGATTTGTATTATTGTCCAACTGAAACTCGGGGTGATAAACGGAATCGAGTTTCTTCATTCAAGCTGGACATTTTTTTGGTGACGACCTCCCTCTTGACACCTTTGCAAAGCAATAATGCCACAGCCTGAAAAACTTATTGTTCTACTGGAAATTGTGATTCAGCTTTTCTATTTTTTCCAAGTCGGGCTCATAGAAAAGAAGGGTTGCTTCGATTGCTCACCTGGCTACAGCACAATATACTAGGAAATAAATCAAAGTTTGTGCCTGTAATCAGCATGGTTGAGAGCCTTGAGACCACGCAAGATAGGGCGAGAATAGAGGAGCTGTTCTCCGTGACAATAGGCTTTACAGCTCAGTCCTTGGCGCGTTTTCTTCTTACCTAACGATCCAAACTCTCCTTTTCCATCCATCATTTGGTCAATTTGCATGAACGCATTATATATATTTCGAGAACAGGGTATCCAAGGCAAGTGCAGTTAAGTATAAACTGGGAGATTGAAAAAATTACGGTCTTGAATTCGCAAGCTCTCGTGTTAAAAATGGTAGGTGCCACCAGATTCAATTGTTTGTATTTGTATGTATTTCGAGGTCATGGGCTCGGCCTCAATGGACCTAGGCCCAGGTGCTGGAGACTTGGTCCCGGAAGCTGGGGTCGGGAACTAGCGTTGGGTTTTTCCGTGCCTAAATGCAGAATTTTGGATCAAAGTGCTAATATCTAGTTGTATTTTGGAAAATAATTTTTGATTTTTTAAAAAGAAAATCATTTTTCATGAATTTAAGTATAGGTTTTTAATGAAACATTTTGCATTAATTTATTTTTCTAAACGAATTAGTCCCGGAAAATGAGAGAAATATTTCCTTGAAAGATATATTTTGCGAAATAACGGAGTTTCAATTTATCCAAAACCAAGTTGATTCTTTCCCCGCATGCCACTTTAGCTCACGACACAAAAGGTAAAGACCAAAACAAGATTGAATTCGATGTTTTCACCACAGAAGTTTCTCTCCCAAATGCGAAACATATACAAATCAAAGCCTCCCTCCATTACTTAAATCTAACACCATACCTTCACTCTCCTTCAGGTATCCATCGACAAGGAAACAACGAAAGAGGATAAAAAGGAAAAACAAGAAGAGAAACGAATAAACTTCTTTAAATTAATATCAGGAAGAAGCACAAAAAACAAAGGCACAGAGGGAAAAAGAAAAGTTCCAAGCGTCCAAAGCTTGATACACATATCTTCTTCTCCTTCTGCTTTTATATCATAGACAAAAGCTTCAAAACAATTAAAGAACGGAAAAAACAAAAAAGTTTTTCAGTCAACAACATCTACACTGGCGGAGCAAGAGAGCAACCTGTGGAAGATCCTGAACAGAGCAGTCCAAGACGCTTCCTTCACTTTCGTCAACGCCACGCACTTCCTTCTGCGACGCCGTTCCTTCCTCTTCTTGTCGCCTTCGGTTCCTTTTGCCTTGCGACGACGGCCGAAGCACCGGGTCTCGTTGTCCGGCGAGGCGTTCTCCTCTCTGGAAAGCGGGTAGCTCCGCAGGTACATTTGCCTGCAGGAGATGCTGTCCACCACCCTGGTGCGGATCACGTGGTGATCGACGGTCCTGCCGCCGCTGCGGTCCCCCGCCCGCCCATTGGAGCTCACCGACCTCACGAACTCCGCGTCGGACTCGGGCCACTTGTAGAGGTTCACATAGGTGGCCCGGACCGGAGCCTGCAGGGCGCGCGCGTCGTTGAGGCAGCTCGATATGCAGACCGAGCTCATGCTTTTTTGTTCCTTGAGCTTTCTCTTCTTTGTTTTTTGGTATATGTGATCTAGCGTGCAGTACTGGGCTGATGGGTACTTGTGTTTTCCTCCTTCCCCCTGCCGTCTCTCTGTGAAGTCGTATTAAAGATGGAGGAGGCTTAAAGTCGAAGGAAAGACAAGTGGTGAGTATGAGTTGGGGTTTGAGAGGGAGAGAGAGAGAGAGGAGCAGGATTTTTTTTAGTGGGGAGATGATCATGTCGTGTGCGTAATGCCGCGAATGATGAAGCATGAGTAACACTGAGTATGTTATCCTCTCTTTAGTTTTTATCTCATGCTAGCTGTTTGGTGAAAAGCATTCTAGGTACCATCATAACTAGTCAGAATGGTCCGAGACTTATTTATGACCGAACCCTAATAAGTTTCATTTGTCAATCCATCCTTGATTTCATGAAAACTTAAGATATGCCTAGATTTACAGCCATTGGTCTGGGGCGGCTCACTCACATCATGGTGAAGTAAGAACGACGGACTTGTTCAGTGAGCAGTGGTGTATCGACTTAATCTGTGATCTAAATTTGAACTTTCTCCTGTAAATGATTTATGCATGGAAAAAGCTTAAGTAACCGTACCACTATATGATGTGTTAAGCATAATTGTATTCAGAGGAGATCATATTGACTCTACCTTTATTTTGTTTTTCACTAGTCTTTTATACATATATCGAGCGAGATAGTCTCATCACGTTCTGAAAAGTGATGATTTGTTATTGACCGCGTAAACATTGCCTTAGAATTGGATAACTTGCTCTACCAAATCCCATGTAAGTTGTGGTCTTTTAAAACACTATATGCCTTCTAGAAGGTTATTAAGTATTAGGTTACACACTTAATCAAGCAAAAATCATTAATGATCATTGCCAATCCACCTACATATTAATGCATTACTATTATAATGAAAATCTATCAAAATTAACAATTTGTGACATGTAATTACGATCATGCGCATTGTAAATAATGTCTTATTTTATAGCATCAACAAAACATTTCAAGGCTTAATATGTGACATTGTCATTTAATTGTATGAACTGCAATTTGTAAAATCGATTGATCTCATTTTTCATCTTTTGAAACTGATAGCTATAAAATTTTCTCGTCTTACCCTTCAAAATAATTCTCCAAATGCTATTGTTGTGTTTTCTAGAATTCGTCTCGTTCAAATAGACTTTTATAAATTCTCAGTTATTGAGTTAAACTAAATTATTCAATTCCCTCTACCATAAAATGCCTACAATCTTTTACTAATTTATTTTAGTTAGATATTACAATGAAGTGGATTTGCCAGGCCGACCATATTTCAAACTCGAAATAGTCCTAAATAAAAATCGAGGCTGTACCAAATTCGAGTTGGGAATCTCAAAGACATGCTACTTTAATGTGCGGGTGCGCCTGAAAGTTAACAAATTTATATAATTTTTTTTTTGTATATTTTGAATGAATAAATATCAACTCAAAAGTAAATTATTACCAAAATAATTTAGTACCGTGGAATCCAACATCCAAAAACCAATTATATCCTCATTCAGAAGGAATTCACAGCACCTTTGCAGATAAACTGAAAGTTCCAAATGATGGTGCTTGACGTGTGGAGGAGGAAATAGGGATAAAACTACATTTTTTTATTTTTATTTTTATAAACAAAGAACGGGACCAATCAATAATTACATATATCTGAGAATATTTTCTGGGACTCTTTCCAAATTTGCTCCATGTCCCTTTGTTTTGTAGGCTTCGGTTGCCAATTGCATTTCAATAGAGGGCGTGGTAAAAAGGAACCATTATTCACAAAGGATAATGATACTGTTAGCTTAGCAGCACTCTTTAAGCATTGCCGACATTGGACATTCTTTCGGCGAGCAAAACGAAAGAATCTTAGAAACTATGTCGAAGCTACTAAAGAATGTAAAAAAATGTGGGTCCTTTTTGGGATTTATATAACTCTTACTGTTTATTGTTGTATTATTATTGGCTTGGCTTGAAAACATACAACCCACTAATTTCTCTAAGTTAACCTCGAGAAATTAACTTATAGGGTAAGGAGTGGACTGGTGTTTACAGATTAGACGCACGAATGTTCAATTCCTCACGCAGCAAAAGCGCTAACAAATAAGATTTGGGCTTTTCCCAACCGGATTTTAGTTAACATTTTGCCTGATTTCTCACGCCGTTAAGTGCAAACGATTAAATAAATGCATATAGAAAAATGTTATTTCTCTCTCCTCCAGATATGCCACCTCTCAGCACCTTCTTCGCTTTGCTCTTTCCAATTTAGGGTCTATTTGGGGTGCTTTATTAATTTGTAATTTTTCACTTTTGTCAAATCTCAGGATGTACACACTTTAATTTATTTTAATTTTAAGCACACGAAATTTTTATTGCATATAAATTGGATTTATATATTATTTTTTAAATTTTGATGAAAAAGTAGAAAATTTGCTTTTTTACTTCTGAAAAATTCAAACAAACAAGCCTTAAATTACGCACTAGGTGCGCGAGTGATTACTTTTCATTTTCATAATAATTATAAATGGTAATTAAATTCATAACTATAATTGGATGGAGATAAATACTTGACATTTTTTTTTTAATCACCATACGAATTTTTTCTTAGAAACCAAATATTAGATAAAAATGTTCATATTCTTTTAGTAATAAATAAAAACATACATTAATCTCAGTCGAAAGTTGGTAGTTTACTTTTTTCTCTTACTTTTTTTTATCCTTTTTCTTTAGCGAACTTTTCTTTTTTAAAGCTAAATGGCATTACAATATTAGAAATTTTGCACATGAGGGCTAATTTTGATCAATACTACTATTCACGCATGCACGGTTTTGAATCTGCACCATGACTCCTTGTGTCCTCTAGCTTTGTCCAGGGTTATGAGGTTTATAATCCTTGTCTTAGTGCTGTATAGGGTAATAAAGTTGATCAGATATATATATTTTTCATGAGAAGGAAGCCCATCCTCAGGTAGGTCTATCAGATCTTGCTTGTCTATAAGCAAATCTAGCTGCGAGAAATTAGCTACTTCGTATTTAAGTTGACCTTCACCGAGTCAGTTGTACGACTTGTAGTCTCTCGACCCCATCACTGCAACTGAGTTTAATTTAATTCTTTCTTGCTTGCATGAACCGTATTCTGTGGAAGTAAATCTTGATCGAAAGAACTCATTTTTGCCATTGGTGCCTTGGTTGGAGCTGGCGCTTCTGTCGATCGTCTTTATGCCATAATTAAGTGATCACTTGAAAGCTAAGCTATAGGAGAACTCCTTAAATGTGTATTGTATATCCTAAAATACTCCCTGCGCATGAAGATTAGAAGAAGGACGCAGGAGCTCTAACATTTGAACTACTTGATGTATACCGCGTTTGAAAATTAAGGAAAGCGAATGTGGGATTCGAACACAAGATCCCTTGGCTTTGATGGCATTCATAAGCGGATGTTTATGAATATTGTCTTTGATATTTCTTAGGTTTTCTGAAAGGAGAAACTATTCTTAAACTTCAACTCAACCTACCCTCGCTTCAAGCAACAAAAAAAGGATAAGAAAGAAGCACTTCCCAACAGTCTAGCAGCTTTCTTTCCAGTCTATCTTCCCCATATCTCAAAGAGAAAAGAAATAAGATATCTGATCACTGCAGTTGCTCACATTATTAGGCCTGGACGTTTTCTTTATCCTTAAATACAAATATCTGAATCTCGAATTGTTGTTCAATCGTGGTTTGATGTAGTTGAGAACTGCATTAAGTTTTGAAGAGGTCTTAGGTTTGGACAGATTGAAGTTGACTTTCTTGGACTTGGGGTTTCCTTAGCCGAAGTTGTTTTTTTTATCTTGTGCTTGATGTTTAGAGGTCTTGCTTCTTAGTGATGGTTGTTTTCCACTAAACTCGTGGAGTGAAAAGTGGAGAGTCATTCCTCGTGGGTGTTCATGATTTTAATCGTCATGTGAATGCTGCAGCTTTTTCGTTAAAGAAAGGATTGGCTATGGCCCTGACTGGCTGAGCATGAATTCGGTTGCATTGGGTAATAATTTGCTTTCTATGTTGGAGTTCATCTTCATCTTCAAATTGCGTTCATTAGTTGTGTAGGACATTGGAGCTTTAGAGATGACTTCAGTGTATTTCTGACAACAGATTATAGAGTTACACATTTTTCTGCTTTGCGCTGACATAGCCACTACGTGGAGAACAACACGTCACTTCTATTCGTTATGATTAAGAAAGTGAAACTAAAAAATCTTCTCTAGGACATTCCCCTATCAGAACCAAATTTTGGTTTGATTTGCACTTAGACAAGTTCTTAGCTGGTATAACCAATATCAGGCTGTGCAATTGCCAAGTGCCAATGTCTTCATATTAAGGCACAGGAAATATAATTTGTGAATTACCATTTGATAGCTTAACTTCATTAACACAACATAATTGTCCTAGTACCACTATTAACACACTTTTTCGTTAACGGAGGCAATCTTTAGTGTCTTGTTTTGGTTTAGGTTGCGTTCTGTTAGATTATGGAGTGAGATTACTTTGATTGAGTATAATTAAAAGACAGTTGTTTATATTTCTCCTGTTATTAGAACGCTAAATTTTATTTAATTTTTTGTTGTGCATGCATTTTACAGTGTAACCAGCTCAAAGCCACTTCTCTTTGTAACCATGGCGCCTGGCCAGCATTCGGTGAAAGAAAGACAGTACGACATTTTGAGTGTTAAAGAAAATGAAAGCTGTGAAAAAATTCACGCAAGTTATCAATCTTCCATCCTTAGTTATCGTCTGGTTAAACTGCAGACGAGTTCTGAGTTGGGTTGTTCTGACAGTAGCAATGCAGATAAGTTGCTGAAGGTACAAAAAGCTCGGGAGGTCCTCAGTGATGCCAAGTTGGGAAGCCTTCATGATAGTGAGCTGCTGGCTTCAAGACAAAATAGCAGCAGAAGTCGGCTTAGGGGAGATGGTTGAAGATTCTGGAGATGTCTTCCAGCTCTCTCATCAATGACGATGTGGGAAATATTTCTTTGTCAATCCTCGAGTCAGAAGAAATGGGTTGTTCAATTTCAAGGGATGGGAGAGGAATGATTCCACCGACAGCAGATAACTTAGCGGTATCTGACAGTTCTTTCTAGTGGTTCTTATTCTCTGAGAATTCTGCTTTTAATCCAGTCCGGTGCTATGGTTTCTGTAGGATGGTCAACTTTCTAACATCTCAAGAGCATTTTGCAGGCCTTCATTCGATTCAACTGACTCTCAATATTTCTTTTTGCTTTTATCGGTTATCATTGCTTCTTTCTTACACCATTGGGATTATTCACGTCCATGCGCATGTCAGGGATATCAATGTGTGCTGTTTCGACAATCCCTTGATGGCTTTATGATTACAGAACACTTCTATGAATGATACAGTATTGTACCTTACATCATCAATTATCGGTCGTTAGATGACATTGCTTGATAAGAGAGTCAAAATAGTCGACAAATCTCAGTTGCTGAGCGACAGAGTTGTACCCTCTGTCAAAATGTTTCTCGTTACTTGAGACAAAATCTAACAGATGACTAAGATCATGTACATAGAGTGGAGAGAGGGAAACGATAATAACTATGTACACATCGTCAAAGAAGATTAAGAAAAATCTTGACTTGCAAATGTTAGGATATAGGCAATGAGAAGTAAGCTGACATTGGTTCCAATGATTGAGAAGGCATAAGTTGACGATCAGCTTTAGATTGAAGAAAACAACGCTGCAAAAAAGGGAAAGTAATGAAGAATGTCTTTCTAACCTCAGAAGCCGTTCCCCTCTAAACCTAACTCCCAAATCCCTGCATTCAGGGACGATCCAGATGAAAGAGGACACATGAAACATGGACATCTATAAATCCTTTATGCTTGAAATGAGACGTATTAACGTGCCGAATTCCATCTCCTGTGACACAGACTTATGAATGGAGGGAGGACAGGAGGAAGAAGGTGTAGCCGCACCCCTTGGTCTAAGCGAGACTGCCGTTTTATAGATGTCTGTGTCTGTGTCTGTGTCTGTGTCTCTTTTCATGCAAAAAAGGATTTACAGACGTCTATGTTCCTCTCTTGGGTCCTGTTTCGTCTGGATTGTCTGGTGAGTAGGGCTTTAGAGAGGGAACAGCCTACAAGGTGAGAAGGACGACTTTGCCTCTTGATTCGTTTCCGCACGTCACAATACGTTTTCCATTTCTTCCCCTTCTTTGCATGAAGAAGATATAGTTGCGATAATAGCTATCAAGCTATGTGCTTTACACTACCTAATATGTCGTTTAAGTTCACGAATAACATTTGCGAAAATTACTCTAATGTCAGAATTACATGAAATGGTGGTAAATATCACTTTAATGGTAAGTTTCATTAACTTCTTCTTTTCTAATGACTAATAAAATGGACGCAATGAGAAAAGAATCTGTTCTTCATTCTTCCATCACACATTCATTAATATGTTTTATTATCTAGATTATAAAAACAAGATAATAGTTTTAACATTATACGTATTATTTATTGCATTTGAAAATATCAATCCTATATATTTACATATGATACTAATTAATCGATAAATGATTAAGACATTTGTGTTATTATCTAATTATGAAATATTGGTAGTAATGTAACAATCCAACTAGTTTCAATGTGGGTCAAGCCTTCAAAAGGAGTGCATGAAGTAGATATTCAAGGTGGGGATCATTTGTAGGCCGATCTTACTTGTGAATAATATCAACAGACCCCACTCATTAGATGTGGGAGTTCAGGTATTACAAATTCTCTCGCTTAAATCACTCGCATCCTCGTCAGTTTTAGCCCACATCGCTCAACAATATTCTTCCTATCAATGGGTGGCCCAATCTACTCCTGTCCCCTCCACTATTCAAGAAGGCCGTTAGAAGTCGCATCTTGTCTAAGTCTTCTCATCCCGATGGTCACTCCATATCTTCATCAGATTGGGAATAGGCATAATCCATTCACAAACCATACGTCTACTGAGGGTCCTACTCTACTATCTTTTAGTGCTTAATTGAATTATTTGGTACTTGAGTGCTGGCAAAGTTGTAGTACCAAAATGTACTCCATATCGTAATATTCGGACTTCTAGTTTATTTTGTCAGATTTTGCATACTGTCCTTTGAAAAGAATTTATATATAAATCATTGCCTGTATAAATACTGATGAGGGCACTTTTTATCCTTAAGAAAAAAATTTCAAAGATTCACTCAACTTTTGTGAAAGGGGCTCAGGCGGATCCTCGGTTATCAAAAAAAGAAAAAAGAAAAAAAAAAGACAGTAAAGTAAAAATCCCTTGACCAGCGAAATTAAATATTTGAAATTTTATCAACATATAAATGTAACGCAGATTCAAATACAATTTGTTCACAATTTTTGAAAATTAAATAATATATTAAACTTTGGTGGGAAAGTAAAAGGTTATCTTTAAACAATTTCCTTGGAATTATTCCATTGGGGTAAGTTCGACCGTTGCATTTTATATAGTTCCCCAAAGGGGAAAAATCGATTCAAAGCATTGAGGAATCTTTTTTGCACCTTTATCGTTATTTACATGTTAATTCATGGAACCCAATGTCCCTTTCGGTCACCTTATGCATAGCTTGCCAAA